>JAWWTY010000037.1:2373632-2403293 GCA_035222235.1 Margarornis squamiger
CCCACCAGGAAGGAGGCAACCTGTGTAGGACTGGTTTAAATGTGCTTTGTCCTTGGTGGGATTTGATCAGAGAGGGATGGAGAGGAGGAAAGTGGTTTCATGGTCTAATTTTCCATCAAGCGAATGATTGAGAAGGACCTGCCCTGGGAGGGCAAGGTGGGCACTGAGAGATTGTTTATAAACCCTTTCATTTCTGTTCCTTCACCTCAGGTCTTTTTCTGTGCAATAAATGTATAGTTACTGTAGTTTGTTCTATTAAAACTCAGCTGCAGTGTTAACAAACATATTCTTGTGTCTTTTGGGGTGTCTTCATTATGGAAGGGTGAAGGAAAATCCTCATCTTGCTTGTGTTGCTGCCAGGCAGTTTGTTAATGCCACTATTCCAAGTATTTCCATGTGAGTGGAGTCTTGAGAAATCATTGTTAATTTGGACATATTAATGATATCAGCAAAGATAGGGCTCAGGGTGTGGGGGTGACCATTTGCATCATTGCTAGTTCTAATGAAAATGAGTTTCTTGTTTAAAAAGTGAAAATGGGTAAAGATTTTTGAAAAACTGAAATCTGTAATTTTGACCAGTGACAGAAAATGTAATTAGGTCTTGCTTTGGTTTGGTTTTGTGGTGGTTTCATTTACATATTTAAGTGCAAATTACCAGCTTTTGAAATAATGAGGAAGGAAAATTTTTGGTACTTTCAGACCGGCGACGTGAATGCAGAATTAGACGCTTTGCTGGGCTCGTAATTGTGTTTTAAGCAAAGAAAAGTCTCCTAGTTTTGAAAGCTAAAAGGAGTTCAGAGCAATTTGCTGTATGATAGGGAATACAGTGATTCAGCATTAGCGCTGGGAGCTATTTATAGTCACTCTATTTTTATTCAAAGCAAAACAATAGCACTGAATTTCAGGCAGTTGGACCAGATGCTCAGGAAGGTCTCTGTTGAAGCTGAGGAAAATAATCCTCCTGCTGCATCTCGAGAGCTGAGCCCGTGAGCTCCTTCGGCATCACCATTCCAGAGCCGTCCTCCCAAGGTGGAATCCAGGGCTGTGCTGGGGAGCTGCATTGGCAGCGTGTCCCTAAAGCTGCTGAGGTGTTACCAACATTCTTTGTGTTCTGCATCTGTAGAACTGAGCAGAATAATTAATCCCTGTTCCCTCTGACCATCTCTTGCAGGTTTTCGTGGCCGTTGTGATTGCTGTTGCTGCAGCCAACGTGGATCCGGATGCCGTGGCTACAGAGGCTTTTTACTTTCTCGTGCTGGATCCCTCAAATCCAAGAGCTACTTGGCAGTTTCCAAGGCAACCACCTGTGGAATAATTAAAAAGGATGAAGTGTTAGCCTGCCAGATATAAGGAATTCTTGCCTGGAGAGAGCATTTCACTTTCATCTGCCTTGAAGAATCAAATGTGCTGCTGCCAGCAAAGTTAAGGTAGTACAATGACAAAGTACTGATTTATTTTCTGGAGGTGCTGAAAGTCTGAGGTGGAGCAACAAACCTGATAGGAGTGTATACTATAAGAAAATTGCCATGGCTCCTTCTGTGTTAAAATGTTGGGTATATTTAAAGATGAAATCCAGGAGAAAGGGGGTGATGGAAAGCAATGTGGGTGAACAGTGTTGTGTGTACGTAAATCCAGTTTGCGCTTTGTGCCGTCTTCCCTCGGATGATTTTAAGGTGGTGAGGACTAAAATGGAGCATACATTAGTGGGAGCATAAATATAGGAAGTGCAGCCTTCATGCCAAGTACACTGAGATTTCTTTGGCATCCAGTGAAGTGATAGATATAAAAGGAATGTAGGAGTGGGCTCACTGCAAAATGACAGTCGGAATCAGGGATCGATCTTCATCCCAGAGCCTAAAGGGTGGGCAGGGACTGAATCCGTGTTGAAACTGAACTGCTAATCAGGTTTAGCTGCTTTGCTGAAACAGCAGCTAAAACCATTTTGATGCCCATCTTCCCAGATTTGGAGCTGAAATTGCATAGTGGGAAACTGAAGTATTAAGCAAAAGAACCCCGTTAGAATAACAAGGAATAACAAATAAATTCAGTTCTGAAAGTTAGAAACTTTGCTCCACACATTGATGGCAAAGCTGGTAAGCTTCAGATAACTAGAAAAGTTCTTCTCCAAGTAGAATATGTTACTGGATGTATCTGCTTATTATGTCTTCCATCTCTGCCAGTCATTCAAAGATAGTTGAATAGAAAAATATTATTCGTTTTTGACAATGGACTTAAATGGAGAAAACCACATTCTCATTCTTCCCATAGTCCAAATAAGTGCTCAGTTAAGTCTGGTTACCTTGCCTGATGCTCTTCCACAGTTAATTTTAGGCATGGTGCTTTGGTGTAGTTTATTTTAAGGGAAAAGAAAAAAAAAGTCCTAAATTTTGAAGGAGAAATATTTGGGATGCCATCTGGGCTTTACATAATAAATTTTCCCTGCCAAAATGTTTGTGGGATTCTGTTGGGATGTGGATGGGATTTCACATTCCATCCCTTCCACAGCACAAGAGGATCATTGTTTTTTGGATACGGTGGGTCCAAGAAGAAAAAAGAATGGTGTGGTGGCAGCTCTTGTGATTTGAGGGAATGCAAATAGAATCTCTCCAGTAATCACTGACACCTTTTACAGCTGTTACCCAATTTCAGAAGCAAATACTTGCAGGTACCAGCCCGAGTACAGCTGCAGTTTTCCACGCTAATGCTTGATTTCCAGTTCATTGGTTCGTTGTCACCACATCCTAAATGCCAAATTAGTTTTATTTTTGAAGTAATTCTTCAGGCTGTTCAATTCTATTCAGTGTGGAGCTGAGGAAAGTGGGTTTTTTGAGACAAATGCTGTTTTCACATGTGAGGGAAGCGTGCTGGCAAAGCATCTGCACCAAACACAGTGAGGAGGATACAGAATGGAGACACTGGCCAAGTACAGGAAAGGTAGTTGGTGTGTGTGAATCTAAATCTTTCCAAGAAGCACAAATAACTCTCAGAGGTGGAATTGGATGGTTGTGAAAGAGCATATTGGGTTTATTTGTGTAAGCCTGATGTCATAGCTGGGTAGCAGGCAGGTAAAGTAAGGCAGGATGCCCAGGAGCATGCAGAGAAGTTTCATCCTGGATACTCCTACAAAAGGCACTGAACACACGTAGGAACCTCAGTTTTCTGTTTTACTTTGAATGCTGTGGATGAGATTGTTCTCCTGAGGCTCAGATGTCCAGGTGCTGCTGAAGCAGGTTGTGAAAAGCAGGATGGGATGAGCAGCTCCCTGAAGTTTCCTGTTCCAGGGATGACTTGCCTCTAAAAATGTGCCTTTAGAAAAGAACCTCCTCTTTTCCGTGAATAGTTCAGCCTGGATACTATTGATTTACCCTATTTGTCTAACATTTCAGAAAATCTTAAGTGTGTAATTAGAGGTATTTGTATATGAAATTCATCTCTGCTTTTTTCCTCCACATTTCATTCCCCATCCAGTGCTTCCCATGCTAAGTGGAGTTGCACTTGGTTTCTGCTACAGCCTATTTACTCATCCTCCTTTTCCCAACTCAGGCATTTAACCCTGGCAGTTTTTCCAGGCTTCATCCACCAGCCTGTGGTTCAGTATCAAGGGTACTGGAGAGGCACCTGGAGTTTGTTAGCATAGTTTGTAATAGAAATAAAAACATCCAGGCTAAATGTTGGCAGCTGGGCTGTGTGAAAGAAAATACAGTGACCAGGCAGAATTGATCTCTGGTGTCCTGTATATAGGTAATGTGTTAATAATCTTTATCCCTGAGAAGTTTTACAGGACTGAAGGGGAATAGAAGCCTTTGGAGTAGTGATTTGTTCAATGATTTTAATTTCTTAAAATGATTCAGTACGTGTCTACATAGAAGTTGTTTCTGTAGCCTTGGCTATTAAGAATTAGTGCCATATGCACCCAGAAAAAGTAAAATCTTCTTTGTCCTTCTCTTTGTGTAACAGAACATTTACATCATGCTCCATGTTGGAGTAACTTGATGTCTTTTGGAGGGGAAGAAATGGGAAATAGTGATGTGGTAATTCTCTGAAAGATTATTTTGATGCTGCTGTTAAAATTTGACCCAATTTTTATACCATCAGAACAGCTGTATGAAGAGTCAATTACATTGTGGTAGTCTGAAAGTGCCATTAAAATACCCATTATTCTCTTAAATAAATAGGACTGTTTCCTAGAACAGGAATGACTAGGTAGGACTTTTATCTTGTTGCTTGGAAATCCAGGGAATTTTTCAGGTTGGGATTTTTCAAAGGGTATTTTTCCTTTTAGCAAGAAGAGCCCCCAGTGAAAACATGGGGGAAATGTAGGGAAAGACCAATCAGCAGCAAGTCACCATCCAGTTCGTAGAAGAGGGAACTCAAACACTGAATGGACCCTTTTTATCTAGGCTTGATTTTTCCTTTCAAAAGGAGGGAACTGTTTTGCTGCACTTGGGTGGGTTTGTGGGGATGAAAACTGCGTTGCAAAGGGAATGGTTTTGCACATAGAATTATCTGTGAGATGATTGCTGCACCTTCTGCTTCGTCACCAGATCCCTCTCTCCCCTCCAGCTGCTGCTGCTGTGCTGTTTGGATATGCTTTTCCAGTGTAGGTCAGAGGATTTTTCCTGACACATTATGCAGAAAGTCCAGAATAGAATAAAAAGGTCCGGCAGCTTTACTGTCATTTTGGGACCAGTTGATCCCTGTTTGAAATCAGCAAAAATGGCTAATAAAATATTTAGGCTTTTTTAGCTGTAGAGTTGTTGGTATTAGTGTGTTTACAGCTTCCCCTTTGTGATGTGATATTGAATGGGGTGATCTGTGATGTCTGGATATCTGGAACAGGGGAGGAAGAGGTGCTGACCCTGGGCAGTTCTTTGGGGTATTACACAAAATGACTTACAGAGGGGTTGTGTTAGGAGGAGGAGAGCACTTCCCTAATAAATACACTCATCTAGGGCAGTGATTTGTTTGTCTCCAGCATTGGCCACAGGTGGGTTGTTGAGGAACACAGGAACACAGAATAGAATCCTCCTTCTGCACACTCCTCATGCTTCAAACTTTTGTAGTACAGAGGTTTACTGAGCTGGATGGTTTTTTTCACAGTGCTCACTGGACTTGGCTTTTGGAATTTGTTAATGAGAAATATTAGGAAGTGTAAAACTCAGTGGTTCCTCAGCTCACCTAACAGGGCAGCCTGTTCAGTGAGGAATCATGTTCTTTTGCTTAGGTTAGAACCTGATCTCCATTTAAAATCCCCTTCTTGCTCTGGAAGAGCCTTGAATAATTCATACATACCATCTCCATGACAATCACAATTTCCTAGAGCTCAGCCCGCTCCGAGTGTTGAGTCAGTTCAAAGCCTGCTGACCTGGACATGAAGGAGAACCACTTTCCCCACCTCTAGTCATCCTTCTTCACACTTAATTTCGTTGAGATTCCTGCTGAATTCCCCTCCTGAATTTCACTGATGGGTTTTGCTGTCCAGTCAAGTAATGTATACGCAGTCCTTTTTCAGTTTTTCCTACTCATTTCCTGCGTTTGCTACTGTGAACAACTTCAGTATCATCAACAGATGTTGTCATCTCACTGCTGAGCCCTTTTCATGTCATTTATGAATTCATTGAACAGCGCTGGGAACAGATCCCAGCTCAGATCTTCATGGGAAGAAGAGCTGAAATGGCACCGAGTCCTGCCAAAAGCAGAGTGGGTTTGCCCGCTGCTGCACGTGGCACAGCTGAATTTGGAGTAAAAGCACTGTGTTGTTTTGGTACACTTATAAATTGGGAGTAATTGTAAAATGCTGAGTGGGAATGGATAATTTCATCTCTAAGATACAATGCCGTTCTTTATCGTCGAATCATTAGGGTTGGAAAAGGTCTCCAAGATCACCAGGTTCTACCATCAGTCCAGCACCACCACTAAACCACGTCCTCAAGTGCCACATCCACATGTTTTCTGAGCTCTTCCAGGGATGTTGACTCCACCACTTCCCTGGAAAGCCTATTCCAGAGCTGCATATTTGTAATACCACGTATGAAAAACAGGGTGGGGAAGGGACTGCCCTTTTTGGATGATTGTGGATGATGTTTAATATTCAAAAGGGACAGACCTGCTTTGTTCACAGCATTTTTCACCTTCTGAGGTTTTGGTCTCAAAACAACTGGGTTGGAACTTCCTGGTTTATCACTTTCTGCATTACCATAATATAGCAAATAATGTAGAATAAGGGGAATTAAGCAGAATAAATCTCCACTATCATAAATACATTGTTTAGGTGATTTAATATAGGAAATTGCCTTAGCAGTAGACTTGTTACTTGTTCGTTTTCTGACACTAACACAGCAAACATCTGATGCAAAACTGGGCCAGATCTGAAGGGCCTGTAGCATAAAATAGTATTTCTGATGGTGGCCTGTGGCTGCAGCTTAGGGAGGTATCCAAGAACAGGGAATGTAGTCCTGCTTCCCATGGCAGGGTCCCACATCCTTCCAGTGACCTGCATTTGTAGGGTCCTGTGTCACAGCTCCATGTTTGCTTCCATGGGCTTGTCCCCTGGGAATGCACTCTGTTGTCCCTGGTGTGCTGGAGGTGTGAAGTGCCCAGGTTGGGTGTTCACTTTGTGAAGAAGGTTTCATGTTTTGTTCATGGGATGCCTCTGTGTCTTGTTTGGGTGGTGCTTCTGTATCCCATCTCTCTTCAGTCCCTTCTTTAGGGATCTCTCTTGGATTCATCCCTCCTCGTGTACAAGCTGTTCCCTCGGTCCTGTCCTCACTGTTCCATACCCACTTGCTGTGATGGGAATCCAGGACTGGGCAGGTTGGATCTGAATGTGCTGCCTTGTCCCAGTGTCCCACTGCTGCTTCCTCTGGCCTCCTGCATTCCTTCCCTAATTACTCCTGAAATTCTCTTTGCTTTCTCACTGCTCCTGTTATCACCCCCTGTGAGAACTGTGTGCTCTCAGAGCTATCTACAGGGACTCAAGGTCTTTCCTAATCAGAAAAAGCTAATTGAGAACCCATCTTTCTCTGTGTGCAGTTGGCTGGTTTTTATTTTTTCCAAATGCAGGGCCTTGGAATTAATCTACTTGAATTTCATCTTCTTTTTCTCTCCTTTTCTCTCCTTTTCTCTCCTTTTCTCTCCTTTTCTCTCCTTTTTCTCTTTCTCTCAGACAAGCTCTAAAATAACTAGTTGGGCAAAAAAACCTGAGGGTAACTGCTTTGATGCTCTTACTGGTTTATGCTCTTACTGGTTTATCTTTAATAGACCTGTGACCTCACATTGTGTCCTTTCCAGCACAGTTTATTGTTCACTTAAATGAGAGGTCCGACCCCAGATCTGTACAGGACTCCTGCTCTTGTGCTTGTGTGTGTAAGTGGATATGTTCTTAGCATGTTAATTAACTGTGGATTAATAAGACCTTCCTCCTTGCTCCACTACAGCTGAATTTTCTTGAAGAGCTTTTGGAGAAGTTGGTAATTTTTGGGAACTCCCAGTATCCAGTTAACTGGAGCCCTTTTGAAAGCCCTCACCTCTGTGACCTGCATATTGGGGTCCATCAGCTGGTATTTTTGGTGGGTTGGTTTCCTCAGAAGTCTGGCTGGGTGCAAGTTCTCCTGGCTGTGTCATTCCTGGTAGGCTTTGGCAGTGAGCAGTTCTCCAGAGAGGATCCTCCAGGTTTTGGATCAATCTCTTCTAGGGGACAGTGTCCCAGCCCAAAGCAGGGAGGTTGGAACAAGATGAACTTTAAGGTCCCTCCCAGCCCAAAACCGTTTTGTGATTCTGTGAAACGAGGAAAAACCCCAACACACTCAACAGAAGAACTTGGGTGAGATGAATCTGTCTTTAAAGGTCAGGTGTAATTTGTGTGTTACCGCTTTCTGATCGTTCTGTATGGTCAGTGGCAACATCAGTCAGGCTGCTTTTGAGTTTCTAAGATGAGTTTGTGTCTGGACTTACTCATACACTACCAAAAAAAGGAAAGCCCAAACCCAGCCCTGAAGTGGATCTTTGAACATGTTACTTGTTAGTGGTTGTTCATCCAAATGACTGATGTGACTCGCTGGAAATTTTGTGGTGCTTTACCCTTGATACTCTGAGATTGCCACACTCAGGTTTGTGTGGGTGAGTGGACAGTCCTGCAGACACAGACTCATTAACCTCTGGGCCGAGGTTTAATGAACTTTTTCTGTTCCCTTTTATTCTGTCTGCAGCTTCCTCGGTTTTTGGCTCTGCAAGAATGCAGGCTGGTCTGAAAACTATGTAGATTACATAATGTAGGGCTGGGGTTTATTTCAGCTGTGAGTGGTAGCTGATCTCGGTTTGTAGCAGGTTTGTAATGCCCTCCTGCCCACCAAACCTCAGAGCAGATGTTTGCCTCAGCAGTGCCACTCACTGATCTCTGGTTGGTACGTTAATTGGGGGAAAAGATAATCTTTTCTGGAGGACTGAAGGATGCTGAGAGCTCGCTGTTTATTTGTTCCCATCAAATAAGCGTGGATTGAATACAAATGTTCGTGGATGGTGTCAGGATGGAGAGGATGAAGGGGTGTTTTCAGTTAATGTCTGCCAAGAATTAAGGAAAATTAACACAAAATTCTTGTGGTTTGGGAGGATACTCACTGGAGGAGCTGTCTGCTCCACAGATGAGGAGAACTGCTTCGAAATGAGGGCTCACACACAGTTTGCAGGGAGATATTTCAATTTCTTTGGGATATAGTAACTTGTATTTCAGCTGCTGAGCACTTCTCAAGGGAATGACCCCCCATTCCTCTCTCGGGCAGAAATCTCACTGAAATCAGTGCTAAGGATTTGTTGATACTGAAAAAACCCTTTACCTGTTTTAAGCACGAGGCAGGACTGCTCAGCAATCAGTGAATAATCAGGTTGGTGTTGATGCAGAGAGTTTGTTTCCTTCAGGTTGTCTGTTTTCACCTTCTGTAAGGTCCTGGGGTTATTTCAGGAGTGATGTTCCCATTGCTGTCTATTTTAGACTCCCAGGGCAGGATTTGAGGTGCTGGCAGTGGCACAACCAACACGTGTCTGGTTTACAGGAACTCCCTTTCATCTTTCTAATGCAAATGCCACCTCTGCAGGTCTTCAGAGCTCTGCAATCCTCACCCAGCTTGCCTTGTGCAAAGTGGTATCCCATCTAATCCCACTGGATTAAGATTAATCCCACCTGGATGGCTGATTTTTTAAAGTGAGATGAAATTTATCCAGAGTCTCTCAGCTGCTGGAATAATTCCAAACAGCAAGTAGTAAGATCTTATCTTCTTTTTTATCATCATTGTAAACAGAGATCTTAGGCATCCTTCAGAGTTGGTATTTCTTGGTGTTCTGCCATAAAAAGCAGAACAGTCTAAAGATAATTGTGCAAAGGAAACTTGGTGCTTAGTGTGGAGGGGTTTTTGTGTTGGTTGAAGAGGATGAGCATCCTAAAGACTTCAGTGTAACTCACTTGAGAAAAAGCTTGATTTGATATATAAGCAGTTTTTTAGGATGATGCTGCTTCTCTTCCTTGAAGCTCTTCCAACTGAAACACACACTGCCATATGCTGCAGGAATGCCAGCACACGAACTGGATTAAAATATAAATGAACAGAACTGCAGTTGGAGGCTTTAATTCTGCAGAGGGATCCATTTTGGATCCCCTTCTCACCCCACAAAAGCCATAAAAGTTAGTTTTACCACGTGCCCGTGCAAAACATTTTGGAGGCTTTGGGTGTGAAATGAGGATGAAGAGGTTGAGATGCAGAGAAAAGAGGCTTCTCCAAATTTTTTTCCTAATAAAGGGGCAGACACAGGTAACTTTCACCTGTAGGAAATAGAATCATAAAGCAAATGTTGTAAGCAGCTCAGGAACCTTGGATAATGCATTGGATGTCCAGCCCTCTGGTAACTTCCAGAGCTACAGCCATAGTCTCACAGTTGTCTTTGTTTCTGCTCTTTACTTACAATAACTTTTAAGGCATAAATATGTAAGTGTTACATAGAATTTGGACTTCTTAATGAGTGTGTTCATCTTTTTAATGCATTTGAAGAGAATTTGTGGACCATGTAAACATGTTCTTTAATTGAGAACAGATAGTTTAGATGCCTCATTTTTAGATTTTTAGGTAGATATTTGCTAAGGAAAAATGCAAAGTCTCCCAGCTACTCTTCTGAAAGTTGTTGTGGGCCAGAGTTGTAATGAATAATAATGAGCACTAAATTAACAGAGCTGTATATTGCTGTCACTGGTGGGGAAGTGCTCCTGCTGATTTTATTCCATGTACTGATTCCATAGTGGTTGATGCCACTCAGGAGAAAACTCATGTGTTTCATTAAAGCCATACATCCTTATTTTAATAAAAACATTAGGTGCTTGTGATCTTGAAAAGGCTGGAAAACTGTGATGCAAACCAGTACTTTTTCTTTCTTTTTTTTCTTTCTATTTTCTTTTTTCTCTTTCTCTGGATAAAGAAGACCTGACAGGAATTCGTGGAAACTTATTAACAACATTCCTGACCAAGTATTCAGGCACAAATAGACCACTAGTATTTCAATAATTGATAATTAATGAGACTTTTATTTATAACACTTTGAGCTCTTTTTACGTGCCTTCTGGGGTTTTTTTCTTTTGGAGGGGGGAGGAATGTCAGACAAATTTCTGGCATTTCTGTGCTACCTTGGAGACTAGAAAATGTTTCATTATTGGCATCTGAGATTCTTATGTAACTTGGTAATTCTGGGAACAAGAATGTCAAGAAAAATGCTGAGCAGTTCAAATCTTCACGTAAAATTAATAGATTTGAGAGCCACTGTGCTAAATACTTCTGTGATAATTTCCCCAGAAATACTAGTATTCCAAGCTCCTGGAATGCATTTGTTTTGCTAGGAATTGCATCCTTAAGGAGTTAAAACACCAATGCCATGGATTAGACGACTCACTGGCAGTTGTTACATAAAACCAGTATCTTTGATTTTGCAGGATATTAAAGGAGTTGTTACCTCGTGGCATCAGGGGCAGAGCTGGTGCTATTTAGGGTGTGGGTTTTAGGCTGTTTTACAGAGGCCCCAGCACAGGGCAGTGTGAAGGAGTTTGTTCTCATCCCTTACTGCTGTCAAGAGGGTTTTTTATTTGTTTTCTCCAAGTTCAAGGTCTGTAGTTCTTACAGGACGAGCCAGGGAAGGACTTTGCCTGCTTTTCTCCTGTGAAATAAGCGTGGCTTATTTTACCCACTCTGTTCAAAACTCTTGTTATATTCAGTAGACAGGGCTTGATTTTTTTATTTTGTTTTTCATTATAAAGTGAAAATGGTGGCCTGCTACTGTTGCCTGCTGTGAGAATTGCCTGATGCTTAAGTTGATTAGAAAGTGCTGTATTTTGTCACCTTTTTCAAGGCACAGAGGGTCTGACACAGGAATCCACAGAGTTGCAATGACTTAGAATTAAAAATGAGTCAGTCATGCCTTATTCAGTTCAATTTTATTGTTTTTAAAATACAGAAGAAGTAGGGATAAGAAAGAGTTCACAGTCTGTATACTCCTTGTGTTTCTGCTGATGCTCTTCATTTCTCAGGGCACTTTTGTGCTGTTGGTCACTTCATTCCCTTTGTTCCCCTCTCCTCTTGGAATGCTCTGAGCAAGGTGTCAGTGATGGGCTCTGTGCAGGCTGGCACAGCCACCCACGGAGGTAAAACATGTTCCTAAAAGCCTTATCTTTCCCTGGATTACTGAACTGGCTGTGCCATCCCCACTGGGTCCTCCAAAGACTGTCTAAACTTCACTCAAAAATCCGGGGTCAGGAGTTGCAGAAGGGACAGCAGTAAAAAGTGTTTGGATGATAGAAGGGCTGGAAAGAGGGAGCTGTATCACAAAAGCAGCAAGCATGTCTTTAGTCACCTCTGTTAATTGCTTTTTTGGCTAAACTAGTGTCCTCTTGCATAAATTCTCATCGTATTCTAATAATACACAATCTCAGTAACCATTTTTGTCTCCCCTAAACTAAAGTCTTGCACTGTCTTTCTTTCCTCTGTCTTCCACGTTGCTTCTTGAAGTACTGAGGTGCAGGGAAAATAGTAAATCAGGTCTTCTCCATGCTTGTATTTTTTGCAGATACCTTTACCAAGGGGAAAACCATATTTAAAATGCCTCTTTCAAGGCAAAAGAGCACAGCTGATTCTTCCCTGTGAGGGTGGTGAGTCCCTGGCACAGGTTGGGCAGGGAAGCTGTGGATGCTCCATCCCTGGAAGTGTCCAAGGCCAGGTTGGATGGGGCTTGGAGCAACCTGGGATAGTTGAAAGTGTCCCTGCCCGTGGCAGGGGGTTGGAATGAGATGATCTTTAAGGACCTTTCCAGCTCAAACCCTTCTGTGATTCTGTGGAATTTTTAGAGTCACGTGTGTGCCAAGTCTGTAGCCTTGGCTGGCTTTCTGTAGAAGGTAAGAATTTTTCCACAGAAGTGCATCTTGGAGTGCTCTTAGAAGCTCTCCAGTCCTAAAACACCAAGCAGTGGTAAATATTTAGCAGTTCTGTTGCTAAAAAGTGACAAGTTATTTCAAATTGGAGCTTGTTTGGCTTCCAGCTGTAATATCTTGCTGTGCCTTTCTCTGCAAGGCTTGCAGGGTTGTTATTTGTCACATTCACAGAGTACCTATGAAAACAAGGTCACGGACCCATCTCCTTAACAAAAGGGCATGTTTGGAGCCTGTGTCCCAGCCAGACCCCCTCTTTCTGAGCTCTTCCTCTGAACCCTTGCCAGTGCTTTGGCGTGCTCGCAGTGTGGGTATCAGAACTGGACATGAAGTTCCAGCCTAGAATTCCGCTTGATTTGTTGCACGAACACTCAAGGGTGATGTCATTCAGCCAAGCCCTTCATATGGCTTTGCCCTGCCCTGGCCCTTCGTACTGGGATGATTCAGTGCAATTCCTTCTGTGGGCAGAGTGTCCAAGGCACGGAGGAGTAGCCTGAATTCCTTCAAATATGGGTGGCTTTGATTTGTTTAGGATTTAAATGAGTTGTTGTCTTCAACCCGCAGCTCACTATGGAGCGTTGCCATTTCCTCTGCCAATACTTTGGTTCTCTACAGACTTAACTCTAAAGTATTTTTATAATTGTTATGTAGATTGTTTATAAAATTGCCAGGGCCACTCCCATGTCTGTTCTTCTCTCATGTCACCCATGCTCTGATAGGAAAGGCTGCCATCCACTTGCTTTGCATAAGAAAGGTGTTATGAGCTCTGGAAAAGATGAGGGGACTTTGGGCATCCCAGGTGAATATTCTGACGGACAGAGTGAGTCATTTTTGTGTGGACTTTTAACACGTGGGTGAGTGAATCATCAGGTGTTGAACAGATCAATCTTTTTTAATAGGACACTCAACAAGATAATGTTTTCTCACTGAGACAACTTGTACCTGCCTAAAGGCAGCACTGCGGAGGCAGAAGGACAGTGACATTGTGTGCCTTGGAGCATGTTACCTTGGGAGATGATCCCTGGAAGAGCCAGGTGCTGCTTTTCCTAGTCCTTGGAATGAGGGGGGAGTAGTGGCCTTTAAAGTGTTGCAGAGAGTTGAAGAGTTTGGGTGGAAATATAATAAAAAGTTGATGGTTGCATAAGAAATTGAGCAAGAGCTTGACTTCCTGATGTGCTATAAAGCAGTTCTAGGTGTGTTGTGGGGGTCTTCTGTTTCCCCAGTAAGTGATAGGACAGGAGGAAATGGCCTGAAGTTACACCAAGGGGAGGTTTAGTTTGGATATTAGGAAATATTTCTTCACCCAAGGGTTGTCAAGCAGTGGCACAGCTGCCCAGGGCAGTGGTGGAGTCACCAATCCTGAAGGGATTTAGGTGATGTGTGGATGGAGCACCTGGGGACATGGATTAGTGGTGGCCTTTTGCAGTCTAAATAACTCAGTGTTCGTTGGCACACTTTGTGATGATGATCCAGCATGTATCAAGAGCATGGGTATCTGTAAAACCACGACTGCATGTGTTTGTCTTTTCTCAAGTGCTGAGCTCAATGCCCATTTAGGTAGGAAAACCAGACTAAATTTCATAATTGTCTCAATGTTGGGGTTTGGTTGTGTTTTTTTTTTCAATCCACAGCAAAGTTCCACCCTCCAGAATTGTGCTTAGTGTTGGGTTTGACTGAGATCTGGAAATGACACAGCAAAACCATTCTGCTGTTGTGACTGATTAGGATTGGAAATGAAGCACAAAATTTGGGCATGGGTAGGTCAGGTTTGAGGGCTTCAGTGAAAACTCACCACAAGTTTACGTGAAAAGCTGGTGATTCTTTCCTAGAACTTGAGTTAAGGTTTAATTTTATACCAGTACTGTGAGCTCAGGCAATTTTCTTTATAGGTTTCATTATAAAGCACTTCTCTCAGTAGGTATCTTTTAGAGGGTTTTAGAGGGATAAAAATTACTACAGAGAGTGTTGTCTGGCCAAAAAACCTCCAATTTTCTGAGCAGCACAACTTTTTATCTGAGTCAGGGCTGCAGGCTGGAAATACTTACTGTGGTCACCAAAGTAAATTTGAAGGGAAATAAATTCATTCATTGCAAATGAAGGTGCTGCAGATGCTTTTAGAAGCTGACCAAATACCTGTAAGTAAAAGCATCTTCTTCATCCTTGCAGCCTCCTGAATATGGATTTCTTGTGGAGTGGAAGGGTTGAACACCAGAAGTGCAATAATAATAAAAAAAAACCCCAACACCACCCCCACTCTTCACACCCCCCCCTTCCCAGCTGTCGAGCTCAGTGAATTTCACACCACGGTTGCAAGGCCAGAATGATTATGAATTAGGGTTAGCACAAAATTTAGCTATTTGAGAATTTTTACAGCATTTTACTGTAATGGAGAGGCTGGAATTTCTCCGAAAAACAAACCTGAAAAAAATGCACGAGGCCAGGGAGGTCACGCTTCGAAAACCCAATTCATTGTGACAGAAAATGGGATTTTTAAGCTTGTCTTTCAAACAGACCAAATTGTGCCTTGTCCTCTTGCACTTTGCCATTTGAGTTCTCATCTCTTCTGCACTCCTTCATGCTCAGTGTGCCTTCCTGGTTGCAGTACATTAAAAAGCTTCCATATACTCAACATACTTTGAGTACTGGGTAATTTTTTGACCTTCATTCCAAATGTCCCTGGGCAAAGCCCCTGGCTACCATGACCAGATTCCTGGGAGGTGCAGGATAATGGTGAGCTTTCTTAAAATACTACACTGTGAAGAGGCTCTCTGAGGGAGTCTCTTTATTGTGGTGCAAGTAATACACCAAATTTTCACTCTGATTGCAGCTTCAGCGTAGCTCTCTCTGGTTAGCCCAAGGCCATAACATGCTGCTTTTAAGGATTGTAGCATAGCCATTAATGGGAATTTATTTAGAGAGGGTTTGTATATCTGAAGGAAAAAGTCCATAAAAAAATGAAAGCTTCTTGCTTATGATGTGCTTGCCGTGTTCTGCTGTCCTTGATCTACCTAAACTGGGTGCTACAGGTGAAAGCAGCCCAGCAGTTCTCTAAACAGGTCGCTCCAGCCTTGAAATCTATGTTTGATAGGGTTTTGTTTGCCCCAGTGGTGTGCAGCTGGTCCTTATGACTGAGTTTTCATCTGTGTGCTCAGTGATTTACAGCTCTGGGTCCTGCTTTAGGGGTGGCTGAAGAAGACAGATGGCTCTCAAATGTCCTTGCAGAAGGTAGGATTTGATGGAAAGGGTTACAGTCATTGGTGATAAAGATAACAGTCCAATTCCAGGTCCTCAATGCATGAAAGCCTTGCTCTGGGCAATGCCACCTCTCCTTACACTGGCAACTTCCTTTTCACATGAAAGAAAGCAGGATTAGATTAGATATCAGGAGGAAATTCTTCCTTGTGAGGGTGGTGATGCCCTGGCACAGGTTGGGCAGAGAAGCTGTGGCTGCCCCTGGATCCCTGGAAGTGTCCAAGGTCAGGTTGGATGGGGCTTGGAGCGACCTGGGACAGTGGAAGGTGTCCCTGCCCATGGCAGGGAGTTGGAATTGGATGACCTTTAATGCCCCTTCCAACCCAAACCATTCCATGACTCTGTGATTCCATAATAGTTAATAATACATTTTTTAAAGACTGTTTCTATTCCTGGCAATCTGCAGAGGTATTGTGTCAAAGAACAAATTCTTTTATTGCCCTGAAGGACTATTTATAGAAGTAAGCTCCATGCCAGTCGCAGCTCCCTGCTTGCTGCCCTGTTTGAAAGGAGGTGTGAGAGCTGTGAATGCATCCTTCAGGGTTTCAGGAAGGCACTGATACTTCAGCTGACTGTGCCAGAACACCTCAGTGTATGTTAAGATTCAGTAACATCCCCTGCAGACAAGTCAGAGTTCCCCAAGGAATGCCAAACAGAAACCAAAACCAACGTACAGGCAGGGAAAAAAAGAAGCAAACAAGATTACCATCCCAGATCTAACAACCTACCTTAATTTTCCCAAGTGTAGTGAGGTGGCTCGGTGGCTTTTCTTCTTCCCACTCCTTTTGGCACAGCGTGTTCCCCTGGGATGGTGAGCAGGAAAACTCTTGTGTTCCTCACAGCACTTCCACACGGGAATCTCTTATCCCACTCTAATTATGCTCACTGTGGCAGCTACTACTCTGTGAAGAACATGCTGCACTCATGGTATAAAAAATTACTAGAATTTAGATTTTATTTGCCCCCCCCCCATTTGGAGAGAACACTTAAAAGTGATTTCATGCAATGAAACCAACTATGTGAGCATCCGCAGAGGTGATTTCCTAAATGTAACATTTCCTTTGGATTTGTTCTTATCACAGATAGATTGGATTACCATGGGCTGTGTCAGCGTGAGTCACTTGTAAGTGCCTGTTAATCCAATAAACCTGAGCAGTTTCTTAGGGAAATACTCTTTTCTGATTTCTGTTTATGTGATGGCCCTGGCCCTGTTGAATCCACGCCGACTCCACTGGAAATAGCTCTTTGGAAAAAAACCTGGTATAATTTCGTGTGTTAATGGAAATTGCAGTGAAGCAGGAAAATGAAAAAATAGCCTCAAGTAATTAGTAAATGGTTTAGAAGTTTGTGTCAACTTTATTATGTATTTCATAGCGATGCTGCCTGAAACTAAAAATAATCATCATCAGAGAGGGTTGTTTTGTTGTAGTGTTTTTTTCCCAGTTATTAATGCTGTTTTGCTCTCCATATTATGTTTTCACACAATCCTGCAAATTTTTTTCCCTGTGTTGTTGCCACTGCCCTACTCAGTGGTGGTGGCTGCATCACTCTGGGCTTTAATTTCCCTCCCATAACATACTCAACCACTGAAAACTAAACAGTTAAATAAGGAAAAGTAGCTGGTTTGAAATCTCATCTTAAGCCTTTTTCTGTTTTACTTGTGCTGCAACTGGTATTCGATGGGAGCAGAAGGCAAAAGCTTTGCTATGGTTTGGAATATTTGCCTAAAATAAGAAGAGAAAGAATCAGGAATAAGAGATGTTTTTGCAGCCTGAGATCCAGTGTGCTTCTGTACCCAGTGAGGGTCTAAACACTCCTAAAAGCTGGCTGGTAAACCTGGTCCTTTTCCGAGCTGGAAAGCGCAGAATATAAAGATTTATATTATACATTGGGAGTTTCTAGTGCTGAGGTGGGGAAAAATGCATTTACTGGAAATAGTTTGACAGAATGCAGTGTTTGTAACACGTGCAGCAGCAGTGCTACTGTAAGGCACCACAATTTTCATCATCTCAAATTTACATGCGTGCACCGAGTTTCCAAATCTCTTCCTCCTCTCTGTCTCTGCTGCTGAGTTCTCTCGTGCGTGGTGTGAGCGATGGGATGCTGAAAATCCCTGGATTTTTGATGTGTTAAGACAGACTTCTGGAGATGTTGACTGCCTACTTGGTGACACATGGGATGTTTATTGAGCCTGTGCAGTAAATGCTGCCGAGGGAGCTGGATCTGGAGTGCAGGAGATGAGAAATTATAAATCCTTATCGCTGGCGTTTTGCAGAGGCAGCTCAAGGCTGTGAGCTTGAGATTTCAGGTCTGTTGGTGGTAGTAGTTTATTGGCAGCTACTCCAGGTCCTAATTAGTTGGGATTTCAGCTAATTTTACCAAATAAGCGGATGACTTGGGCTAGTGGAAGGTCCTGGGCTAGTAGAAGGTGTCCCTGCCCATGGCAGGGGGTTGGAACTGGATGATCTTTTAAGGTCCCTTCCAACCCAAACCATTCTGTGATGCTGTGATCCATCAAGAAGATCCTCAGAAGAGTAGAGATGCTCAGGGAGACCTGAAGGTTAACAGTGTCTACAACAAAAGCACAAGGGAAAATGGAAAACAAAGCTGTGCATAATGTTGGTGTATTAAATTTAAGTAATTTGAAAAGTAGAAACAATGATGGAATTTAAAATTAATGTAAAAGCGTATTAGAATTGTAAAATTGTTTGGGTTGGAGAGGACCTTAAAAATCATCCCATTCCAACTCCCTGCCATGGGCAGGGACATCTTCCACTATCCCAGGTTGCTCAGAGCTCCATCTTACCTTGCCTTGGACACTTCCAGGGATGGGGCAGCCACAGCTTCTCTGGACAACAATTAGATAGGGATTATATAAAGTCTAAGGTAAAAATTCATGGATAACCAGCATTAATAGGGAACATGAAAACACCTTGTAAATACATTGGAAGCTGGGAGAAGTCAAAGGAAAATGCAGGTCTCCTCCTTAGCAGGGTGATGATAATAAACAAGAGACACCACACTGAATAAAATTGCTGGATGTAATTATGTTCAATCACCTTCTGAAGGAATCCAAATGCCTTTGGACTCGCTGTGGGAATAGTTTTGGTAATTGAAAAGCAGTGTACTGTGATTTTTCCCATCTGAGACCAGTGTAGACTGGCATTTTACTGGAATGCTCTATGTTTGGGCAGACTGACTGAGAGGGTCAGAGGCAAAATTTCTTCAGAGATTCATACTTTAAACCCCAAGAATTTAGGAGTGTTTAGATAAATCTATTGATTGCAGTGGACTAGTTTAGGTAAGGCCAAATTGCTGTGTCTGACCCAAGTGGGTTGTGTAGCAGAAAGAGCAGTGTATGGACAGATGTGGAGGGTAAAGTTGTGGTCAGAAACAAACCCACTTAAACCTCTTGCTCTAAAGTCAGGACTTGCTAAGATTTCTGATCCCAGGTGGGTTACTGGGATCAGAATTTGGGGGGATGTGAGACAATAAAAGTGCTGCTTTTAAGAGCAGGGTGGGGTTTTTTTAAACTTGTTTGTGGCCAGCAACGTGATGCACGTTGCCAAGAACTGGGTTTGAAGGTTCTGTTCCCTCCCAAGCACAGACAGTAACCATAAAACCAGGAATAGGGAATTTTGTTTTGTGGTTTATGCCCTTGTTGCACTCCCACAGAGCTATTCAGTGGCAGGAGAGGCACCCCAAGCACTTGGGCACGTGAATAAGGCTGAGTTCACTCTGTAGGTTTGCTGGTTTATGTGGGACCACAGAATGGTTTGAGTTGGAAAACACCCCTAAGATCACCGTGTTCAGCCATCAGCTTGGCAGCTCTGCTGTGTTCACCACCAAACCATGTCCTCAGGTGCCATATCCACGTATTTTTTGAACATTTCCAGGGATGGTGACTCCACCACTCCCCAGGGCAGCTTGTTCCACTGCCCACTCCTGACCACTCCTTCTGTGATGAAATCTTTCCTGATACCCAGTCTAAACCTCCCTTGGCACTGCTTGAAGCCATTTCCTCTTGCCCTGTTGCCCTCTTGCCTTGTTTATTCTTTAGCAGAAGTATCTGTCCTGTTTGTTACCCCAGGAATTAATGTGCATGGAGTCCTTCCTGGAGCTGAGAGGAGGAATTCAGTCCTACCATGTGTGTTGGTTCTCATGGCTGTCAGTCACACAATGGCAGGGCATTGGAACTGGGTGACCTTTAAGGCCCCTTCCAACCCAAACCATTCCATGACTCTGTGATTCTCTAATAGTTAATAATACATTTTTTTTTAAGACTTGTTTCTATTCATGGCAATCTGAAGAGGTATTGTGTCAAAGAACAGATTCTTTTATTGCTGTGTCCTGCACACATGGATAAACAGGCAGGGATGGCTTTAACCTGTTCATCTCCAGGTGAAACCAGGTGGGCAGGACACTCAGGCTGAACACATAGTGGGGTAGCCATAAACACTTCACTGATGGAGTATTTGGGAATACTAATTACATTGAGGGTAGAGCTTGCTCTGTGTGAGTGCAGTGGAAGGAAGAAACTCATGGTAGGTCAGCTGAAGAGAGGAAACCTTGCAGCAGATATTTTTGTGTGCAGAGCTCCAGTGTGTACGTGCTGGGGCTGTTTAGCACCTACAAGGGAGGAGGGCTGAGCCTGCTCTGCAGTCTGAGATGTCTCTCTCTGCTCCCAAGAAGAACATGCTGCTGGTACCTTTAACCAGCACTGCGTATTCCGAAATTAAAGGTTCACTTAATAGGTCATTTTGACATCAACAGCAACAACAAAATTACAGTCTGTTCCAGAGGCTTCGTGCAAACCCGATGTTCCCTGAGTGCTGCATGCTCAAGTGGAATTGCATATTTCCTTCTGGGAGCAGGAGGTGCAATTGCTGTGCCATTTCAGGAGACAGGTTTGGTCCTGGCTGTTCATCAGACATCGAGAGCGCTGCGGAGAGGGAAGGGGGTGCAAGAAGGAAACCAAAAAGTAGTGGCAGAAGATGCTTTAGTGGTTAAGTACTTCTCTTGCAGGAGAATTGTTTCCAGGACAACAAGGTTGATGGAGTTAAAAAGTGAGTGTGTGTTTCCTTTCCTTTTCGACTTGTTACTAATCAGTGAGGTAGGAAAACCTCTCTCTGTGCTTGAATTGGTACATCACTTATTTTTAGTCTGCACAAGGTTGTCTACGTGGCTCTTTTTAGCTATTTAGGAGATACCTGGTGTACAAGAAATCCTATTTGCTTTGTTGTTGTTAAGATAGATCACGTGGTATTTAAAAAAAAATAAAATCTGGATTATGAAGGGTTCTGTTTGGTGGGTTTTTGTTTTTTGGTGTGTTTGTTTTTCAGAGAAATAAAACAGCTTTGTGCTTTAAGTTTCAAGCTCATCTCGCTGGTGGGATGTGAGTTTCTTTCACTGTTTGCACAGAATTTTTCCTCTGTTGGTATAATACTTTTTTTTTTTTTGTATATACTAATGATATACTGTCATGCAAATGAGTTGGGAATAAATTAGAGTATTAATTTTCTCCTAGAGTATATTCAGCTGTAGGACTCCATTGTGAGATCTATTTTCAACTGGAGTTTGGAATTTGGAATAAGGAGGCACTGAATTAAATGTAGTTGCCAATTTTAAAGGGGCACAGCTCGCATAAAATCACACCCATCTCCAAAATATGTTGATCTATTTAAAATCTGGAGGAGTATGATGAAATCTGTACTTGTGTGGTTTTCCTTTGTATATTTGATTGTACTCTGAGTTTAATTTTTTTCTGGATTGTTTTTTCCCTGCACAACATTTTGAGAAAGAAGTGTCTTCTTTTTTTTTTTTTTTTTTTTTCCCCAAAACCCACAAATACTGGCTGTGCATTTTAGAGGCAAAAAATAACAAATACAGTGGCCAGGTCATTAGTGAAAATTCGTAAAGCTCTATTGTTTTGCTAAATTAAATAGCTTGAAGTTTAACGGTGCCCCTTGTAAAGGAGCTTGATGATTTCATACCCCCTAATGACACATGTATTTATTTCATATTGAGATTTTAGGACTCAGGATTAAGAAAACACTTCTCATGCATAGTTGTGTGATGAATTAATGAGATAATTGGCTTCCTTGTGAAGGCATTGGGGTTCTGCTGGTGCTGGAGGTTGGGTGCCACTTGCCAAGATCTGCGTGATCACTGCTGTGAACAATTAAGTTTTATTCTTTGGGTTTGTTTTCCTGTCCAGTTCTGTGATCCTTTATTGATTTGGGGGAAAGCTGTATGATGTGACATGAAAAGTACCACGCTCAGGTGACTGATTCCTGCACCATCTCCATATCCTGGGGCTCTCTAACTTCTTGGGAAGGGAAGGGAAGCAGTTGGACAAATCCATGCTGGAATTTACTTGTTGCTTTGTTATTCCTTCCTGGTTGCAAACCAGAGCCAGAATTCTTCCTGACTGGTGTCCTCCTCTTCCCATCTCTCTCTCTTTTTCTTGAAAATTCCCATTTTCAGCAGAGCAAGACCAGCACTGACCTTGAGTGATGAGATGTCTCTGTGCTTCATTTCCCCAGTTACTTAGTTTTTCCATTAGCTGGAGCATACCAGTTCTTCATGGAGATTTGAGTTCTTCTTCCAGGTTGCAACTTGTCCTAGTAAGGGAATGAGGAATTTTTTTGTTGCTTCTGCTAGGAGTTTACTAATTATGTGGTTAAACAGAGAATGTAGCATCAGAGCATTCTTTCTCAGGACAATACCCTCATAACTCTACTTAGGGGATTGTTGTGTATGTTTTTTTGGTTGCTTCCTTTTTTTTTCCCTTTGTTTCAGTTCCCAGTAAGGTGTGGATATACCTTCTCTGTTCCTGCAGATAATCCAAAGCACAAGCAGGACATAATGGCCAATCCCTTCAATATTCAGCTCCCACTGAAGTGTTTCAGGATGCCTGAAAGTTGGGATACAGCCCCAAACCAAGGGCAAGTCGTCACCTTTTAGGTTCTGGATGCCAACAAGGAACAGTCACAGATCTAAAACACTACAAAGACATCTTTCAACAATTAGATATTTTCTTTCTTTGTGTTTATTCACTTTCTCTTTGGCCACGAGGAATTTCTTTGGTCAGCTCTGCAGTAGGTTTTGGAATTTATTTCTAGTTCTTCAGTGTTATGCATGAAATCACCAGGCAGCCTCCTTGGGTCATTTTGATAGAGCAGTGTCATGTAATAGAAATACTCTGGCAATCAAAACCAGAGAAACAGAAAAGGAAGGATGGAGATATTTCCAGTGTTTACTAAAAGCAAGCAGTAGGCTTCCAGCATTAATTAACAATGCAATGAGAAACTTTAAAAGGTTTATTTTAACAGAATTTGTCTCTTTTTTGATTGTTGCAGAGAAAGGAGTGGTGGTCGAGTTGTACAAGTGAACCAGGACAATCCAAAACGTAAGTCAAAGAGCGATGCTCATCTTCCTCTTTTATGAGACTGTGGGTCAGCTGTTCTGTAAGACATCCATTTAATTAAAATGCACTTAGTTGTCCTCATTTCCTGGTCTATGAGTGCAGTTTGTAGGACTGTCTTGAGTTCCCTGGTTTGGAGCCACATGGCTCGGGGCGAGCTGCACGAGGTGGATCATTTTTCTCCCTCTGTCATCACTATGTCAAGGCTTGGAGGAGTTGAGGGTTGGGTTGTGTGCCTATATAATTATTACTGTTGTCACTGTTGTGGTCCAAGGATTTAGAGAGGGGAGCTTTGAAGGCAAGAAGGGCTGGAAAGGGATTTTGGGCTCCAAAACGTAGTAAGAAAACCTTGAAGCTTCCTTTGAGGTTGCTGTATTTTGCCTGAGTATTTTGGAATATATTAAAAAACATTTACTGGAGTATTTGAAGTGTGTATGGTTTGGTGGGGCTTTGAGAAACCTGGTCTGGTGGAAGGTGTCCCTGCCCATAGAAGTATAGATGGCCTTTAAGGTTCATTCCAACCCAAACCATTCTGTAGTTCTTTGGTTTAGCACAGGAATTTTTTCCATTTTGGTCAAGGAAGCAGCATATTTTTTGGTGGTGTTTTGCATAGCAAGCCTTGTAGATCATCTCTCTGATTCATTTATAGTAGACAATGGCAAATTTTAAAGAGAGATGCTTTTAACTGTCTTGAACAGTGTGTTCTGTGCAGTAACAACATCTACGTTGCAATTGTAATAACAAAACCCAAGATGATTCTGAATTTGGTTTCACACCAGCTAACAAGTGAACTCATTAAAAGATTGTGTGAGGTTTTCGATGTGTTGTTGACTCAACCCTAAAATATCTATAACTCTGCAGAGTGTGTATTGACTTGTTTACTAAGCCATGAGTGTATTTTTAGAGCACAGGTTTTGAAATTATTGGTGACTCGGCTTTGTCAAGCAGCCTTTGTGGGGTGCTTCAGTTATTTTTTTTAATTACTTATCTGAATGCCATTTTAACTCATACCTGTGTCTCTCTTTCTGAAAAGAGTAAGTAAATCTGCAGACTTGCTTTCATAGATGCTCAATATGAAAAAAAAAGAAAAAAGAAAAAAGTAATAAAACATGTGTCAGGCATCTGCAATTCCTTCAGCATCATGTTTTCCACACTGATTTAATAGCTATTGAGTCTCCTCAAATGTCCTTGTTTCCAAGACCTGTTTTATGGTAATAAATCATCTTGGCTGTAAAATTCTTGAAATGATTCAGTAGGATGATCGTTTCCTTAGCACATTCCCTGAGAGATCATGGATAGAAATGGAAAACTCTTTAACCAGGTCAACTTTTTGCCTGCAATACATGTAGTCAGTGCTGGAAGTGATAATGAAGTCACCAACATTTATTCTGGTGCACTGCTGTTTTCCAGTGCTCCCTGTTTATCTACTTGGTAATTTAAAATGAGTTTCATGTTAGAGATGCTAAATTACATTGGGAAAAGCTAAGGCAGGTAAAGAATAAAAGCTGTGCTGTGGTGTGATGCAACTTTGCACTTAAAAAAAGGTCTCTCTCAAAATTCATATGAAAAAGAGCAGTGAAATTACCAAAGACATCCTTAATTTCCTCACCTGTTTGCACAGGAGGGTGGGGATGGTGCAGTCCTTGGGGTAGAGTGTGATCTAATGAATTGTCAGGCATTTGAGGATGGTTAAGCTGTGGTACCCGATCTGTCAGTCTCTGGAGGGTGGTCAGGCATTGTATAACCTGTGGGGCTTTCTGACACCTGGAAAAGGCTCTTTAAATTGGGCATTACAGAGTGGGAGCAGGTAAGAAAGGAATTCAGCCAAGAGTCCGTGAGGAATTCTGTATATTAGGTCTCCAAGGCAGTTTATTGCATTGTTCATCTGGAACATCATGTGTGCAAAGAGAGGGGAGATGGGTTTTTGGCTAAAACCCTGCACAGCTGGAGTTCCAGGTCAAAAACCAGCAGGTTAGAGAGGGATTCAGGGAGAGATGACATCCCTTGATCTTAGAGTTTTTATCTTTTTTGAATTACTGCTGTTTTCCTTCCATGATGTTTTCCAAGCTGAACATCAGATATGGTTGCCCAGAGAGGTTGTGGATTCCCCATCCCTGGAAGTGTCCAAGGTCAGGTTGGATGGGGCTTGGAGCAACCTGGGCTAGTGGAAGGTGTCCCTGCCCATGGCAGGGGGTGGCACTGGGTGATCTTTAAAGTCCCTTCCATCCCAAACCATTCCATGACACTGGAATGATCCTTCAGGTTGTTCCATGCTGAGGAAAGCAGCGAGTTCTGGAGTTAGTTCTTCCATGGGCATTTCCTTAAAATAATCAGGCTTTGTGATCTGGGATTCTTGATTCTCTTCCCTACCTTGGGGCAGGAAATACAGCTTTGCAGTTGCCTCAGGATTTATAGCAGATTAATGTTTTAAATTAGATAAAATCTCTTGCATTTGTTTTGGAAGGGGAACCTTGTATTCTTAGAGGTCTCAGCTGCCAAACGGAGATATTTCTGTTCAAACCCTGTGTTTTAATCAGATGCTTTTACTGCAAGGCATAAACCTTAAGGTTTTCAAAGGTGTGCTTTAAAATGATCCAAAATAGCTTTTGTTAGAGTCACAATAGGGAATAACCTCTGCATTTAAAAGGTGGGCTCCAAGATTCCTTCTGCCCTGCAGGATCTTGGCAAGAGTGTGTTGTGTCACGTCAGTGTGTTCATCCCAGTTCATGTATTACAGGAAAAGCAGTAACACCAGGCACACAGACATGTTTAAGGTTGGCAGAAGTATCTCCTGTCCTAGTCCTCTTGAAAGCTTTGGTTGTGTGAAGATGGAGGGTGGTCTTAAGAAGGGACCAGATCATTAGAAGCTTTCTTCTTGCTGAGTAAGAGTTCTGCCAACCCAGGTACCTTCCACAAAGCCTCTTTGTCAGTCGTGTTTGTCCCTTGTGGCTGGGAAATGAGGGCACCGTGGCTGCTTCAGAGCTCAGACACAATATTAGTACTATTTTGACTCCAGCAGTAAAAACTCAATATCTGATCTCAGGAGACATCCCACCCCTTGCACATCTGTGAGCAAATGGGTGTCTTGGAGCATATTGCCCTTCACTCTGAGTGAGAAGGTGGGTTTGAAAGGGTAAAGAAAACCATATCCCTTTTCTTCTGAAGGTCCACAGGCATGGGTGGTGTAAAAGATGAGTCCCAAAGAGGTCAGTGTTTTTTGGAAGTGTGGGGAGTAGCCATTCACACAGGCCACGGGTGTTCAGAAAGAAACTCTCCATTTGACAGCGTTGTCTTCTGGATGACTTAGAAACATAAAAACACAACTCAGTTTTAAGAGAGGGCTTCTAATTTATGTCAGTGTGAAAGTACCTGTAAGTTTGATGTGTGTGCTTTGCAGAAGATGAGCAGCGTGCTAAGATTAGTTCTTGGATTTCCATTTTGTGAGTTGTCTCTGTGGCTTCACATAGAAAACTCTGGCACCACCACGAAGACTGAGAAATTTTGGGGTGTCTTTCCTAGGAGCAGCTTGTGCCACATGAGCAGGAGCTGGAGGGGTCTGTGTTCCTCTCTGCACTTCTTGGGGCTAAAGGATGGCTTGTCAGTGCTTTGGATAATCATTTCCTCTCTGCCTGCAATGAAGTGTATCTAGAGCTGAACAGATAATACATAAAATACACTATCCGTGATGTTAATGCAGGAAATGGAAACATCATAAATACATATATTTAGTAGCATCTTAGCATTTTCATACAGTTTCCAAGCAGTGTTTTCTTTCCTCAGAAGATAAAAAAAATGAGTGCTAGTTCAAACCTGCATTCAGTCTGCCCATAGGAAAAAGAATTTGCCTTTAGATGAAAATTTAGAACTTGCCTTTTTTTTTTTTTCCTGTTTTCTTGGTTGTGAAATGCTAAATCCTTTTATATTGTATGTGTCCAGAGGAGGAGATAATGGGTGAGGTACCACATCAGGAAAAAAAAATAATCTGTGGAGCTCAGAATTAAATCGAGGTGGAAAATGGGAGTGCAGAATAGGATTTGGGTGTTTTTGAAATGGAGGGATGGTAGGACACAGAGATGTGCTGTTTGTGCTTCTCATCTGTTGCATAAGCTTGGACAAGCTGCTTTGCATTTCCCTGCTTCATTTCTCCTGTCAGAGACCTGTGTGTTTTACTTGCTGTTGGGAAAGCACTTCAAAATCTTCAATTAATATTATCATAGACTTCTCTGAGCTCACTTAAAATCCATTTCCTCCTCACTCATGCTTTCTCAAAGACAAGAATAAATAGATTTTTTCTTCTTTTTTTTCTTTTTCCAAATGGCATTGATTGACTGATATTCTGCAGCTGCTTAAGGCAGGGTTTAACTGGTGCTTTGTTTGAGCATCCCCTGAGCAGCTCCAAATGGAGAGAGTCCTGTTGGGTACATTGTGTCTCTAATTCTGTCAGGGACATGGTCTGCCAAGAGGTATTTCCTTCTTCCTTTTAATCAGCAGCCTGGAATTTGCAGTCTTCCTGGTGTAACAGACCTCTGTAGATGGCTTTACATTCCCATTGACTGATCTTGCACGTGAATCAGCCAGAGCTTGGAGCATCATGGGTGGAGGTGGCACTGGAAACACAGGGTTTTTTCCCCAAAAATCACACTCTGGATGTACTCTGCAGCATCCTCAGGTGTGTGGCAGAGCATTCCTGAACTCCTCATCACCTCCTGACCCTCAGAGATTTGGGACTGATGTGTACCTGGACCAAACTGGGGTAGGGCAAGTGTGACCCTCAGTGCAAGGAGTTCTTGTCTGAGGTGCTGCTACTCCTGCAAGTGCAAGAAGTGAATAAAAAGCAGGAATTTCCACAGTGTGGGTGCAGTGGTTAACCAGGAAAATGCATTGATCCTGCTCAGCCAAGTGTTCCAGAACCAGTTCAGTGTATAGAGTTAAATCACCACTCTTAGAAGGAACCACTCTCCAGTGAAACATCCGTGCCCAGGAGCAGCTGCCACACTGCTGGGCAGCTTTGCAGTCTCCATTAATGTTCCCGGGGTCCTGGCAAGGGTCCCACATCCAGAGCTGAGGAAGTGGATGGGATAAAAGCACAACTCTTTGGGCTTTTTGTTCTGCCTCCATCCATCACCCTTCCTGGGGCTGTGCTGTGACAGAGCATCTGCATCCCACGTCTGGAGACAGGGGGAGAGGGAGCTCCTGAAGGACATTTGCTGGTGGCTGTGCTTTGGTTCAGGGGTGTTAAAAGCCCTGCAGGCTGCACACAAGCGAGCTGTAATTGATTTTAATTAAATACAATAGCTGCGTGCACGCTGCAGAAGGGATAAGACAGGGATTCCCCACCTCTGATTTATCGTCTTGCTGTTTGGATTTCTTTGCTATTGTCTTCCCACTCACAGATTTATGCAGAGATGTCTCATCCTCTCCCTCCTGTGCTGTTAGCAGTAGAATCTGTCTTTTGAAATGCAGCGAATTTTTCTGCAATTTTGCTGGTTTTGAGGAGCCTTTCCTGCTGGATGATAGCGGAGGCATCCCTGCCCTTCCTGAACCACACACACACACACCCACCTATGCAAGCTTTATTTTAAATGGATTCTGCAGGAAGCAAAATCCTCATCCCTTGGAAGCCTTCTCGTAGCTGATTTTCATATTTGGAATTAGGGAGCTGGGAGTACCCACCCTGGGGCTGGCAGGCAGCCTGGCAGGAAGCTGGACAGACTGGCCTGCCAGCCAACCTTATTGCCTTTTATAGAGCTTTTTGCTTTATTTTTTTTTTGTGAAATCAGCACATTTCCACTCAATCGGTGCTTCGCAGGGTAAGGCTGTTGTGTTTTGGGGAGGTTTTCGAGGGGCTCCGGTGTGAGACTGCAGCTTGAGGCTTTGGGAAATGGTTGGCTGATCTTAATAATTACTTGAGATGGTTTGGGGAGAAGAGATGTTGGGTTTGTGTGGAAGAAAATCCTGTTGGAAGGATGTTCTTCAGCCAGTGTGAGCGATTGCCTGATGCATGTCACTGTTCACATAGGTGATGTGGTTGGCACAGGGGCCTGAAATTCCCCATCCACAAGTCTTGCATAACAGGAACTGTTTCTGAACAAAATTGCTGCCCAATATTTTCTCTTTTTCTCAGAATGGCTTTCCTGGGGTAAATCCAAACCATGTAGGACCTGGATGTCCCACCTCTTTTGGCAGGGCAAAGTAATAGCAGTCAGTGGGGAAATACACCCTGGGAGAAGGGACAGAAGCCTCAGGTATGGAGCAGTGTGAGGATGCACTCATCTATTCCATCTGCTGGAGCTCCATCAGGACTCTTCCTCCTTTGGGCCATGGAAGTGCTGGGAGGAAGCTGAGCTTGAATCCCCAAGGCACAGCACTGCTGCTGAACAAGACTGGCATCTTCTGGACTTCTTCAGCATCTGATGTGAACCCCCTCCAATGCACTGGCACTGCAGAACCCCCCGTCTGGCACTTCAGGCAGATCAGGCTGATCTTGGATGTATTTTCTCTCCCAGTTCCCTTTCAATAAATGAAGGTGCCT
>JAWWTY010000037.1:2404243-2421960 GCA_035222235.1 Margarornis squamiger
TAGGAAAGTTTGGCCTTTGTATCCAGAGGCTAAAGTGGTTAAACAAACACCTAATATTGACTTGATTTCTTAGTCTGGCTTCTGGGCGTGAAACTTACCTCTAGCAAAATGAAACCTGCCTCTTTTTTAAAAAAAACATATTTATCTTCTTCCCTCAGAAAAGTGTGTGTGCCACGTGCTCCTGCCTGAGCAAAAGGTAGCAATTTTAACTCTCTTTGTGCCCCCTGTTTTCTCTGCTCCAGTGCTCGAGGTATGCAGGGAATTAGAGGTCTCCTAAGGTGGCTGTTGTTAAATAAAACTACACTGAGATTCAGGAGTGCAGAGCCCACAGGAGTCAGCTCTGCAAACTGGTTTTTTCCATACCCAAGAAGTGTGAGTCAGTTTTTGCCAAATGAGTCAAATCTGTCCTCAGATTCATTTGAAGACACTCTAATGGATGTGTAACTGGGACTGGTGTTATGCACAGAAATGGCTTATGAAGCTCATTAAGTATCCCTGGGAGTGGGAAGGGGCACAGGATGGACAGAGGTGATGGGGAGGCAGCTCTGGGGTACCCTGAAAGGGCAGGGAATCCTCCTGCAGCGTGGAGGGGGGACAGAGATTGCCCTCAGTTCACCACTCCTGTGGGAGTCACCCAGGGCCTGAGACCTGGTTAATGAGTGTGCATTTCCTTGGAGATGCTGCTCAGCCCTGGTCCTGAGCCTGTCACCCCACTGACACGAGAATGGGGCTTGTCCCTGGGTTTTAACAAAAATGTGGCAAAAGCCTGCTTGGCTCATCCTTTGGGATGCAGTTTGGCTTCCAGACACCAGCCCTCTCCCACAACCCTTCTGGAAATAAATATCTTTCCCTTTTGCTTTGCATTCTTTCCCTTTATCTTCACCTGGCCAGCATTCCTGTGCATAAAGCTGTCCTCTCAGCTCAAGTGTCTGGAGCTGCCACCCTTTACCAGGATGTGACTCCTGCATGGTTTGCTGGCTGTGTCATGCAGGAACACTCCCTTTCCTCGGGAGGAATTGCATGACCATTAAACTTGGAGGCACAGGCACCTTCCAGGTGTCAGTTTGTGTTGCTCTGTTCCCACGTTTAACCCTCCCTCTGAGAAATCTCTCTTTGGACTGTGACTTTCGGACCAGGAAATGAATTTGATGGCTCCGTTCTCAAGCATTGCTCTTTGACTGGCTGCAGTCACCATCCTAATATTGTGCTCAGAAGAGTGACTAATCCCTCCTGTCTTCAGTGAACTAGTAGACAGGCATGTGTTTATGTTCCCTATTCCTGTGTGTAATCAACCTAGAAAGAATTTTTTAGATTCGCTTTTTTTTCCGCAGTTTTTTTGGTGGGGACCCAGAGGAAATGAGTGATGGAATTCAAATGCAGCAGTTGAAAGATTTTTGCCATTACTTACTTGTGGTGCAGAGATGGGTTGGCAGCATCAGAGATGTGATATGCACAATCCTTTGTAGGTCTCTGACTGATTTTAATTCTTCCCATAATTCAAACCAGCTCGGAGTTGTCTTCGCTCTCAGTGAAGAGCGTCATGCTCTTAGAAATTTATTGGGTTTAGATCATTCAGATCTCTATTATCTTTTCTAAATGAACTTGATTTATAAGGTGATGATTGTAGAAGAGGGGAATTCAGTGGAGTCCAGCAAGCAATCCTATCATCTCCTTTTTTTTCCTTTTTTTTTTCCCTCTAGTTTAATTCTGGCAAAGTTTTGTGAAACATACAGTGTTTGAAAGGGGTGTTTACTCTGTACTCTTCTGTCTGGTTCCTCACTTGAATTCCATCTCTGTATGTGACTCCATTACCCTCCTTCATCTCCAGTCTGCCAGTAATCTCTGAGTTAATTTGCAAGGAGCTGAGAGCAACAGGTTTGAGATTCTTTTCATGCTAAGATTTCTTTTTGGGAAACTCTTGTGTTCCAGTTGGAGAAAGTAGCTCTTGCCTAAGGGAATTCAGAAGTCTGCTTCGCTGTCATGCTGACCCGCAAAGCTGTTTCTCTCTCTGATGTTCATGTAAATTTTTATTCCTAAGGATTTTAACAAGATTCACCATCAGCAGTTGCCTCTCTCTTGACAGCTGCTCAAGAATATAGTTTAAAGTAAGCCTGTAATTTTTGGCACCTGTAGCTGAGTAAGATAAACCCAGCCCTGATCCACAGCAGTAATCTAGTCACTGTTGTATGGATGCAGAGCCTCCCAGGAGGTGTTTTGTGTATGTGAATGCAGATGGCTAGGGATGCTGGAGTGACTCCAGGGAACACAGGTTTGTAGTTCAGCACTCACTTTTGTTCAGGATTTCTCAAACAGAACCACTTCCTGGACAGTATGATAAACAGTTACTTTAAAAAAAAAGAAAAAAAAAGAAAAGAAATATTTTTATCTTGTTTTGAATCTTTCTTGGGGTTGCTGCCATACATGCTGGAAACAGATCTGACTGTTTTGAAGTAGAGGAAAATACCTGAGGGTCTGGTGTTTAAAGACTATCAAAAAACACTTTATGGAGTGCCAGTTGTATTTTCAACCACATACATTATTGCTCAGCTCTTTACATGGAGCGTGGTCTGTGTTCTCTTCTGGCTCTTCAGACAACCCGGAGAAATGTGTGGTTATTGCCTTTTTAGCATTTTACTACTTTTTCATGACATGCCAGTGTCTCCATTGAATCTGTGTGTCATTTTTAAGCACAGCAGTAAATTGCATTCTGCTGAAACACTGGACAAACCCCATGTATAAAACTCACCCAGTTGATTGATGTTTTGTTGCTGCAGTGGGTGAAATAGAGATGAGGAGGTTTCTGACTCTGAAGAAAATGAATTGCCACGATGGTTCTCTTGTCTGCTCACACAAATGAGTGTGTTCTATGTTAAAAGGGAGTGGAGTCCTCCAGTATTTAACAGAGGGCATCACATTAAAAGTGAGCTCATGCCACAAAGTCTTTCTCCTCGCTCCTCTCTTCCATTTTTAGGTCGGATGATTCAGGTTTTCCTCAGTGCCTTTAACCTTTTGCCATCTGATGGGGCTGCTCAGGGGACAGCAGTGCTGTGAGGCCATCACTGGAAAAGATGCCTCTGCTGGGAGAGCTCTCCTTCACTGTCCTAAAATGTTTGCTTGTGGCTTCTTATCCCTTTGCTGCTCTCCATCTTTCCTTAGCACTCAGGTAGCATCCTTGGTAAACATTCCTTTTTAGTTTCTCTTTCCCCTTCTAGGATAAAAGTGCCTGTGTGAGAGAGGGAAAAAAAAAGGTCTGTAGCTCATGTAATCTACCAGCTTTTCATGGAAATGTAGATTTTAATTGCTGGCAACAGAGCAAAAAAACAGACCATTACTGTTTCTCATTGTTACTTGAGCAAAAATTCCTGTACCTTGCTGGATGTTACTCATAAAACCGTAGAATCCTTGTATTTTGTTGCCCAAATAATAAAGTGAATGCCTGCTCTGACTTCTTTATGAAACACAAGAGAGAGTTTTCCAGGCTCTTGCAGACTGTTCTGCCTTTTAATATTTGGAAATAGATTTTAAAGCATTCTTAGGGGTGTGCAGCTCAGCAATGAATAGTTGTTTGGAGGCAGAGGGGTAGAGGAGAGGTGGGAGAAACATATTTGAAAACACCCTACAAATAGTTGGTGTGGTTCTTGTCCAGTACAGAAACCCTTCACTGAACAGACCTGAAACCATGGCTAGGTTTGCAAAGCTACATTCTGGTTTTAAAATGCTTTATGTCTTTATGGAGACTTTATCCTGCTTTGAACAGCATAAACGTGTCAAGAGCAGCAGAGTTAGAACAGACGCACGTCGCTCTAAGTGAAAGCTGAATTTGGTCCTTCTTGTTCTCTGCTTTTTAGTCATGTGATAATCTTTCCATAAATCATGTACTTGAAAGGTTTTCCTACTTCCTCCTTTTGCCAATCAGATTGTGTAAGATGCAGATGAGCCCAGCTTCTGGTTTATTAAGCATGAGCAGAACACCCCCTCCAAATCCCCTTCGCTCCCACCAGCCCCTGTTTTCCCCCATTTGAAAAGAGGACACCGAGAATGACAAACTTTGACTAATAAAGCGGAGTTTTTTGGTCTCCTCCCTTTCTTCCTCTGACCTGTACTTCGCTTTCGTTCTGAAGCGAACGTAGAAATTACCCCGTGGGAGTGGTGAAACTGCAGCAGAGAAACAAAAACTATTTGGATTCATCTGAGAGCTGTTCATTCGCTTTGCTCCTCTTTTCATTAACGGCTCGAAGCGTGCGGCTTGTCTGGTTCTCACTGCACATGTGCCAGCAAGGACAGAGGTAATGCTTTGTGTGTCTCTTTTTCCTTTTTTCATAGTGCTTTAATTCTACCAGGGAAATGGTTTATATTTTTTATGATAACCTGTTGTTCTAGCTGTATTAATTGCGTGCACACAGCTGCCTCATGGGCACGTTCTATCGATCTCAGCCAGCTCCGCTTCCAGTAACTTTCATTTTTTTTTTGGGTGGAGGAATTGGGTTTTTGCATTCAGATCCACGTTTCGCAGGTGAAAATCCCAACTCTCTCCACTGGAGGTTGCAAAGCAGCTTCCAGCCGACATCAGCAGCCAAAATTCAGCCTCTAATGGGGTTTGTTTTTCTCAGTCATCCACGTGCACCAGGATGAACATCTCTCTGTGCCGTAGGTGTTGTGCCAGCTCTTTCTTGTGCCGGGGAAAGTACATTGCTATAAACTAATGAGCAACTTCTTGTCGCTGTTTGCTCTGGCGGGGTAAGATATTTTTAGAAAGTCATTTCAGAAGTGCAGGGAACTTCCTGATAGTTTTTTTTTTTTGTTATTGTTAATTCTCCTCAAAGTGAAAAGGCGGGCTTGGCAGCGTTTTAATTCCAAGAGGATCGTTCTCACGAGGCATGGGAATTGTTCCTGGTCCCCGTGGCTGCCAGTGCAGGTTGTTGGAATTACGAGGCCAGTGGTGTGTTAAAGGACCAAAGCAAAGTTTGGTTTGGCTTGGTGGCTGGAGCAGCCCTGGCAAAAACTCCTCCGAAATATCGCCGAGTAATTTCATGCTCCTGAACGCCTTTGCAAGGTTTTTTGCACGGGGGAAGGAAGGAAGGACAGGAGGAAATACTTCAGATTTTGCTAATATTACCTTAGGTAGCTGCTTCTGGAACTCTTCCAGAAGTCTTATTGGGTGTATTTATGTTTTCTTCGTGTGAAACGTTTCCCAGAGTGTTAATCCTAGAAAGTCTTGGGTTTTCACCAACAAATGTGCTCAGAGTGTGTCTGCAAAGGGAAGCAGTGTCTGTATTATGGAAAGGGGCAAGCTGACAAGTCTAAAGAGGCACCAGGAAAGAAGGACCCTCTGTTTATGTGCTCTGGTTGTAAAAAGTACTGCTAAGTGCTTAGTAATATATATATGTGTGGCTTCTGATGTTTGTCTTAATGTAATGGTTGAAATACAGGTCAGTTTGCCTCTGAAAAGGGAGATTTTTGAAGTGCTCTGTGTTAGTCAGTCCCAAGGACTTTGAGGAACAGCAGGTCCAGCTGTGTTGGGCAGGGAAAACATACATCAGAACCCTGAAGTTAAAGGTTAGAATTAGAGTTCCCTGCCTGTGATCTTGGACACGTGTTTGAATTCTTCTGTGTTGGCAGTTTCCTATCTGGAAAATTAGGATTGGATTCATAATACCTACCAGTAAATGTGGTGCCTGGGGATGTGGTTCAATGGGGGACCTGGCAGTGCTGGCTTAATGGTTGACCTGATGGTCTTACAGGGCTTTTTCCAACCTTAATGATTCTACTTCTCTTTCCTTACGTGAAGGGAACGGAATTCATTCATTCCTGTTGCAGTCTCCACATAACCTGGAATAACTGAGAATTGCCACTGCCAGGAATTCTTCCAAGGGACTGTAAAGATCTGACAAACATGATGTGATGAGTTGCAATTGATGGTTAAACTCTTTTCCTGTAATAGTTCGTGCCAGTGCTCCAAGTGCTTCTGTTGAGTTGCAAGCTGCATAAAACTTGAAATCAGGTTTGTTGAAGAGCAAGAGGAGTTTACATGCAGGACAGTCATTGCTATTAGCTAAATAAGATTTTATTTAAATTAAAATTGTGCAGCAATGCATGGCAGGGGGGCTGGAACTAGATGATCTTTAAGGTCCCTTCTGACCCAACACCTTCAGTGACCAACCCAAGATAGCATAATTCTCAAAAATGGATTTGCTCTCATGGCACTTGGGTCCAATTATTAACTGCATGTTTGGGGTTTGGGTTTTTTTAATTATTCTGCAGACTTCAAAAATAACTCAGCTATTTGAAATTTGGATTTCAGTCCCTTTGCTCAAAACTATTAAGTGTGTTAACACAGATTTACTGGATGTATGAAGATGTCAAAATAGATATACAGTGTACAGTAGGTAACCAAGGTGATACTGTCTCTTCTTGCTTTGTTTCAGTTGGGGTTTAAAGTGGTAAATCAGTGAATTGTTTTTAAAATATTTGTACTTTTGCCATGGATTCCCAAGTGGTTTAAGGGAGGAGAGCTTGTCCTTATGTGTGCTGAAAAAGTAGGCATGAGAAGAAGCAGAGTTTTCCACCCCAGTCTTGTTCCCTGGTTTGCTGGGTCACAGACTTGGTGTGCCTGTTGTCAGTAAAATGAGGGTAATATTGAGAAATAATCAGAAATTCCTCAGTGGTTCTAAACCCCAATGAAAACAAGAGGTGGAAATGTCTGTAAAATTTTCTACCAGTGTTTTAGCTTGTAGAACCAACATTTTGCACCTACATGCAGCTGAAGGACCTGCCTCTTTCTTGTCCATCCTTTCAGCCTTCCCTTTAACCACAGCACACATCAAAGTATTCCCAAAAACCTGAGCGTAAGAATTTATATTTGAAGAGCATTACCCGTGCATGACTTCATGTTTGTTCCAGTCTTCCTCATTTTCAGGTTCTGAAAGGCTTTCGTAACTTTTTCCATTCCCATCCCTGCCTTGAATCGAAGCCATTCTGAAAAACAAGTTATTTTGAATTATGTAATGAAAAATTCCCAAATTTACCTCCAGCTTTAGCAGCACTTCACTGCTACAGCTCTTCTTCCCTAATCTGCAGAACAGAGCAAATGAAAATAAATAGAAGCTGGCATGTTTCTTCTTGTGCAGTTTTATTGGTGTGCGTGTTTGTTCATTTGTCTGTTCACTTGTAGAATTCCATGATCTTACAAAGTGGTTTGCGGTTTGGTCTCAACTGGGGAGACTTCCCTATTTTTCACATTTCAACCATTTCTGACATTTTAATGCAATACAAACAATGCAGTGGAGGAGCCACAGTGCTTTTGAAAATAGCCACTAGATATGTTGGTGCCCCGTGTCACTGCTTGAAGATTTTAAGAGTTTCTTGGTGGATTCTTGGGCGTATTTTAATGACACATTCCACAGGCAAATTCATTTGTATTTGTACGTTCAGTTGTCCAAAGCTTGTTAACAAACAGGTGACAGACATATCCCAAAATGTGGGGTTTAGACACAACTCTGACAAGGGGGGCTACAGCTTTTGCTGATTTTTATGTGTAATATCTGGGTTGCTGCTTTCGAGGGTTTCCCCTTTGCCTGCAATTACACTTCCATGCTTTGTATTAAATTGGGGGAGAATTTGGCTGTGTCCTAAATGTGGGATTGAGCAGCGACATGATGAGCATGGTTTGATCAGACCTGTTTGCCTTCATTTAATGGCTGAATTCAATTAATGCTGGGACATGGGTTCGAGTGTGGTGGCACAGCCACAGCTGTGTTCTCTTCTAAGGCTGCCCACTGGGACAAGAACAGCACTGGAGCAGGAGGTCACATTGATCCACACTGGAGTTCACTGGTCCTGAGATTTTGATTGAGGTCCGTAGTGAACCAAAACAACCTTCCCAGCATTTGCTTTCCCTATTAATGGTGCCAGTGGAGAAGAAGCTGGGAATGGCCTCCTGAAGTTTTCAGGGAAACTCATTGTTCACTCAAAGCCTGAGGAGGAATTCCCCTTCCTTCTTGGGCTGCTAGGTATGCAGTGAACCATACAGTTTGCTTTTGCTACATACCATCTGCATTTTAGTTCAGTTTTGTTTACTGACTTCCCACCCTTCAGGGTATCACTGTATTGTATATTCCACTTTTGTTAGCCTGGCATTTGCTGCTCGTGTTGTGCAAGTTACTGGTGCTTGGAACAGAGGTAGTCATGGAAGAAATGGAAATTGGTTGAAATCTCACCTGCATTGTGTCTTAGGAGAATAGACAGAGAGTGCTGTGATTGTTTTGGGGCTGCTCCTGCTTACCTGGGGTGTGTGTGGTTGGGTCCTTTGTACTGTTTCTTCTCCCCTGAGGATGGAAGTGGCTTCTTTCTTCCCTGTCCAAAGAACATCTAAAGCTGATACACTGCAAGAATAACCCCAGCCCCCAGGATGAATAACTGCAAGAATAACCCCAGCAGCTCTCTGAGCTGGAGTGTCCTGGGGTGCACAGGCAGGTCTGACAGATGTCACTGTCACTGTCACCGCGTTGGCTCCAGACTGAACACCCCTGGTGTTGAAGGCTTTGTGCAAGGACATAAACCCTGTGTACAAACCCTTCAGGCTCCAGTGCTGTGTTAGAGGGACGTGGCTGGGTCTGTGCCTCTCTGCAGCTTCATGGCCAAGCCAAGAAAACCACCCCAACATGCCAGGAGAGCTGGCTTTGCAAAGAATAGTATTGTTATTGATAGTTTTTCATTAACCAGGTTACTCCAGCTTCCTGTTATCAGACATATTTGAGAGTTGACTGTGCTGTATTGTATCAAAGTTCCCTTCTCCTGCTTCATGGTCCACAAGTTTGGCTTTCCCTTTGAGATAGCATTAAGCTGTGTGTTGAGTATCCCTTGTGACCCAAACGTGGCCATGTTGCTTTGAGACACAAACCTTGAGTACCACTGTGGGTTGCTGTATGAGCTTCTGCAAAGCTGGGTGAGATTGAACAATTGGTTAATGTTCAGTAAGCAAAATTTCCTTTTTCTGTGCAGAATTTGCATCCAACTGCAGTGTAATGATAGGCCTGGATGACCACATTTAGTAAAACAGTCTCCTACCAAGAGTCCTTGCTGTTAAGTAAATCAAAACATGTTATTTCACCTGGTGGCTTGTGGAAAATTAAGTAACAGTTTTATAATCAGATCCTCTGCAAATGCTAAATGGCACGTCACAATAAAAAAGTCTCCTTATGCAAATTGTTTATATGCTGCCAATCCTTCTTTATGGCGAGAAAAGCATTCAGTGGGTTTTTGGAAAGGGAAATTTGTATATTCCTGTAGTTACCAGTGCATTTGACTTCCCTGGTTTGGCTGACAAATCTACTGACAGCTTTTAAATCTGAAGAGCCTACCTGGACCCAGCTGGAAGTTTATTGTGTAGAACACTTCTCAAATTTCCTGTCCCAGTTGCAGAATAATCTGGGTTGCACTGACTCTGCAAAGGAGGAGATTGCACAAAAGGCATTTTGCTGTCAGTCTTTCCAGAGTGGAGTTCTGTCCTTTCCTGCGGAGTGCAGTGCCTTTGTCCCCAAAATTCTGCTAATGATCCTTTCCTCTTCATTTTTGCACACAAGTCCTGAACCTTCCTACTTGAGTACTTGCCTGTTGAAAGCTGGGAGAGACCTTCTGTAACCTTAACCTTTACTTGCCATGGAGAAGAGCCAGCACATACCAGAGCTCTGGTGGAGAGTTCGGGATGTGATGGCCAACGTGCTCACTGTACTGGGAAGGAAATCCCTGGGCTCAGCTGGAAAAATTCACCCCAGGAGTTCCAGATCTCTCTCATTTCTTGTGGAGGAACATGTGAAAGAGGCCTGGCTCTCAAAGGATTAAGTTCTCAAGGTTTTAGGAGCCATAAAGCAGATTCACTCAGGTGTACAATGATGTGACCTGTAACATGTTACGGGGGGTGGGGGGGCCTGGTGGAGGCTCAAACAGAGACTGAGTTGAATTTGGGTGAAAACAGAGTTAGGGCTGACCCAAAGTCTGCCCTTGAACTCTGGGAAATAGAACAACCCACTGAGAGCAGCGTGGCTGGGAGGAAGTGCAGAGTCACATTTTCCCTCCTACTTCAACACTCAAACGTGGATAGTAAATAAGAACACACTGTCTTTCTTGGGTGACCTTTCCTCAGTCATGCTCGTCTGGTTGCTCTATGTCCTTACTCTTTGCAAAGAGGAATTCACAGGGAAATAACTGAGATATCACTGACTGTGCCAGAGTGAATTTGCTTATAGACACGTGAGCATGAGCAGTGTTATGAAATGGAACAAGTGGGCCGTAGGGAATTTTTGGATCCCAAGATGAGAATAATTTCAGAGAAGTATAGACAAGTTTGAAGCATTAGCAGTAGAAGTGAAAGTTGGTAGGTCCTTTTCTTGCTGCCACCCAACTGCCTACCTTTTGGCAGCCGAGAAGGGTTTTGTTTTGTTTTGGTTTTTTCCTCCATGAGACCCAAAAAAACATGAACAAGCCTGCATGGATTTTTATAACATGATACTCACATCATGGGATCACAGAATAATTGAAGTTGGAAGGGACTTTGCGAAGTCTCCAGTCCAACCTCCTGCTCAGGATCAGCTTTCTCTTGTTGTTCACCTGGTAACCTTGCTGGAAAGGAAATTTTACAAGTCATTGTGATTATTTAGTTGCTGTAGGGAAAGAATATCTGACAGAATAAAGGCCACCAGTCAGTGCTCTGAAAGGAAAACTAAACATTTCTGGAAGAAAGTGTGTTTTTTTGGGAGGTGGAGGCAAAGAGGATAAAGGGAAAATCAGGCACAGCAGTAATGAACTTCCTTTAACTGGTTGTGAATGGCAGATGACACAGGAGTTCCCTCTTTTAGCAGAGATATGTTTTATACTGGACTGTGCTGGAATTGCTGGAAGCATTAGAGATCTCCTGAGAGATCCTTATCTAGCAAAGCATTTGGGTAATCAGCATGAAATTAAGATCTTGTGCATTGGGGCCTTAAATTTGAGTTACACTTGTGAAATTCCTCTGTGAACGGAAAGAACAATAAAAAAATTATCCAAGTTTTGATCCCTTTTAAAAACTGGATTTCCTGACTTCATGTTTAGTGGACCTAGTCACTCCCATAGCAGACTGACTTCAAAGAGTCTGAGTATTCCCAGTGAAGACTGGGGACCATTATTGCTGAATTTAAATGATACTTGAAGTGAAGATAATGTGACACAAATGTTGGACCTGGAAAGAAGTGGAAGGCTGAATTTTTTTGGGTAACTAATGGAACTAGGGAGGACAGGAGAGAATAATTCCTGGGTACCAGCTGAGGCCAGTGAAGGGAAATGGGTGCATTTAATGAAAGAAGGAATTAAATGACACATCTTAAAAATATCCAGCAAATTTGGAAGAAGAGGAGTTCAGATAAGCCCCTTTGAAAAGCAGAAAGCTGTGCTTGTTAAAATCAGTCCCTGCTTTGAGTTGCAGGTCTGGGCATTACTTGGCACTGCGACTCGTCCAGGGAGTATCTTGGCACAAGCTGGGCTTGACCAGGAAATGATTTTCTCTGGGGCTTAATGTTGAGGGGAAGCAGCTTCGCTTCCCTTTGAAGGCACGTCTGCAGAAGGTGTATCACCAGTGACTCTGCCTGAGCAAGTTGATAAAAATGTGTCTGGGTGACAATAAATGTTTTCGGCTTTTCCCCGAGCAGCCTCTGCCTTTGAAGTTCCTGTAGTTCCAGTATATGGTTGTTTGCATTGCTGGCAGAAGTATCTCAAAAGGTTTACAAGGCACCTTCTATGTTACTGAAAGCTCAGGAGGTGAGATAGGATATTTTATATAAAAATGAGGACTCTGCTCTCAAAACTGGATTTTACAAGATAAAACTTCCATTTATCCCAGTGGGTTTAGTCCATGTTTTCCTGTGCAACCTCAGTCATTTCCCAGTTTTAAGAAAATGTTTGTCCCTCCCAGTTCAGGCTCAACCTGCACAGGAATTCTGCTTCTTGTTCCATCATCCCATCAGTGGAGGGGAAAGAAGGAGAATATCTAAAACTCTGATTTGTGGCTGAGTTATAGGAGCAAATAGAGATATAAGGGGGCAGCTGAGAGAATGTAAGGTTTTAGTCTTACTAATTACAGTGGTAGTGAGTAAAAATGGGCTGTGAATAAAGGCTTCATTAAAAAATAGTTGGTTTAGGTTTGACCTCTGATGTGTTGGAAAACTGATTGAGGGATGAACAGTGCAGAAGAGGCTTTAACTTTTGGTGTCTGAGATTTATGTAGCCAGCAGGAATACACAGACAAGGGTTTGGGAGCTGCTGTTTTACTACTTTTTCAATTATTATTTTATTTCCCCCCCCCTCTTTCTTTTTTCTCTCTCTTTTCTTCCTTTTAATTCCATCTCTTTGCCAGATCCCTACTTCAGGGAAATTTGTCCCATGGTGGAGTTTCATCTGCAGGACAGTGGGGTTTACTTCTGCTTGAGGTTTCAGTGTGCTGTCCTTCAGATCTTCCATGGACAGGTGATCACAACAGCTGGTAGCCCTGTTACTTGGCACACAGGTACAGCAGGAATGGGATGTGGATGCAGATACCTGTTTCTAACCATGCACCTGTAAGAGGTAGACACTGAAATAATGATGGATACTGGCAGTGCAGTGTTGTTAACAAGGTGTTCTGCAATTAAAAGGCAAATACCCCTTCAGACCTCCCCTTCTGCCCTGGGAAACAGCTGTTGCCATTGCACAGAGGGGTGTTGGGGCACAGACAGTTTACAGGAATCATCTACAACCTCAAAGTGAATGTTCAAACCGTGTAGCAGCAGCATTGAGCAGATCAGGTGGGAAGCCAGGACTCTGGTGGTGCAGAGCCTACTCGTATCTTATTTCAGCACATCACTTAATTTCTCTGAGGATTAGCCTCCTGTTTTTTTGCAAAGTAAATCTAAAGGTTTCAGTTTATAACTGTGACTGAGGAAAAACAGCACAGGGATGTAGGGATGGGAAGGGTGGGTTTGCCTCTGTGTTGCTCATCAATATAAGAGTAGCACAAAAGGTCACTCTGATACACAGCAGGTACTGAGGAGTCCACCAAACCCATGAGGCTCTCTGAGGTGGGAATAAAACACTAATCCTTTGAGTAGCTTTGATCAAAAAAAAAAGGAGATTTGCTAGAGATTTCCCGGAATTAAATGAAAGCTTCACTTTCTCTGGCGTTTGTGTGGAAGGAGAGGTGGCACATCAATAACTGTCAGCCATGGGAATGCTAAATGAGAACTGCAGGTAGGTAGGTGGATAAACAGGGACAAAAGCTGCAATTAGTGCCTGCTGTTTGGAAAGCACCCTGGTGCTCTCCAGGCCTCCCAGTGCAGCAGAGAGATGCCAACCCACTGCAGAGGAGCCACAGCTGGGTGCCAGCGATTCATATCCACTTCGCAGAGTGGCTTTGAGATCTGCAGATGATAGAGCTGCTAAGTGTTGTTATGAATGATTCAGAGCTCCTGGCTCCTGTTTCCATACATGGATCATCAGACTGCCTTTCTCTGCCATTTTAGAATAATTGTCTGAATGACCTGGATATCTCCGAAGCAGCTTGAACGTGCGTTCAGGCGCTGGCTTCAGAAGTGAACTCTTTCATCTGTTACACTTAAGGTTAATTTTGCTTCTTTAATGGCATTCTCTTTACCCAGATTTACATGATTCAGCTTGCAGTCTGTTGGAGGTGGTGTTCTCTTCCCAGTGGTAGTTTTGCCCGAGCATCTCCCCAGTATGTGTTGGGAGACACGTAGGTAGCTGTTGGTGTGCCATCCCCTTCCGTGGGCACACGAACAATGACGGGTTTGTTTGGTTGTTGCTCGAACAATACTTGGGGAAAGCTCCGTCCCGCCTGGCTGTCAGTTCTGTTGTTGTACTTTGCTCTTTGGTGACATCACTGGTGGCAGCTAAATAAAGTTTATTAATTGTTAGATGCTCTTTGACCGAGGATGTTGACTCGCCCTGGCAGCCAATCGTACGCTGCTGGTTTTCCAGAGGAAGCTGCTAATCTACCATAATACAATAATTTAGTTACGAGGGTTGGAGAGAGTGGAGTGGGTCTGTTTTTGTAGATGGGAGATAAATAAAAGAGAACTGAAGAGCTGGAGAAGGACTTCTGACAAGGGCATGTAGTGATAGGACAAGGGGGAATGGCCTTAAACCGGAGGGCAAGGTTAGATTAGATATGAGGAAGAAATTCTTTGAGTGTGGTGAGTCCCTGGCACGGGTTGTCCAGAGAAGCTGTGACTGCCCCATCCCTGGAAGTGTTCAAGGCCAGGCTGAACAGGGCTTGGAGCCACCTGGGCTAGTGGAAGATGTCCCTGCTCATGGAAAGGGGTTGGAACGAGCTGATCTTCAATGTCCTTTCGACCCCAAACCGCTCTGATTCTATGAATTCCTCACATTTTCGGGGTCTGATTCTGCACCAGCAGCAGAGAGCTCTGAAATTACAAACCCTCTGCCGTGTCCCACATCACTTTGGTGCCTCAGAGGTCAGTCCTGGCATGGGGAGCAGTGCTGTATTCCTGCCCTGGGAGGTCCAGCTCAGCCAGGCTCCAGCCTGTTGCCCTGCCCCGGGACACACACCCCGAGCACTGAGAGCTCACGTTCCTCCCGCAGAAGCGATGCCTTTGGTTTCTGGGGAAAGCTGTTTATGTACCTGTGGTTCTGTGCTCAGGGGGAGATCAGCAAGGGCAGCGGGGTTAAGGAAACACTGGTGCTCATTCTTCCTATGCTGAGAGCCAGGCTGAGCTTGGCCATGGCGTTTCCAGGTAAGGCACACCAAATGCAGCCGTGCAACATCGTGAGTTCCAGCTCTGCTCTCTAATAGCCACATCCTTGTGATTGTCCTTGGGATCCATCCTCTTTGCCCTGCAAGGAGAGCTCAGCCCTTGATGCTGTGCTAGAGAGACCGCCTTGTCTTACCCCCAGGCTCTCCTTCCATGACCATGTCCTCCCCCAAAAAGCAGCTTTGAGGCAGTAAACTTGTGGCACTGAGGTGGAGACTTACAGGTGAACACAGGTGAGAAACACAGTCCAGAGCTAGTAGTGCACTTTGAACATCTTGCCTTTAACCATAAGATTATTCCTTCTTCCTCATAAACATACTTTGATTAATATAAGAGGATGTTGCATGGTGAAATCCACTGTCTGCTCTGTATGTTAATGTGTTTGCTTTCAGATTATTTTAAGAGTGAAAATGGATCAATTACTTTCATTACTTGATCCATCTCTGTGTCCTGGGGCCAGTGCTGCAAAATTTAGCATGCAGTTTTGAGAAAGAAAGTTCTTGAACAAAAACTCTGAGGGGCAACACTCTTATTTGTGGTTTTCCACTGAAATTAAGTACATGAAGTTCACACCACAAATCATTATCTGAAATCTCCCAGGTTTTTTTGCAGTAGTTTAAAGCAGCGTTTGAGAACTGATTTCACTCTAACTCATCTGACAGATCTGTGAAGTTCCCGGCTTCCCTTCTGTGAGGGAAAACATCCCAAGTAAGTGCCTGGAATAAGTCAGATGAATCATGTCATGGAAGTGACAGTGTCTTTTCACTGATTATAAAGGGGTTCCCTGTGACTAACTCAGACATCAGCATCTGTGCTGCAGGTACTTAAATAGAAGTGAGATTAATCCCACTCATGAAGTATTCTACTTGCTTCCAGTTGAGATGCACTGTATTGGGTGTTTCATTGGCTTCAGAGGAAAATCTGAATCAGAAATCCAGGGAGTTTTTTCATTTATAGATAATCTGGCACTGTTTTTTCCCCCACCAGGTTTTGCAGTGGAGCTTGTAATTACACTGAGTAATTAACTTGGCTGTCCATTTTTTTGTGGTTCTCACTTAAAAGCAATCAATAAACATGGTTACATGGCTGTTGGGAAGAGGTTCAGCATCATTCATGATTGGGGGGATGGAACACTTATGTGGAAAGGCTGACAGAATTGGGACTGTTCAGCCTGGAGAAGAGAAGACTGATGAGATCCTGAAGTCCCTAAAGATGCTAAAGAAGACATGGAGAGGGACTCTTGCCAAGGTCAGGTGGTAACAGAACAAGGGGGAATGGCTTTAAATTGGACAGAGGGCAGGGTTAGATGGGATATGGGGAAGAAATTCTTTACTAGGAGGGTGGTGAGGCACTGGAAGAGCTTTCCCAGAGGAGTTGTGGCTGCTCCACCCCCAGAAATGTCCAAGGCCAGATTGTATGGGGCTTGGAGCAACCTGGTCTAGTGGAAGATGTCCCTGCCCATACCAGGTAGTTGGAACTGGATGGTCTTTAAGGTCCCTTCCAACCCAAACCATCCCATGATCCAGTTGAAACCCCTGTTTTGGGTCAGCCTAGAGCTGTTCCTGGAAAAATTCAGGTGAGGTTATTGCATCATTGTGTTGGACATTGGATTCTCTTGAGTTGTTTGTCCATTAAAATGACAGGACTTGCTGGAATATTTCAGCAGGATGCTACAGCCACATGTTGATGTCTGCAAAGTCTTTGTTGGCAGACTCTGCAGACATCAACACAGAAACGTACCCTGGTGTGTTTAGAGGACTATTTGCCCAGCAGGTTCGTACTGTGTAAACATGAGCATGTAAATACACAAACAGTGCCAGACTGATGGATCAGGAAAGAGCAGAATTCCCAAACAGCAGTGTAGGATGGATGGTGCTACTGCAAAGCTTTCCTGTGTATTTTGGTCCTTCAGCGAGGTGGATGACGATGAAGGCAGTTCATGTCTCTGCTGGTTAAGTTGGAGCATCTTTACAGAGCTAAATCCTACAGGAGGGAAGGAAAACAATCTATTTTTCTTGCCACAGTGCTGGGGCTGAGCTGTTCTTTCTTGGAAGAAGGAAGATGATGTTTCTTCTTCCATCCGGACAAGAAGCACTCCTTGCCATTGCCCTTGGGGGTCCATCACCAACATCTCTTTCCTTCTCCAGTTCCCATTGACAGTTATTTTTGCATTGACACGAGTGCCAGTTCCAAGGACTGAGTCAGATGTTGAAGTGCTCATAGTAAATCGTTAATCCTCATCTATTGAAGTTGCACAGGGAGGGAATGTGGGGTGTGATGCCATGACAAGTACCAGCTCTGAGTGCCCACAGTCGTTACATTGGTGCTGAACCGACTTGTTCTTTTTTGAGGGAATGTTGGTTGGTTGGTTGGAATGTTAGTACATGCTTGTGCTAATGCACTTTCAAAGTGGGTTGAGTTAAATTAAGGAACTGGCAGCAAGAACAAGCCAGAAGCCTTAAGGAAGTGGTGCTGCCAGGCTCTGGCATCCCTGCCAAGGCCAGTACACCAGGGCACAGCTAGGTACACTCCAAAACGTGTCCTGCACAAGAGGTGACTCGCCCACGAGGCTGACTCAGTGTCATGGGCTGTTGTGTGTTTGCTTATCTGCCAGGGAGGTCCGTGGGACGTGAAGTGCTTGACACTTTTGGAGAAGTTTCATCTTGCAACAGTGAAGTGCGATGCTGAGGGTTGGGTACATCTCCCAGGGTTGGGGACGCCTCCCGGGGTTGGGTACATCTCCCAAGGTTGGGGACATCTCCCAGGGTTGGGGACATCTCCCAGGGTTGGGTATATCTCCCGGGCTTGGGTACATCTCCCAGGGTTGGGGACATCTCCCAGGGTTGGGTATATCTCCCAGGGTTGGGGACATCTCCCAGGGTTGGGTATATCTCCCGGGGTTGGGGATATCTCCCGGGGTTG
>JAWWTY010000037.1:2422060-2485595 GCA_035222235.1 Margarornis squamiger
GGGTTGGGGACATCTCCCGGTCTTGGGGACATCTCCCAGGGTTGGGGACATCTCCCAGGGTTGGGTATAACTCCCAGGGTTGGGGACATCTCCCAGGGTTAGGTACATCTTCTGCTGTAGTTCGGTGGTGCCCTGGTTGTCTCCCTCCCATGGGTTCATGCCAGTGATGTGTTGGATGGTTGTGGATGGTTTTTTGGTCTGCAGAGCTCTCGGGGCAGAGTGTTGCTTGGCTCAGGGTGGAACTTGGTGTTGTGCCTCCAGAGGGTCAACTTGCACCCCCCTTTCCAACTTTTTTCATCTCAACTCCCTCTGGCACTCTCATTGAGATACTCTCCCAAGACACGAAGTGATGCACCGAGGCCACACCAAGGTGGGAGCTGGAAGTGCTGGAGCTCAGTTCTGCCAGGCAGTCCCTCTCTCAGCTCACTGGTGGAGCGTGCAGACCTTCCCCTGCAGGCATGCTTTTCCTTGCCATTGTCCGCCTATCTCGGTTCTTTTGCTCCTGAGATATCATTTTACCTGTACTTTTCCATCCCGGGCGAGGACAAACATGGTGTGATGCAGAGCTGAGGTGGAGATGCCAAGAGTTTCAAACGTGCCATCTAGTGGTGCGAGCTCGGAGCACTCAAAATACAGGAAATCCCCCCAAAAATCCACCCTCCTCCAAGTACTGGTTATTTCTGAAGCGCTCCTGTGTTTTTGGGCAGAAAATGAGTGTTTATGGTCCCTGCTACCCTGTTGGGTTTTCTGAGTGCTGGGGAACTGAGCTGTTCAAGGATTTCTTAAGCAGAAGGAGGAACAGGGAGTTTTTAAGTCTGTTATTTAAAGCATATGCTAAGAGGTCTGTACCTTCATACCAAGAAACCAGAGTTCATGCTGTTACTGCCTCCCCTTGGAGGAGCCGAATCAACTTTGCAAACAAAATAAATCTTAACTTAAAACACCCGTTATCTGGGGAGGAGGGGAGAGGGAGGTAACAATAATGTGCTTGTCTGTAGCCCTGCAACAATTCATCAGCAGCGCCCTGTCATGAAATGCCCTGTGTTTGTGGATCAGCACTAGGACATGCTCCACCCCAGCTAATAACCTGAAGTACTTCCAGCTTCCTCCCTGCTATAAAGGAGGGAGCACCAAAATTGCAAAAGGCTCAAAAAAGAAAAAAAAAACAAAGAAAATCTTTCTTAAGACCTACATTCATCACCAAGATAAGAATAGGCCTTACAGTGAGGAGTGTTAAAAGGCATGAGGTTTGTACCACAATTTGGCATGTGCATGCAGTGAATTACAGCCTGAATTAAATCTGTCTTGGGTGTTTGTCTTTGCTGTTATCTTCAGTTCGGGCTCTGGCACAGAATTAAAGTTGCTCAGGTTGATGTTTATGTGTGCTTGCTGTTCCCAGGATTTTTACCTAGAGGTCATCGTGTCCTTTTCTCTCATTACCAAGAAACTCGTTTGCTGTTTGCATTGGATTATGTGATCCATCTGTTGTAGCTACCAGAGTAAGTCAGGAGAGCAATTCCATCCTGCCTCGTGTGCCCCTCACGTCATCCTTTCCACGCCAGGGTCAGAATTCAGCCATTCCTACCAGCTCCTACACCTCTGGAATTTATTTGTGAACGTGGCTTGTGTGCAGGCCCATGAGATGAAATGCAAGAAATTGTCAGCACTGGAATGACAAACTTAAAATTCTATGGCAGACAGATGCCTGTAGAAGGAGCAAGAAGAGCTAAACATCTAAAGAACTGCCAGTGAGCAAAGTAGGAAGAAAGAAGTGTGGCAGTATTAAATGTCTGCTTACACAGCTTGGATAAAACAGAGAGGATTAAAGAGAGAAATTGAAATCCAGACTTCCAAATGCCCAGAGAAGACCTTTTCTGTGTAGGGTGAGGGTCAAGCTGCTCTTGCATATTGTCTCATTCCGAATCTTTGATGCGTTTTGTGAGCAGCGACGTGTTTCAGAAGTGGGGGTGAGAGGGCACCACTCAGCTCATAAATGTGTAGAGGCAGAATTACAGCAGAGTGCCAGGCTGTGGGGCTGGGAGGAGAAAACAGAACATAAGCCTTCTGCTTCCCAGGGAAGAGACTGGGCAATGGGAAGGTGCAGAAGGGCGAGTAGCATCTCTTTCCCAAAGAAAATTGTGGTGTCGTGCTTTGTGCTGGACTGTGGACCCCCCTGAAAGGCTGGGCCAAGGTATCTAAAAGGTCAGTCCTATAATGATTTAATCTTAAGCAAGAAGAGGTTTAGTTTGCATCTGGTTTAGTCCTTTAAGTGCTTGGTAACCCAAAAAGGAGACACAGGCAAGGGGGAAAAGCCTGGTGTTACTGATGAAGAGTTGTGCAAAGTGCATGTGCTAATCTAGTGGAGACTGATTGATTGATTGATTGATTGATTTGGATGGAGACACCTAAATGACCCTGAAGTGAGTGTTTTTGTCTCACTGGCTGTGTCTGTGCTGCCTGTACCCTTCAGGGAGCAACACTGTCCTCCCAGGATGTGTTCAGCCCAGGCAGGGTCCCTGCACCAGCACAGCTTGGAGACCACCATAAGATGTTAATCACAACCTTCCATTTTTGTTTAGTGGGGGGGTTTCTTGTAGTTTTGTTGGGTTTTTTGTGGTGTTTTTAATTTTGAAGTTCCTGATGCTGCAGTTACCAATTTAGTGGTTTTATTCTGACTACAAGAGCTTGAGTTTTAAGACCTGGTCGCATACCCAGCTTTTGGTCCTAAAGACTGAATTTGAATCTGGTGTGAATCGACTCTGTGGTGGTCTTGGAAAGACCTTGCTGGAGCAGTGCCAGAAGCCTCCCTGGGGACATGGGAACCAAACCTGTGCTGCAGGATTCCCACTCATTCTGGGGTGAGCCATCCCTGCAAACACCCCAGGCTCTGCTCCCTCCTAATAGAGGCCACGGGGATATTCTGACATGGATCTCCTGTGGCCCACAGTTCAGAAAGCTGTGTTATTTATTAGACAAAGTGGACCTACCTGGCAGGAAATATTTGTTTGTACTAGTGGGAAGCAGCATTTGACTTTATGACGGCAATGCAGGTCTTTTATTAGTAAAACTTAATGTGTAACAGGATAATTCCGTTGCACCTACTACTATAATGGCATGATTTTGTACAAAATAAGGTTCTTGTTTCCTTGAAGGCCTTACATAAGCCTTAAAACTGGGAATGGATCCAGCGTGTTCGATCACAATAAAGGAGCTGCTTCAGAACAGGCTCTGCTTTGGAAATAGCCGTAAACAGGTTTATATATAGGCACTGCTATTATACACAAAACTTGCTGAAGAAACCTTTCCCAAGATCTCGTGGTTTTGCTGTGTGCCACGGGGACTCTGCTCAGGCTAAGCCATGAGCAAACCTGCTGTAGGAATTCCAGGCAAGGTTTAGAACCCAAAAAAAGGTCCCTCAGATCTGTACCTGCTCAAAGGGCTGGGCGGTGAATGGCTCTTTGCTGTTTAAAAGGCATTTGATAAAAAGGCTCGGAAACTTGGGCTGGCATCCTACATATGCAAATGTGGGTGCTGTCCACGTTATATTTGGATTTCAGGGGTTTTCAGATCCATTTCGAGGCGATGGGTAGCAGCCTTATGTGGTTTGATCGCTGGCTTTCATCACCCATGCCCAATTATTATACATGAGCTCCATCAGCCCCCTCGCAGCAACAGTTCCTGCAGCTGAGCATCAGCACGGTTGGGAACAATAAAGGGCTGGCATTGGGGAGTTTCTTTCCCTTCTCATTGGGCAGGACCCAAAATTACTCCTTTGCAGAGCTCACCGATGAGGTTTGTGTCTTGGACAGGTATGTTTCCATCTGAGCAGCCCGAGGATGTGGAATTTGGTGGGGGGGAATGTTTGCTGCCGATCTACATTCAGCATCTTTAGTTGTGAGCTCTCGTGGAGTTTCGGATAGGTACAGGACAAAACATGGGAACACTCCTGCCTTTGTGACTGCTTTTTAAGGATAATTTGCCATTTTGTTCCTCGCCTCCTTCCTAATGAGCTGAATTGTTAAAATATGTTAATGTAAGGAGACACACGAGGAAGGGTGAAGCAATACACTGACACGTTGGATAATTAGATCATCTCCTGCGCAGCAAAAAAAAGTCAAGTACGAAACAGGAACAAGAAGCGCCTCCCTCCCCCCCTGTAGGGGCACCAGGTCTGGCTCTTGCTGCATGCAGAAGCAGGTTAGACAATTAGATCTTTAGCCTTCATTAATTTTGGTGAGATTCCTGAAGATTCGGAGCGTCGTCTGTAGTAGCTGCCTTGTTTGTGTCGGCTGGTTTTTTTGGGGGGGAGAAGTTGGGAGCCTTGTTTCACGGGGCTGAATGTGTGATGAAACAAAACAATGTCTGCTGCTGGACGGAATTGGGGAACGCTGTAGTGGTTAATCAGCTCTTCCCAGGAAAAGACTTGGGAATTTCGTGTCCTGAATAGGTGTTAGCTCAAGGGAGGTTTGTAAAGAGGTGCCAGGACATTGTGGCTGCCTTTCTGCTGGTGTTTGGTGTTTTGGCAGAGCAGTGCTTGGTATTTCTTATTTATTTATTTGAAATAATAGTTGGGTAATAAACACTGAGGTGCCCAGCCCTGTGAGAAGCGATGCCTGCAGGGCGGCTGTGACAGTACTCCGCCTTTACTCGCAGGAGTAAGCCCTCTCTGGGGGTTAAGTTTACTTGTTTGATAAACATAACACTTTGCTTTTGTTCTCTTAATCACTTCCTTCGAAGAGTTAACTTCCTAAGCAGCCACAGATTAGTTCTCTCAGTTGTTTTAATTATTTTTCTTGTCACGCACAGTGAAGGTCTCGTGTTTGTGAAATGTGTTCTTTTATTTTTGTCCCCCCCCCCCTTTCCATGGCAGCCTCGGTGACGCTGGCACTGAGAACCCAGCTGAAACACGCTCTCCCTGCGCTCCTGTGGCGTTTATTTTTGTCCCGATTTTAAACCAAATCTCACTTTTTTTTTTCTTCAATGAGAGCTCCACAGAACATAACACTTCCCTTTCAGAGCGCTCCAGAACCTTGCATTCCCGTAAGGGGCACACGAGAGGCTGTGGCTGAGGCTTCCACGTGCTCCGTGCTGAGTAATTCCCTTTTGTATTGCTGACAGGTGACTCAAAGCAGGAGGGAGCAGATGGCAGCATCGTTAGCTGGTGGCCACAGCCTTCCCCAGATGAGTTTTGGAATTCCCATCAAAGTCGGGATTAGGCTCAGGATATGCCCGTGGCACAAGAGCATCCCGGGGGGAGCGTGGAAGAAGAGGAAACCATTCACAGCGACTCATCTCGTGGTTGGGTGAGTCAGGGGTCTGCTGTTGGTGGTCAGAAAGGCACGTGGCTGACGACACCGTCTTTGTGTGCTCTGCAGGATGAAAACTGTCTCCCAAAATTAATTCTCCCCGCCCGATTCATCCAGTGAGTTATTTCCAGAAAGGAGTTACTGTATTTTCTGGAATGACTGTTGTGAAATTCTTTCTCTCTCTCTCCCTTTTTTTTTTTTTTTTTTAATACAGTGGGCAAGTTTTCAGCTGGTGATTTATCAACAAAGTATTTTACAGGATCATAGTTAAAAGCTCATCTTAAAAAACCATACCCTGTGCAATAGGGAAAGTAAAAGCATCTCAGTTTCCAAGTGATGAAGGAATAACCAAAAGAGCTAGTTCTTGGAATAGTAGCTCCATTGGCACTCGCTGGTGATTTCCTGTGCATTTGCTGCAAGAATTGCTCTGTGATGTGAGTAGGTGGTACTAAAGGGTTATTACGAAACCAGTTTCCAACCAGACGTTTTGAGTCATGGATAGGGAAGAGGGATAGCAGCTTCGGAGCATTCCCTTTGTTTCCAGCAGCGCTCCCGAAATGCACACGCAGGATATTCTGTGCTTGCACGGAACGAGGCACACCAGGGATAGGTCTGGGGTCGCGTGGAATGCCCTCTCCGTGCCTCACCAGCCCTGGGATGGGAAGTGGGAACGTGGGCTGCGAGCTGCCAGCAGCGTGCAAGGTGCACACGGAGCAGTTTCCAGGCTGTCTCTCAATTGTAAGTATTTTCTCATGGCTTTTCCCAGACGTGGGAGACAAAATGGAGTTGCGTCAGGATGGATGCCTGTGCCAAAATGAGGTGGTGGTTTGGAGTGCCTTGGTTCTGTTCTGGAAGCAGATGGGCTGCCACTGGCAGGAGACAGTTGGCTCCTCCATCAGAAAAAGAGGAAAAAGGGAAAAAAAAAAGAAAGAGGGGTGTTGAAGGGAATTGGTCTGGCTCCTAAAGCGAAGGAATTGTTGACCCACTGACTCAGTTCTGAAGCATTAGGGAAGCAGTCTTCCTGTGGTTTCTTTTGTTGGTGGCAGATTCAGAGCAGGGCTCTGAGCGTTCGGGTGTGAGGATCAGAGCAGAGACAGCTCTGGTACCTGCTCCTGCTGCTGCTGGGGGGGATTTATCTGGTGCCAGGGAGGAGCTGAGGTGCTGGTGGCTGGGCAACACCTGAACTTTATTTCTGATGCTTCTCCCGATAATGCACTGGTAAGTTCGTGTGCTTATTTTCAGTGCTTAGATGGTATCTTGCTAAATGTGATTGAGAGAAAGCTCTTCAGCAGCTCTTTGGAGAAGTGTTTTCATTTTTTTCACTGGAGCAGCTTTTACAGAAAGCCCTGGCTGCCCTGCCACAGTTTGGGGCTCTGTAAATAAGGGGGGAACTTTCTGGATGAGGGTGATAGAAACAATTTGAAAGTGCTGTTCTCTCCCACCTTTAACCTACAGACCTCTGCTAAGGTTGGTGCTGAGCAAAGGGGATGCACATCATCCTGGGAGTCCTGGCTCAGCTGTAATTTCCCTGTTACACTGAATGAGCAAGGCTTCAGTCTTGAATTTCACATGAAAATCAGATGTTCATCCCTGGAATTAAAGCTAATGATACTTTTCCTAAGATATGCCTAGAATAGAAACGATGTTATTTTTAAGTGGCTCTGCAAATGCCAAGAAAAAAAGATATCAATTAGTGGTTACTCAAAAAAAACCCCTAAATGATTAACATACTATTGGCTGGAAGGAATCACGTTGGCTGAGGGAGCTGGGTCTGGAAGTCGTGCTCCCTGAATCTGCTCTCGATTCCGTCGCTGGATTTGGGAGGAATTTTTTGGAGGGGGAGCTTCTTGGGCAAGTCATTTATTTATTTTTAGTTGTCAGTGGAATGAGGGGAGTGATATTTAACTTCCCTGCAGTGCTTTACCAGCATTATCACTGTGTTTCCCATTTAGAGAGGATGCTGACAGGGGATACTGTAGCTCTTGGATTTCCAGAACATTGTTTGGAAATGATTGAAAAATGGGGAAAGCGGAATAGCGATTATTGGATTTATGGTGCCCTGTGATGGGTTCTCCAAACACCAGCTGTAGGAATTGCTGGTGCTGTGTCCTATCCATCCTCCATGAAGGGAAGAAGCCACTGCTGGGTGGGTGATACCAGGATGTCTTCCCTTCCCCAACCAAGTCGTGGTGGCAGCTGGAGTGAAGAACTCATGGCAAAACAGCAGCAGGAGAAGGCTGTTCATCACACATCCCTGTGGAATGGCAAATTCAATAAAAAAAGAGAGAGAAGAAGGAAGGTTTAGCATTGTACTGGGTTTCCTTTCCTTAAGTGCTTCCTTTGGATTTTGGGAGAAGAGCTCAGGAGCAGGGAGCAGTTGTACCAAAAAGGCGTGGGAGGCCGGGTCAGGGAAGAGTCACTTGGTTGTTATGTGGGTGTGAAAAGCCTATGAAAAGGAAAGGGTGGAGGAAAATATTTCACTTGAATTAAACAAATAGAGGACAGCGTTATATGAATTAGATATTCAGAGATAGATTTTTGCCAAGTATTTTTGTGAATTAACTGCATATCTCCTGAAAATCATTTATTTAACCGTAGCCTTATCTGAATGTTCTCAGGAGTGAATTTTTTGTTTCAAAGCCAATTAAAAAAAAAAAAAAATTAAAAAAAAAAAAAACATTGTTTTCTTATCACTTCAGATGAAAAGAAAGGAAGTTGCACATTTTTATTGCCCCTGAGTTGTTAACTGTTAAACCTATATTGGAGCAGTGGATCAGATTTCCTCTGGCTCACAGCGGAGCAGTTTCATTTACTGAGAAATCCCAAGCAGGTCCTGTTTGAGAAGTCTTAGATCTTCAGGCCATTGTGGTGTATCCACCTGTGGGACAGGGAAACTGCTGCTTTTAAAGCCACCTGTTTTGGGGAACAGGCTGTTGTTGCCTTTGATGCAGTGCACAAGGGGTGGTTTGCAGCCAAAATAATTTTAAAAAATGATATTTTGAAACCTGATTTTTTTTAACATAGAATCATAGAATATGCTGAGTTGGACAAGTAGGTAGTATCTATTATTTGCAGTTTTTAAAATGTCACCTGATTTTCTTGAAATAATTAAATTATATGTTTGCAAGGTGACATTTTTCCATGCCTTTTGTTATTATCTTGAGCCAAAAAAAAAAAAGGCACCACGTGGAGACAGTTGTGACAGCTTTTTGTTGCAGAAGCAGAATATTGCTTATTGCAGTACTTGGTGAAAGTCGTGATGCTGCAAAAAACACAGGCAAGCAAACAAAACCCACCAATAAAAAGTCTTTATCATAAAGAGCAGCTTTTGAAACACAAGCCATAAATTGCATGTAAGGAAAAGCTTAGCACAGTCCAGAATTGGATGCCCACGTGTGTGGTGTGGTGTCTTATATTAAACCAGCCCAGTGCTTGATGATTTTAGGTCTGAGCAGTGTTTTGATAGTGTTGATTTGTGCTGATGTCTGAGGGATTCCCGTGTGGAAGTTCACAGGCAGTTGTTTGTTTTGTAAATTTTTAAAAGGTTTTTTTTTATGGCCCGTAGCTATCCAAGTGCAGAGCTTGCAGCTGAAGTTTGTGCAGGAAATGGTGAGCTCAACAGTGGACCTGGACAAAAGGAGCGAGGAGCATTTCCTCTTCCATCACTCCACTGGAATGATAATCAGGGAATCACAGAGTGGTTTCAATTGGAAGGGACCTGAAAGACCATCCAGTTCCAACCCCCTGCCATGGGCAGGGACACCTTCCACTAACCCAGGTTGCTCCAAGCCCCATCCAGCCTGGCCTTGGACACTCCCAGGGATCCAGGGGCATCCAGAACTGGGTATGTGTCTGCTGCCAAACTTGGGCCACTCTGGGCAGGGCTGTCCATGCCGTGGTGGGACTTCAGGGACTCTGGGGGGCAGTAAATGGGCACTGACAGGCAGTTTTCACTTGTAACCAGAGTTTGGGCACCTGAGTTGTACCTTTAAGAACCCAAGTGGCTACAGAAATTCCCCATATGGCCTGTTATTACAGGCTCAGGTGAGAGTGTATATGCAGTTCTGTTGCCAAAACATGAGGTTGGCAGAAGTGAGTCATAACTGGGAAGATCTTGGATTTGCTTTTATCCACCAAATATAAAAATACTTCCAAGAATACGGGTAGGAATATGCTGTTCTCCTGTTAGGGCAGAGCTCTCACTGGCTCTTAGGTGTGTTTACACAGCTCATAGGATGTATTTTTGAAGATTTAGTATAAAAGGAGCTATGTATACATTTTATCTCATCTTCAGTGCAGTAGGCATGAGCAGTTCCTGGAGATGGGACCAGAATCTTGGGCTCTGCCTCTTCTCCTGGGAGTCTCTTTCCCATGGAGTCATACTTGCCCTCCAGGGCTTTCTCTTTATGGCTTTGTGAGTTTTGAATTCCTCTGTGAGCTGGCCCAGCTCCAGTGGGAGGGCAGAAAGCAGCCTCAGCCCAAGCTCTGCTTCAGGTCTGCTGGTTCAAGGACTTTGCAGGAGGAAAAGTGCCCAACTTCCCAGGTGAGCTCTTACCCATTGGGTTACTGTTTCAAGGTGACAATATTGTCTTTTGTGGACATGGTTTTCCATTGCAGTGGTTGATGGATGTTGTTTTGCCATTGATGGTTCAGTGGGAGCAGTTCTGCAGGTCTCACGTGTGGTTTCAGGGTCAGCTCCTTCCATGGTCATTGCTGATGGCTCGATGTGCTGATCGGGTTTGGAAAAGAGACTTTTCTTCTCTGTTTCTTTGGAGTAATGAGAGCTGCCCCATCTCCTGGCATGGCTGCTGGTGCTGGTGGGGAGGTGGCAGGAACCCATGGCCAGAAACAGAGGAGGAGGTGAGACTGTTACTTTCAGTGACACCTGTGTGAAGTTCAGTTCAACCTGCTCAGAAAACCTCACCTCCCCTGTCTCCTCATCACAGTGGAGCTCGAGGAAGAGCTGATTTATCCTTGCTCTCCAAAACAAGCAGTCTGATTTCTTAGTCTCTCCTGTTTCCCTTTGGTATCTGCATTTTAGTTCATGAGTAGTCCATGCATTCCTTTTAATTTCTGTTTTCTGTTCAAAGTGCTTCAGAATAGGGTCAGCAACGTCATGTGGGAGCCAAAAGTGGCCCATTCCTTAGTGAAGTTTGCACTCATGGATCATAGAATCCCAGAATGGTTTGGATTGGAAAAGACCTTAAAGATCATCTTATTCCAGAGCCCCTGCCATGGGCAGGGACACCTTCCACTAGCCCAGGTTGCTCCAACCTGGTCTTGGACACTTCCAGGGATGGGGCAGCCACAGCTTCTCTGGGCAACGTGTTCTAGTGCCCCACTGCCATCACAGTCAAGAATTCCTTCCCAGTATCCCATCTAAACCTTAAACCTTACTGATGCAAAGAAGTGCTGCAGAATAAACTTTACAGAGCCTGATAGGCTCATGGCATTTATCAAACTGGCGTTTTCTCAGACAGCATCACCAGTTGATCTGCTCATTCTTTCCCCCAGATTTGCCTCTGTCTGTAATCCCACAAATCACACCTTGTCCTAATCAGAGCTGGGATAGAATTTCCACTGGGCAGGGAAAAAAAAAGGCAAAACACCCCCAAACCCATTTCTCTGCAGGAGGTTTCAGAGCAGTGATGGTTCAGTCAGCTTCCAGCAGGCACAGCACAGTTCTGCATGATGGGAAGATTATCTTCCTACATGCCTCTGCTTTCTGCTCCTCTGCTTTGGAGTTTTTTCTCTTCTTTTGCATTTCTGTCTGTATCTTCTTTATTTTCCAGCTTCTTGTTGTTGTAATTTCTCATACATGCTTTAAACATCAGAGGTGTGCTCGTGCCGGGTGCCCTTCTGCGCCTTCTTCTCTCCGCATGTGTGCTTACCTAACAACTTCAAAATAGCAAACAAAGCACATGATCTGAGAACCAATCTGGTATTTTACCCTAAGGGGAGATTTTCTCAGCACACAAAGCACGAGTAAATAGTTAAAAATGCTGTATAATATAGATCCAACCACACCAGCGCTCGCTCGCACTTATGAGCGGCGTTATTTGCGTGCATAAATCGACAGAGTTGAACTCTGCATTATCAAACCCACTGTCAGCAGTTCACCCCAGCCATTCTGCAAGAAAGATGATGATTGTCTCTTTTAATTACTTGAATTCTGTTTTGCCTGTTTTAGGAGAGCTCCCCACAACCCTGTCATTACTGCACGACTGCCAGTCACATCAGGCTCTCTGCTGGCACCGCTGGCTGCAGCACCCAGCTCCAAGGGCCTGCTTTTAATTGAACACTTTCATTATCACACACTAATCAGGCGATGGAGCTGCTGCAGAGGTTGGCCAGCCCTGTGCTGAGAGCTGCTGTGGAATTACAGAATCAGAGATGGTAGAGATGGAAAGTGCATTAGATCATCCAGACTGTCGTCGTGCCAGTGCATGTTTTCTGCTGCTTGGTTTTGGGTGGTTTTATTCTCCCTGCAGTTCATGGCTGGAGATACTCGAAGAACTTGGCCTTCCACTTTGATCTTCCGGAATCTTTTCCACAAAGTTTGATGGGGAGATTTTTCTTTGCCTGACATTTGCCCTGAATTTTTCCATTTCTTTATTTCACCGTATTATTTCAAGTCTGTGTTCTCATCTCTCAGTAATTCTCTCTGTGGTGTTAACAGCCCGTAAATACGAGTGGAATAGTATTATGTGCTCTTGAATATTAAATGTGTCACTTACCTTAAGTGCTGCATGTTCAGTTTTGCAGGATTTGGGAAAATTCTACTGGTTGAAGATAGGTTTTAAACCGAAGTGCTAATAGTATAATTTCTCAGACACATATTTTATTACGGTATAAGAGTGGTCTGTTCTGGTGTCATTTGAGAAATTGTCGAAAAATTACCTGAAAAAGCCAATTTGAATTGGAAATGAAAATGTTTTTCTGTGGAGGAGATACAATTTAAGTGATTTTCAGCTCTGCTGTGGCATTTAAACTGCGGGGAGGTGATGTGTGCAGTCAAGTCTGCAGAGGGCATTACAGGGACACTGAAAAAATTAGTTTTCTATTAGTGACAGAAATAGTGGAAGTTGCAGTGTAGTTCCTGGAGTCTTCCCCAGCCCCCCATCCCAGCTTTCCATTCACGTTCTCCACTCCATAACTATTGTTTCTTTTTATAGTTTTATTTGTTTCTGTGGGATTTGGGGTTTGCTTGTTTTGTTGTTTCTTCCTCAGGGCTTGGTCTTCGCTACCAGAAGCTTTGGATGCTCAAGCAGGGCTGTCTCGAAAGTCTTGACCACTAAGAGCCAGATCAGTATCCCCTCCAAACAAACATTCCGTGGCTATAAAAAGGACAAAAGAGGTTTTTTTTTTTTGCTGTCACCCCATGAGAGAGAGACGGGGTGGTTGGTGTGAGCTGGCACATGGCCATGCTGAGCCAGTCCCTTTGGAGCTGCCCTCCAGCTACAATCCAGTGCCTTTACCCCAGCCCTTCTCTGGCTTCTGCAGCATTACCTCTGTTTCCCTTTCAGAGTATCCCAGAGGGTGAGGGGGCTGGGTTGGAAGCCTCCAAACCCAGGGGTTTTACAGGGTGGGGCTGTGTTGGGTGCCCACTGGAGACACGGCACAGCTGGATTTGGGAGGGGCAGGGCCAGCACCTGCCCTGCCCAGCCCTTCTCCCCACCATCCATCCTCACTGTGCTGCAAGAAGGCATTTGGCTCATCCAGAAGGGGTGGCAGGAGAGGGTCAGCAGTGATGTGGCACGGAGAACTTGACCTCATGGAGCTTCATGGACATGGGGAGCATGGAGCAGCAATCTGTCCTTGCCTCGAACTCCAGCAAGCTGGATGCAGGGCAGGGGTGTTGATGGGAGAGGTGAGGATGGGCAGAGCATGGGAGGCAAAGTTACTCTTCATGAGTGGATCGAAGGTGCGTGAGGCTCAGGTTGTGTAACCAAACAGGGAGATGAATGAGGAGCGTGTAAATGGGTGGGTTACGGAGTGAGTAAGGGAAAGTGTGAGTGGGAGGGTAATTAGACTGGCAAGTGAGAGAGGAGGTAGGAGGGGGTGAGTACATGATGGGTAGGTATGTAGTGAAAAGTTGGAGTAGAGCTGTGGGACGGCTCTCTGAGGATCCCTGAAAGACTGGGAACAACCACCCTCCTCGAGACATGCAGAGGGGACCAAGAGCCAGCACTGCCACGGGGGAATGTGGCTGCAGAAATATGTAAGACCGCGATTATTACTTGCAGGGGTTTTGGCTCTCCTAAAGTCCCACCGAAGGCAGGTGAAGCACAGCAGAGGCTTATTTAGTCTGTCTGGATGGTTGCAGTTTGTAGTGGACATTCCCAGGAGCTGCAATGACCTGAGAGCTGCAGGTAGAAAGAGTTACCTGAGAAATAAAAGGAATGAGGATGAGTGATATGCTGGATGAGTGATATGCTGGAATGACAACTCTGCAGTGCATCAGCAGAAGGACATCCCCCAAACTCAAAGTTCCTTTCATTTTAATGAATTAGATGGTAAAGTAACTTTAAGTCTTTATCAAACCCTGACTGATGAAACTTTTATTAGGTTCTTTTACTATGAGTGCTGTAAGGCTGGACATAGTTCACTGTGAGTAATCCAAACCTGTTTTTAATTTCTACAACAGAGTTACAGGCCCTGCTGTGACCTCTCTGTAGCCAGGTACAGTCAGGCTCTGCTCTCCTGTTATATTAAGTTGTGCATGGTACATTTTCAGTATTTATTGTAATAGAGTGAGTCTTTTTGAAGCCCAGACAGAGGTGAATGGCTGCAGGAAGTGTCAGGCCTTCCCTTAGCTGCCAGAAAGGTGTGTGTTTACTGAGGAATACCATGCAGTGTTACTCTGGAAAGTCCTTCTAGGGACCAGTCCCTGCAGGTGTTCATCAGTAGCCAGGTAAGGTGCCTCCAGTAAAGAATTTCTTCCTAATATCTAATATAAACTTACCCTCTTTGAGTTTGAAGCTGTTCTGTCATTCCATGCCTTTGTCCAAGCTCCCTCTCCAGCTCTCTTGGAGCCCCTTTAGGCACTGGAAGGGGCTCTCAGGTCTCCCCAGAGCCTTCTCTTCTCCAGGCTGAACACCCCCAGCTCTCCTGGTCTTTCCTCACAGGTGCTCCAGCCCTTGGAGCATCTTTGTGAAATCTTCCTCCTCTTGTACGTGGCCACCTGTTGCAAAGTGAATTTCCCATAAAGCTTGGAACTGCAGCCAAGGCAGCTCGTGCAGTAGTCAGTGTTTACTCATTTCTTCTCATCCCAGACAAATCCAGAAACAATTTGCTGCACTTAGGCAGATGTTTCTTACCATTAAAATGGAGCAAAATCTCCTGCTGATCTTCAAATGCTGTAGTAACTGTGCACAATAAAATCCAGAGGAGTGTGTGGGTATGTTTAATACAAGCCTATTGGGTTGTAGATCTGTCAGAGCCCCAAATTTGCATTCCTTACATAAGCAGAGATCCTGGTGGTGTTTACATGTGCTTTGGGAACTTCAGGAATGGAGCTGCTGGGTCAAAACCTCTGCTCTGCGTGGCCATCTCAGGGTTTGCACGGACAAGGTTAAAATATTTACAATTGCAGTCCTAACTAGAAGTTTATTTACTCTTAGGCTTGGTATTAAAACTTACCACAACAATGATAAGAGCAGCATGAGACCTCCATGGAAGTGTGGACAGATTCTGAGAGTACCCAGGAATGAAAGCCTTGGGGTTTCCATCTGGTTAATTAATAGTTTGTTTTTGTTGGTGACACAGTTGTGCAGCATTTGCAGTAAGTTTGCTTCGTCTCTGGCCATTTTTTTCCACATGGGTGTGTGCTTCCTTTCCATTATGTTGTTTTTCTTTCCTTTTTTTTTTTCCCCACAACACAACCACTCCTTTCATGTTAAGAATAAGAAATGAGCTTCTTGCTGAGCAGAAAAACCCCAAAATTAATTTATTAAACATTTCAAATTTGATCCCTCTAATCCTTTATTACCTGCAGGGGCAGGTGCAAGAAGCTACTACTGGAGAGGAAGTTACTAACATTTTCAAGGCTTGGGATTGCAGAGGAGAGCACTTTATTTTAGATGTTGTGGAGAAAGTTTTGAACAACACGGGTCAAAAGGTGTGTTGATGAGAAATACACCCCTTTGGCTTGGCTTGTTTCACTTAATTCTGCCCTGTAGAGCTCTGAGCCCTTCAGATTGTATTTTAAACACAACATTTCCATGGGCTGGCTGAAGACATAGAATCATAGAATGGTCTGGGTTGGAAGGGGCCTCAGAGATGAGCCCTTTCTCCCCCTGCCATGGGCAGGGACACCTTCCTCTAACCCAAGTTGCTCCAAGCCCTGTCCAGCCTGGCCTTGGACACTTCCAGGGATGGGGAACCTTCTCTGGGCAACCTGTGCCTGGTCCTCACCACCGTCAGAGTCAAGAATTTCTTAGTAATGTCTCATCTTAATTCTACCATCTTTCAGCTGAAGGCATTTCCCCTTGCCCTTAACTCCATGGCCTTGCCCAAAGTCCCTCTCCAGCTCTCTTTAGGTACTGGAAGGCTACCAGGAGGTCTCCCTCAAGTCTGTATATATTATCTTGTTTCCTGCTGTTACACAATAGTTCTTATTTCTGGGGTTACCATCTTCTAGTACTCTCAATGCCCAGAGTTTCTCTGTTTGTTGCTCAGGAGAAAGTGAAGGGAACCACTCACTTGATCTCAGCAAACCAGAAAGCAGCAGTTCCTGGCTGTATTGGCTGTGTAATGCTGAGATTGTGTCTGTAGGAAAACAACCAGACAGCTTCAAGAAGGAAGATTTTTATTTTTTTTTCCCATTTTTTCAACATGCTGAAACGATTTAAAATTGTGTAAGGGGATAGGGCAAGGAGGGTGGTAAAAAATACATCACCCATCCCTTGTGATTCTGTGGTTTTGTCTGAATATTTCTTTTTTTTATTCCTTACAGTCAGCCGTGCATTTCAGTTGTGATTGCTGCCCTAGGACCGTGGCTGCATCCAAGATGTCTCATTTGCCTAATATTAAAAATATGTGTGTGTGTAATAACATTTTTCTGATGGTTCCCGTCTGGAGGATCCATCACACACCTTTGTATTAAAATTCACAGCACCCTTTTTACATATTCCCATGCTTCATGGTGGAGGCTATGCATGGACTTCTTAATTTGCAGTTCTGGTCTGGAAAAAAAGTTCAAAGCAGCTTGTTAAGTTATTGTCAGAAATCAGTTTTCACTGTCTGTCTGTCTTGCTCAGTCTGGTAGAACCAATATATCTGTGAGAGGCAATTTGTCTGCTTAAAAAGGTTATGGTTCATTTGCTGGAAGAAATGCTGAGCAGCTGACACATAGTGAGGGGTCTGGAGAAGTTCTTCCTTTAGTCCTTCAAATGTCTGGTATCTTTAAGGTTTTGGTCTAAAATATGTTCAGAACAAATTACAGTGATATAGGTGTGAATGCCTGACAAAAATTGTCTCTTAGCAAGGCTGCATTCTTTCTTGAATTGAAGTAATAAAATAGTGTCAGAGAAAAGGGACAGTGAATTGTTGGGTTCCCAGTATTTAGGAAAATGAGCTCCTGAGCTGCCTGTGTACTTCAGATCTATTTGATGATATGTCCTGAATAATAAATCACCATTTTAAGTGTATAACCATCCTTTGAAAGTCGTGATTCTCAACGTGCTGGGCAGCAAGACAGTACATGTGTGCTCAATTCCAGCTTGGGGTGACATCTTCAGGATGCTGAGCACTGGGAAGATTCCACCTCTTCCTTGAGTAGCTGGTTGAAAGCTGAGTTTTCCCCTGGTCAGTGGTGTAGTAATAGGACAAACCAGTCCTCCAGACTTGTTCCCTCAAGTGCTATAAAATCCTTGCTTTCCAAATCGCTTCCAAAACATAATGCTCCCAATCTGAACCTTCGCTGCAAATCCGACCTGTGTTTATATGGGCGAGTTTGGGAGAGGCCCATCAGACCATTTCCATATTGTTCTCACTGTGTCTCCACTTCATTTTTCTGAGAAAATTCGATGCATCTGCGGCGTGCACGATCTGCCTTTCTGATATGCAGATGCAGAGCCTCGCCTATCTCGTGGAATCAGTGTAGCACCCGCTCTTACAGACACCGGGACAATGTACAGCCTCCTATCTGAGCACCAGATCAGCCTGAAGTTGGACTCAGCCCAAAAAGCAAAATACTGCAATCAATCTACTTACTGTGTCAGCACTCAGCTTCGTTTCTGCTCCGTGCACTGCAGGCGAGGGAAGTGGGAAATGCATGGCAGCATCCAGCAGTGGATTCCTGAGTCACGGAGCGCGGCGGGGATGGGTGTTGGTGGTAGAGGTTCCCATTTTTGCAGGCACTCCGTGGGCTAAGGGATGTTGCAGGCGATGTCCCAAGCCCTGGTGGCACTCAGGAAGTCACTACGTGGATGCCACGTGACTTCTGTGTTTGCTCTCAGCCCTTGTTTGTGGAGTGGCAGTGGCAGAGTGATGGGGTTGTGCCACATCATCATCATCATCATCCTTGGTCCGTGGTCCTCGGCCTCTGGAGTCACAACCCTTGGTGCCAGTGGGCATTTGTGGAGCCAGGCCATTGGTAAACCATAGCTTAGCTGCTGATGTGCTCAGACTGGGCCGACCTCTTGCCTAAGACTGTGCATTTCCTTCCCTGTCGCCGGCCCCGCTGCTATTCCGGGCTGTGGGCTGGCACCGCTCCTCATCCGGGGGCAGGTGGGCTTCCTGCTGCCAAACCACCTGCTGCATGGCTCACCCTCCATCCCTGCCTGCCTCCTGCTTAACCCCCTCCTCTCTCACTCCCTTCTGCCCTAAAATGTGCTCCGCCTTGGGAAAGCCATTCCCCCAAGCTCCCGGGGGAAAAGGATGCGGGATGCTGCGGGGATCATCACTCAGGAGCGTGGTGTGTGCTGCACAGCAGCAGGGTCACCCTGGGGTTATAACACTAAATCTTCCAGAAGTAATCACACTTTAGGAGTGATTTAAGCACTCGAGTTGCTGGGTGAAAGCCAATTGCCCAGGTTTAATCTGCACCCTAAAGCTCTGCTGGTAAATCGGATCTGACAGTTCTGCCTCTGTGTGTGTGGAGAGACACGGAGGGCAGAACATCTTCCCTGATAAAGAGCAGTGGGACCTTAAATGCCCACAACAGAAATTAAAACATTGTAAAGGGTTATAAAGTTATTATTGCAGCAGAACGCGTGGATGGGGTTTGGCTCTGATAGAATTACTTTTTTTTAATAGTGAATTGGGATGCAAAGGGACTTAATGTGTTCCTGCAGCCCAGACTTTGTGCAGAAGACAATCATTAGACCCAAAGCCAGTAACTTCCCATGAATGTGATTACAGCTTGTTGCTTGCGCTTCCCCTATAAGTTTCAGTGTCATGAGCACTTTTATTTACCCATTAAGCTGCTTTTTCTTTGTAAATTAAAAATTTGGTTATGTTTTGCCATAGCTAACTAGTCTAGTAAGTAGTGAGTTATTCTTTTAGGGAAGTAGGGGATAATGTGTGTCTTGAGCCAAAATACTATGGCACTTAAGAAAATAGGGTTTCTGTTCTTAATTGCCAGTTTCTTTCTGTCTTTTATCGTGCCTTGGTTTTAAAAAAATCAACAAGCCCATTGTGATGCTTTTGATTAGGCTTCAACAGAGATAATAAAAAGTATAGTGTCCCTTTGTGAAAGGAGTTTTTAATTATTGTTAATTGTACTTGCCAGCTTCATTTCTGAAGGGAAACGGAGGTGACCTCATCCTGAAAGTTGTCAGTCTCATGCTGGTGTCATTCACCCGCCTGGAAAAGAGGTTGGGGTTTTGTTTCTTGTTGCTTCTTTTAATGAGGAGTTATCCTCAGGCCTGATGGGCCCTGTGGCTTTGGGAATGCTGTGCAAAGTCTGCCTCAGTGGCAGGCTTGTCTCTGAAATGGTGAACTGCAGAGCTGAGCTGTGTCTGAGGAGCAGGGGGTCAGCAGAGTCCCAGACCTGGGATGTGCCCCTTCCAGTAACATCTCTGACAGCACCAGGACCACAGACTTTGGGGAGGGGTGATGGATGCACTGCTTAGAGAGGACAACTCAAGGGTTTATTCTTTCTTTTTATGCTAATTAATAATATTTGGAGTTTCCATTATGTATCTAAAGACTTGATTTCTTAACCCTTTTCCATCTTGGGCTCTCAGTATTCATGTGAGGTCCCTACTTTACCTGTGCTTTGCATTTAAACATATGCCAAGAGAGATTTTCTCACCCTTTGGACTGCAGACCATGCATGACATTGGGAGCTCTATGTCTGTGCATCAGGGCAAGTTCAGTGTTCAGTTGTGGCCATAATGTAAATGCCAAAATATTTACAATCATTTTAGTTCATTGAGTGTCTCCGCATGCCAGGAGAAGGATGAAGAGGAGTATGTTTCTTTCCTCCCTTCACTATTCTGTCTTTCTGAAGCTGTTACCTCATTTCATCCTAAATGAACCTTCTCTAAAATACCCTGAACTTTTCAATTCTGTTTCAGTTCACCCAGTGCCATCTGCCACGGTGTCTGCGATGTATTTCAGGCCTGACGAAATCCCCCTTTCTCATCGGTACCTCCGCACGCTGTCGTAAGGATGATGTGACAAGCGAAGCTGGCAAGTTGTTCCCACCTTTGTTGCCAATTATAAAGCAGTGTAAAGAGGCAAATTCTGACAGCCTGTGTCCTTAGAGGTGTTTGAATGCCTAACTCGTAGTGAAATCATTGGCAGGGAGGCTCTTGAGCATCCCCAAGGCTCTGGGCTGGGGGCTCTGCTCACCTCTTGGTCCAGCAGTTCCTCCCTGATTTCAGTCACTCTCCTCTCTGTCTCAGATGGGTATTTAAAGCTGCACATTTTTCCTCAGTAACAAAACCACTGACTTGGAGATAGAATGAGCACAGGGTACCAGCAGTTCCATGTAAAAGGGAATAAGCATCCAGTTGGTTTGTTTTTTTAGTCATGGAGAAATCTGCAAGGTCAGTGAGCTTGGTACCTCTAATGGGTCTCCTCATCACTGATACGATGACCATTCCCTGTTGGGAACTGGTCTGGAGCTTCCAGCTTATCTTACTCCTCTGCTTTCTGCTGCTCATTAAGAGACAGATTTAAAGTCTCAGTGGTGTGAGATGCTCGGGCTGTCTGAAATGCTTTTCATTCTGTGGCTCCCAGATTTTATTCAGGCAGAAGGAGGAGAGGAAGTTTTCCTGAAGTCAGACACGTTCTTCAGTAAAATCACTGAACTCAGGTCACCTTAGACTGATGTGACTCAGCCCTTCCTTTGCTGTCTGTAACGTGAAGATTACAAATGCATCTTAAATGGTTGTTCTGAAAACCGTGGTAGTTTGTTAGCACTTCTATAGTCTCACCAAACCATATATTAAATACAAATATTCTCAAGCCTCTTCACCTCCTAGGATTGAGTGCAGTATCCTGTTTTGGTGTCTTGTTCTTCATCATGAACAGAAACACAAGAGACTGGAGTCTTGTCTCTCATTCTCACTGTAGAAATCGTGGCTATTCAAAGTATTCCTTGGATCACTGCTCTTTATGTTGTGTAGTTGTGACTCCCAGGGTCAAAATGGGATAAAAAACCTTAATTTACCAGCAGCAGCAAACATGACACAGCTCATTTCTCTCGTGCCAGATGATCTTCTGATGTCAGATTTTGGAGGTGTATGTTTCATGTGGGCTCAACTAGGTCCCTGATATAAAAAATAAAGCGACTGGAGACTACTCTGGGGCACAAATAAATGACTTGCAACAATAGCAGAGGATTGAGCAACAGGCAGAGGACGTGTTGTTTCCTTTAAGGATTCTGACTAGAAATGACGTCACTTAGATAGTTTGGATGTTTGTGAGCACTACAGGGCTTGGAAAGGGAAAGCAAATCGGAAAAACACTGGGAAGCTGAACAATTTGTTTTGTTTTATGACTCTCTGGTAGTTTAATGAGGGAGCTATTACTCATGCGCTGTCACTGCACATCTAGAAAATTCCTCTGGGTTTAAAAACTGGCAGGAAGAAGTAGTTTCCTAAAAAACACTGAATTAATGAGATAAAGCCCATTGCTCAGGAGTCCCAAACAGGAAGGGTCGGAGGCGTCGCTGTGCAGGGCTCAAGGTGTGTTGGAAATATCCACAGGGGATTTCAGAGAGCAGATAGTGCTGGCAGGGATTCAGAGAAGTGATGCAGCAGATCTGCTCAGCATCTCTCTTTTAGGATGCACTAGCATGGATTTGGGGAGAGAAAATACAGGTTTAACTGGGCCATTGTAGCCAGTCCTTCCCTTCCATTCCTTTACATCTGAAAATATCTGGGACTGGGGTATTTAAAGAAAGGGCTTTGTACCCATGGGAAATGGTACAAGGTAATTTATTAGTAATATTGACACATGAAGAGAGGGAGATAGATTTAAAGAGAAGAAGTATTTGTTGTGTGCACTGAATTATACAGCTTTAAATGAATTTTCACAGTTTTATAACCTATGGTCTGTCAGACTTCTGACTTCTGCTTTGAGTCTGTACTATCTTATAGATCTCTACAGTATTTTACAGATCTGTGCAGTGCAGTTTGCATGTTCACTTCAATTATTTCAGCTGGTTTAGCCTATCCTGTCACATCCATACAGGACACACATTATCCTCACCTTAACTGGAAAACTAACACACCTTTGATGGCCCTGAAGGCAGGATGAGGGCTGTCTCAGATGGATGGTGTAGGGAGTACAGTAAGCAGAGGGCTGCTCCAGTCTGGAAATGCAAGTGAGTATTCCTCACCAACCCCCTGACACAATTACTCCCTCGTAGCATAAGTTACTGTAATTCCTTTTGCCAAAAAAACGCTGATAAAGCAGAGACTGTCAGGAGGGGAATCCGTGAGGAGTCTGGAAAGTGTGATGTAAGGATTAGTAATAGAATTAGCAAGCTGCTGTAACAGTTTCTCTTAAATTACAGTACCTCGAGCATAATCATAGTCTTTCCTTGTCTTACTGCACTGCTGTGCTGGAGTCTCAAATCAGTTTTGTCTTCTCTCTGTGTTACTATCCTTGTAAGCACCTTAAAAGCTCTTTAAATTACTCTTTAATTGAGAATATTGCCAGTTTTCAATGGAAATACAGAAATAACCCAGGAAGGGTGGGGTATTTTAAGCTTCAAATCAAAAGGATGCTTAGCTCTGTCCCCCTGCACATGCAACATAAACCCTCTTTAGAAATATCCAGTACTGAGCTGGTTTTAAATTTTTGTAAAGCACAGAGATACCCAGTTTATGTCTCCAGGCTGGATTTCTGCCCTTGGGTGTGGAGCCCAAGTGCTTTGGGCCAGAATTAGGAAATAGTTCCTCCATGTGCTGTGACAAACTGCTGGATCACAGGGCAGAGCTCAGTTTCCACCAGAATGGGACAGAATGAGACTGAAAAGGCTGAGAGGGGGACACTTGTGGTACTATGAAGATGGCAGGGGTGTGGCTGCCACAGAATTTTGGGATCAAAATAATCAGCAGAGAGGGAGACACTCCAGAGGGAACTTGTTTGGGACTCATTAGACTGGGATTTGGGCATCAGTCGCTCTGAGAGGGGGAGGTGTGTGGCAAAGAGCACAGGGAAGCTCAGTTTGGCTCTGGAACAGCCTGTTGGGTACCAGGAGCCACACAGAGATGTCCAGCCTCACATGTTGGATCTGTGACAGCCCAGTTTTCCAGAGTAGTGTGAAGCTGAAGGCTGAGAAGGCGTGGAAAGAGGCTCTCCTGCTCTCTGTGTGGGTGCATCGGTGTGCATTGGAGCACCAGCACTCCTGGGCAGCCTTGTTGTCTGATGCTGGCATGGGTTGTGGTGGATTTCAGGCACTTTTCGGGGGACTTGGTGGTGTTCAGGCTGCTTTTTGCCTAACTGGATTGCAGCAGAGTCTTGGTGAGAGGCAGGTTCCCTCACTCCAGGTGGGACACCTTGGACTGTGACCAGTAGGTAATCCCAGGCTCTGGTCCAGCATGTGCTGATGCCCCAGCATCTCTGCTGAGTAGAGAGTTTATCACTCTGTACTCCAGGCACCAAAACTGCCAAAATTTAGGCAGAACCAAGGCAGACCACTGTCTGCAGCTCCCAGTCTCATGGCAAGGGGTGCTCCATGGGCAGCCATCCACGTGTCTGCCTGCCCTCTTCAGCAGAAGGACTGGCATTCCCAAAGCTCCAGTCCTGTGTGTGTTGCACCAACACAAGAGGAACGTTACGGCTTCTTACTGATGGAAACCTAATTTAATTTTCCTGGTAATGAGGGGTTTAGTTGCAGTCCATTCACATTATCATGGCCCAGCTGATCTCCCACCTTGGCTGAGGGTGCATCTCCACTCTTCCCTCTCTGTGCTGGAAGGAAGGAAGGAGTTGGTGTGTCGGAGAGGTAGATGTGACCTGCTGTGGGGCTGCTCCCACCATTGCCCTGGTGCACTTGGCTGTGTGGCACCACCATCCCACGCCTGTTTGAGCTCTTCTCCCACCTCCTGCCTCACACCTGGATTTTGGAGGGCAGGTTGTATGTACACACTGCACTCAAGTGACTGTCAGGTTTTATATTTAAAGCCTTCCCTCTTCTATTTTTCCTTAAACTTCCCTCTGTCAAGGCCTGTGCAGCTGGTGTTACACAGCACATACTTTATTATCCCAGTCATCGCTTGGACTGTTAATCCTTTTAACCTTCACAGTGGCTACAGCAGGAATTATGGGGATAATCCTGAGTGAATTGCCTTGGCCACTGTTAAAACCACGAAGAAATCCAAAGTGGTTCAGCGAAAAAGGAATCTCCTGATGAAACTATTTACGAGGGACTGAAAAGGAGGGGGGCACAAATTGAGAACCCAGTCCAGCTGCAGGGAAATGGCTGTGGGGGCACCACCATGGGCTGGCAGCTGCCACATTCCTGTACCCATCATCCCAAACCTGTTGTGACCACAGAAGAGTTAATGCAGAACAGTCAGCCCTGCTGGGCAGGGAAAGGGCCTTGCTGCCAGATGCTGTTTGTGTTGTGCATTATCTCCATAGGTTTTGCATCTGTCGTTTCTGCAGTCTTGTTTGCTGCCTTCAAATTCCCCTTTTCTTATCGTGTCTAATAAATTCAATTGAGCTCACAGAATAGTGCAAAGTGACATTAGGATGTGCCTGTTAACAGAGGAGAATTAATTAATTACACGCCGTGAACTAACTGAACTCATTTAGTAATTGATGAATTAACTTAATATGTCTGTTACAGACAGGAGAACTGGAATGCTGGCAGAATGAAGAGTGAAATCTCTCATTGACTAAAGCACTGGTGTTCCTTTGGGATTACTTTTCCTTAGTTTAGTACTGGCCACATTCTTAGGAGTAGGAAGCTCCACCAGTCATTTGCAGTTTTGGGTTCCCCTCTATGATTCCATCCTACACCACTTCCAGGCATCTCCCTCTTGTGTTCATTTGAAACTTGGAGTGTCTAGTTGCTTTTTCATAACTAAATGTTATAACTAGCTCTTCATCCTTCCCTTTTTCCCCTGGTCCACCTTTCAGTGGCATCAATCCTATTTCCAGCTCGAGATTCCATCCTGACTGGATGTCTGTAATTCTGGGGGGTTTCGTGGTCTCTTTTTATCATGTTTTCAATGTGCACAGTGACATTCTGCATCTTCTCTCTTCCCAGATTTCTTTTGCAAGCGTGGATTTGGTTACTTTCTCTCTGCAGTCAAGTTTCAGGCTTGCACCTCTGTGCATCATTTTGTTCTCCTTCCAAGGTGTTTATGTGGCTTGCACACATGTGGATTTATAATAAGCACAGTGCATTGTCAACAGAAAGGAGCTTTCTCCCATGCCAGCCACAAAAATACCCTTTTATTTAAGCCTGTCTTTTAAAACTATATCTTCCTATGCAGCCTAGAGTATAAAGGCTATTGGGCTGTTAATCAGGTTTTATTGTCTCATTATTCCTTCCACTTTCTCTTCTTTTATGTCTCTTCTCACTTTCTTGCCTCAGGCAGTAAACTCGAAACCAAACTCATTTTACTCTGTTTTATGTGCAGCTCCTAGAGCAGCGTGTCTTGGTCCATGACAGGGACTCTGTTACAGTAGTTGCCTTCCTTAGAAGTCACTGGGAGGGTAAAGCACCTCCAATAGCTTCAGAATCTGCACAAACTGAGTTTCTCAGGGGTCAGGGAAAATCAGAACTTCAACCATCCTTTAGTGCTCCAAGTATTTTGAGAGGCTGACCTTGGTTGTAGCTTCAAAAGGTGGAGCCAGTTGTGGGGTGGAGAGTAATAAAATCCCAAATACTGGGTATATATCCATTGTGCTTTTCTGATGGGTAGGGACATATTATCCTAATGCAGCTAAAGTTGTTCAGTAGCTGTTGTAGATCAAAGCAAAGACTATGCCATAAATCAGAATTAGTTTCAGAACCCCAGAGCCCCTTTTCCCATCTCTTCCTTGACTGTGCTCAATGTGTGGAGCATTATGTTGTCCTCTAATCAGCTCTGCAATTTGCATGGCATGTGCCAGCACCAGTGTTCATTATTGAGGCACACTGTCTGCTTTTATGCTGATGATGTGACTGTCCTGTAACAGGAGTCACAGGCACAAATTGAGTAGTAAGAGGGGTTCAGGAGTAAGGACCAGTAACCATTCTAAGCTGTGCTTGGTTGTGCAGCTCTGATTGACTCCAGCACTGCCAGATGCTCACCAGTTGATCCAGATGATCCCTGTTCAGCATGCAGTGGGGATCCCTCTCATCTCCTGGCTCTTTCAGTCTCTAACACAGCTTGCAGGCCATTGATTAGCCCCTGAAATCTTTATCTTTGCCATAACCATGTGACCTTTTAGTATTTTGTGAGGGGAGGCTAAGGTAGAAATGCACACACGCATTTACGTAAACCACTTCATAAATTCCAGGTGCTGAGCTCACAGGGGTGTCCTGCATATGCCAAGGGAAGAACATGTTGTTTGAGGGAAAACCTGTTCATAAAGCTGTGCAAACTGAAAGGTAAATAATTTCTGTTCCCAGTACATTGATGGAGTAAGATCTCTGCATTGGTTATTTTTCCTGCTGTGAAATATGTAGTATGAATGTATCTGGCATATATTACGTTGTCAGCAGCAGAATGTAGGAAGTGGATATGTTCAAAAAAAATTGATTTATGTTTCATAGAATCACAGAATGATTTGGGTTGGAAGGGACCTAAAAGATCATCTCATTCCAACCCTCTGCCCTGGGCAGTGGCACCTTCCACTAGACCAGATTGCTCAGAGCCCCATCCATGCCTTGTTGTGCTTCTTCAGCATAACAAAGAAGGGTTCAGAGGTGGCTTCTTTCACTCTGAAAGTATTTCTGGCTTGGGTTCCAGCTTTTTTTGCAGTGTCATACATGATGGGAGGAGTAAAGAATATTTGTCTTTGGCTAAAAGATCCTCTGCAGTGCCTTTGTGAGACATGGGAATTCAATTGGGAACTTCAAGTGGTCTGATTGAATTTCCTATCTTTTTTAATTGTTATCTTTTTTCTGTGTGATAATTTTAATTTCATTTCCTCTTCACTAATCGTGGAGTCTTCCAAAGTAGCCTGAGTTTGTATTATATCAGACAAAAAATACAGACTAATAAATGTTTTCGGGCTGTTGATTGTTATTTTTAAAAGATACATAAGGGTAGTTCTTTCCAGGCCACTTTTCATCCTTTGACAGATAAATTGCTTTGATGATTTATGGAGCAGCATAAATTAATCCAGTGCTGGAGATAAGCAGAGAGGCAGCAGCATTAATGGGTTCCTGGTTTCAAGAGCTCACTTTGTAGGGACAGAAGTGGCTGTGATACAACACATGGCACGAGGAACCAAACAGTAGGTGCAGCTTTGGAGTGCTCCATGATGGACATTTCTGCTCAGGGATGGGATTAGCACTTCTATTGAAACTTATATAACAGCTACAGTGCCAGGGTGGTTGCTAAAAATGATGCTCATCGCTCTTAGATCCCAAAAGCTTTAAGTCAGAAGAATTATTTTAAGCTGAAGAAATAATTTTTTATTCCTAATGGTCATTGGGGTTTTATTCCCCCAGATCCCAGTGAGATGCTTTTAAATACGTAAGGCAGCAGTGGGAATGGGAAAAAGTGCTTTTATAATGTAAAGACATGGACAAGCAACAGTGAGTTTTGTTGTGGGTGGCTACTTCGTTATCATATCTTCATTAACATACCTCGGAAGCAGCAGGGAATTACGTTGTTCCTTATGGCTGTCCTGTCCAATTTCTAAAATATAACATCAGCTGCCTTTACCCAGGAAATTGTGAGCCCTTTGGGAAAAAGCCCACTGTTTTCCTGCCTCTGTTGCCCCAAAGGTTGGGTTTTGGCAGAAGAGCTGCCATGGTGATGGGCACAGGGTGGGAATGTGGGCAGGAAGAGAGCGAGGCTGAAGCCAGGCTGTTCCTGCATCCTTATGGTTTCAGTAGCCCTCTCTGAAATGGGTGGTGATTTGTTGTTATATATTTAAGGCAGGTTATTTCTGCCTCAAGTTGTCACAATTAGCACAAAGTAATGCTCACGCAAAAAGGAGAGTGGGATTCTCAAAGTGATCATGTTTGTCCAGGATGCATCTCATTCCCTGCAGAGCAGCTTGTGCCCGTTGTGCTGGGATTTGGATGCACAGAAACCTCCCTCCTCCCATCCAAACTGAAGTCAGTTTTTGGTAATGCATAATTCATATCCTGAAGCCTTTGTCACAAAAACATCTTACTGCTTTTCCCCCAGCTTCATAAGCCTGCTTTTGTATTTTTAGGATTTCCTTTGCTGCTAATCCCCAAAATCAGCCTGAAGAGGTTTCAAAACAGAGTTGGGAGTAAATCTGAGGCACCTTCTACGTCAAGGATATTGCTCTCTGCAGCAGGTGATTCTCTGGCACCTGCAATGTATGGATTCTATTGTATTGTTTTAATTTATTTCTTTGCAATAAAACACAGAGGGGACTAACTCAAACAGCTTCTTGTGGCTTTTTTTCTTCCAGATTCTGAGGACAAACCTGTCAATAAAGGATTGTTCCAGAAGTACATGGAGAAAGCTGTACGTGGTAGAGGCTGCTTTTCCTGAGGTACAGCACATCTGTGTCCCTCCTTGGTATCAGCTGTTGTGAATACCTTGTGGCCATCAGACCTTCCCTGTTCAAAGCTTTGAGAAGCTTTGAAATTAAGAAGTTAAACGTATTGTGTGTGCATAATAGATAGATTGGATGTTTCACTAGCGGAAAATAACTCTTTTTATATGAGGGCCATGGGTCTGTTCCAGAGAAATGATCCCCACATCTCTTACTCAGTGCAGCTAAACAAAGCACAGGAAGGAATGGGAAGTACTGTCATCACTGTAGGAAATCTTGTCACTATTGGCTTGTCATGCCATTAATTTCCTCCCAAATGACCCAAATGCTTGTTGTTCTTACCTGTTTATATCAGGCCACTGTAGACCTTCTGATCGTATTAAATTCCAGCAGTGGAGGCTTTGGTTGTTTCTTGCACGTTGCCCGTTTTAAGATAACAGAATTGTTCAATGAGAAGAACTCAAATGGAAAAATTCAGGCAACAGGCCTGTGGGGAAAGTTTGGCCATGGGTGAAAGCCCAGTAAAACTTGAGTAAGAATCTCAGAGTTCAGTGTATTGATTTTGCTGTGAAAGTTCAAGAACTGTGTTTCATTGCAGGCTGAAACTCATCAACTCCTCATGACCAGCTGAGCAAGAGAGATGGGATTTGATGCTATCCAAGGTGTAATTCCACAGTTCATGTCTTTTGCTAGTGCCAGCTTAATAAGTTTCTGCCCACTCCCAGCCACTCATTTCCAGCTCAGCAGCAATGCAGTGCCATCTCTTCCCTGACCGTGTGGAAAACCAGGTGGCTGAAAATAGCCAAGAAAAGAAACCCTTAATTGGTTTTTTTTATTCTCCTTTGTGTTAGAACCATTTGAACGATTGTATTGGTACAGCTGCAGGTGACATGAACTGCAGCATCAGAGGCAGCAGTGAGCACTGGAGGGTGTCCCACTGCTAAGTGGTCTTGCTGTCAGCAAAGATCTGCTCTGGGACCATATCCTGGATGAGGGGGTTTCACTAGCCACAGGGTTATTTACTGAACTGCTGCTTTTCATTTATTTTATTAAGAAAGATTAACATCATCTTGTTTGGGCAGGTTTATTTTTTTTTACTTGAGGAGATAAACCGTCTCTGTGAGAAGTCAGTCAGCTTTGTGGACAGCCATGAATGTCAATAAAGTCTTGGCAAACACAGTAGGTATTTATTCAGCCTTGCAAATTAAAAACATTTTTCCTGCTTGTTTAGTGAAGGGAACAAAAAAAGACAAATTACAGAGCGGATGAGCTCTCTTGATAGTTGGAATTCATTAAGCTGGTGGTGAAAACGCTGGGGGATTGATGGTGCAGAAAAAGAAAAGATGAAGCAGCTTTTCCCCAATAGCTGTGGTTTAAGTTCAAGTTGAAAATGACCAAAAAAAAAATCCCTTGAAGACATCTGTAACTGACTTCACAGTCTCAGTTTCTATCTGGGTAGACAGTTCTTTCTCACTGCAGTTAGTATTAATTGGTTTTTCAGCTGACACATAATTTCTCAGTGGTTCCTCCATCTCCATCATGCCAAGGGGTGTCTGCAGCAGCTCATAAATGAGATCCATGGCCAGGCGTTAAGTAGGAAGTTCTCACAGTCCCTTCCCCTGCTACAGACAGAGCCTTTCTGCAGACTTGTCACTCTGTCATCTTCCCTTGGCTCCACATTCTATTTAAAAAAAAAAAAAAAGGAGAAATTTAAAAAGTTAGAGTAAGTTGAGCAGTTTGTCACATGCAATGTTCTCACAGGCCATTGTCTGCAAATTACAGGCTGGCTCGCTCTTTCAGATGGATCATAAAGCTGTCCTAAGTAAAGCTCCAACAAAACCCATTTGCACGGCTCCTCTTGTGGCAGGGCATGGCAAGGAAGCTGTAAGACTTATTTCCTAATGAATTTCCTGTGCAGGATCATTAGTCCTCATGGAAGTCTTTCCAAGTCGCACCCAGGGCATGTTCTCTCTGATTAGTCCTGATTAATCTGATGAAGTGCCCGCAGTTGTCATTTGCAGTCACGGATGGGATCGCAGTTCTCATATTATTCCAGCTGCAGGAATTCTGCAGGAGAGGATCAGTGGAAGAGAGGGTTCCCTGACACATGTCTGAATGCAGCTAAACCACCTGTAAATGAGTGCAATTACTCAACAGCAAAACAAAACGATTGTAAACTTCATTCTTGCAGTGCTTTAATTGCAGACAGAGCTTTACTAGTGCAAGTGATCCCATCAATGTCAAATAAAAGCATGAATTACGAAGTGTTTAAGATTAGAGCTTAAGTCATTGGCTTGTCATTCCCATAATTTTCTCTGGAGGGTTACAGAACACTTAATTTGTAACTACAGGAACAAAAATATAATCAGATGCTCTTTCATCTGCAATTTTTATCTAAGTCAATGAGTTCTGGGTTTGCTCTTCCCATTTCCCAAGCTCTTGCTTGCAAATGTAAAGACATTATCTCCTCTGTTCCTCTTCTCCCCAGTTCAATGAGAAAGTTGCCCTCAGCTCTCCTAATCATTAAATCTAGGAAGGACAGAGCAGTTCAAGATCTGAAAATGTTCTCAAACTTCCAGGACCTAATTAGAAGGAGGCATCTTGGAGCAGCACAATAGCTCTGTCTGTGCAGTTCATTTGTTTTTCCAATTTAGAAATGACAGTTTACAGCCCTAATGCGAGCATGTTTCTCATTAGCCGTGTTCTAGAAACATGCAGAGTTATTACAAGTTCTGAAAGATGCTTTCTTCAAAAGTGCAAATGATACTAAATGGCAGAATGTGCTCTCTGGATGGTCAGATGGAGATGATGTGCTCTGCACCCATCCTAGGGCGTGTGGGGAAGGCAGAGCCATGTGGCTGGACCTTGGCTTCAAATCCATGTATGCCATGAGTGCAGCTGCATGGGAGAGATGCTACAGCAGGATTTAACCTTGTCCTGGCAAGATAATGGCTGGGAAGTGCCTTTGCTTTCCTTGTTTTCACAGATGGATCTCAGGTTTCTTGGACTTGCCCATGAAGATTTTCTTGGAGAGGACTGTGTTAGCTGTGCTGCTGACAGATGCCCTTGTGAGAACTGTCCACACTGACTTGATTTCTCTCCTTCAGACATCTAGAAGTTTGGTTTCCAGTCTCAGCTGGTTGGTTTTGCTGTCCTTGTGGTAAATGAAAAGGGAGCTGCATCCTGGGAGGTGATGAAGCTTTAGGAACAGATGTAGTTACCTTTTTACATGGCTTTCTGCTCCCCAGAGAGAAGGAGTTTGAGAATATTTGTTTGCCTGTCCTCAGGACCCCACAGATGGGCTCCTCTTGGATGGTGGTTTAGGGTCTGGAACAAAAATTCTACAAGGAGCAGCTGGGAGGGGCTCAGCCTGGAGAAAAGGAGATTCAGGGGGACCTTCTGGCTCTGCAACTCCCTGACAGGAGGGGTGAGCCAAGTGGGGATTGGTCTCCTCTCCCAGTTAACAAGTGAAGGACAAGGGGAAATGGGCTCAGGTTGCACCAGGGGAGGTTCAGGTTGGATATTAGGAAAACATTTCTTCCCTTGAAAGAGTGGTTCAGCACTGGAACAGGCTGCACAGGGCAGTGGTGGAATCACCATCCCTGGAAGTTCTCAAAAAAGGAGTGGACCTGGCACTTGATGCCGTGGTTTAGTGGGTGTGGGGGTATTAAGTCAGAGGTTGGACCTCATTATCTTGGAGGTCTTTTCCAACCTAAATGATCCTGTGGTTCTCATCAACTAAAATTAGCTTTCACATGGCTTCCAGAGGCTGCTCCAGAGCACGCTGAGCGTAATAATAAACTGCAGGAGGGGAGAATTAAGATGCTTCACTCTTGTTGAAAACCCTGCAGCAAGGCTGAAGGACACAGTTTGGTTCTGCCCACACCTCAAAGCAGCTGTGTTGCATCCAAGCTAAAGCAGCAGGGAAGGTTCCCAGGCAGCTGTGTGTGCTCGGGGCAGAGCCTGGGGACACGGGCACGAGCACGGCTCGGTCCTGCTGCTTCCTGCCTGCTCTGCTCCACACAGACACTTTTCTGGACAGAAAAGCAGCACAATAAATCCAGTGCTGATGTGGCCTGGCATAGTGACAGCTCTTCCAGTAACTGCCCGCTCTCAGAGGCCCAGCCTCCTCCCTTGGGTTGTTTTCCTTAAAACCATGCTGTTCTACACCCCAGTGGGACACACGGCCCCCTCGTGCCTCCCTCTGCCACCAAAAAGCTCCTGTGCCACTGCTTTGGGGGTAATTGTTTCCTGGCTTGAGGCTGTGATGGACCTACCAAGGAATTCCCAGGACGTGTCACCAGGAAGGGGGCTGTGCAAACACCCAGACCTGCTTTGACATCGCCCCGCAAGATGTTCCTCCTCGGGTCTCAGGTTTGTTCTGCCAGCCGAGATGAGGAGCTGCAGACAGGTTAGGAAAAAAAAGAAAAAAATAGAAATAAATCTGCTTGAAATGGAGTAAATTGTCTCGAACGCCCTTCGGTAGCAGGTTTCCAGGAAAAAGCCCTGTGTCAGACTTCTAAGAAGTAGTGCTGGCTCCAGGTGGTGAGTGCCAGCTCTGAACAGTCTGTAATCAATGCAGCCCTTAGCGCTGGATTTGGGCATACCACTTTCTCCCTAATTTGCAAATCCCACCTCAGCCAGGGCTAGCAGGCAGGTGGGAAGCTTTTCAGTCTGTCTGCGTGACCTGTTGAGTGAATATTCAGCATTTAGGCATTAATATGTAGTTTGTGTCACACGGTGGTGCTTCGGCTGCCATTGCTGGAATGAAGACACGGGAACGTCTCGCAGGGGAGCTGTCACATGTGTTTTGCTGTCACCAGAGGGAGTTTACAGCAGCACTGCCCTTGCTGGTGTCTCTGGAGGTAGTCGTGCTGTGGGCAGAGCTCAGCAGGCAGAACGTGTTAATAGAAGACAGCAACACAAGTAGGATGAAGGTCCTTTGTTCCTTGTTAAAGCCTTGTACATGTTGTTCAAGCTTGACTAACAAAATTCTTCAGAGTGACACTGCTGCAAGCAATTCTCTTGCTGTTGGTAGCAATGTAATAGAAACCAGAAGTGAACATTTGGTGACTCAAACGAAAAATCAAGGGTAAGAGTAAGAAAAAAAAGGCATCGAGTGTTTAATAGGAAAAATAAAAACCCAACGTGGCTAGGTATTCTTCTATGGCATTTCCAATTTATTCTTGCAGAAACATCCTCCCAGCCAGACACAAGCTCCCTCAGGAAGCTGGTTTCATATGGTGGTTTAGATTTAACTATTCATTGTCTAGCACCATTTGAAATCAGTGTTCTTGGAGGAAGAATGCCTGCCTTCATCAGGGAAATGGATCCTTGGAAGCCTCAGAGGGAAAGAAGAGGAGGTCAGGATCTTCCATGTGTGGTTCTGCTGTTGTAATTAGCTCCACCACCAAATGAGCTCCCCTAGGACTGCGGGGTCTGTGGCCCAAGTGACCCTTGGGAGAGCAGTGCAGTGTGTGATTTCAAAGGCAGAAATTCTGCTGTCAGCATGTTTAGAATATTTGTAAGTGGTGAAGGGAAGCTTTGGAACCAGAGGGGAGCTCATGGGACAGAGACAGCACCAAAGAAGGGTGACACAGAATTCCAACTCGATGCTGAAGGTGTTCATTTTAATGCACCAACTACTAAAAACTAGCACAACTAGCTCATACAGCACGGTGAGGGGTAAGGAAGGGAAACTATACATGCTCCACTTTGTTTTCAACTCAAAACCTGTCTCAGCCTTATGTAGATACATTTTTGTTAGTTCTTTATCAGCCTTGTAAATACCTTTCACGTGGATCATACAGGACACACAGTAGGATTCAAAGCAGGTAATTGTGCATTTAAGCCCCGGGAGTTCTGAAGGCTGTTTGCATCCCAGCTGCATGTTTGCTTTTTGTTGTGGCATGTTTGGCAGATGAGAATGTGTTATTTTTTGTGACTTGACAGTGCTCAGGTCACAGTTTGATAGCTGGATGTGCTCGTTGTAGGTGATGGAAATGGCCAGCACCAAAAACTGTGAGGATTGGACCACACGCGTTTGGTCGTGTTGTCCAAGTCTGCTGAAACCTGGAGAACTTGAAGTGTTCCAAGATTATTATCTATTTCAAAAAGTATTTTACTGTTTTAAAAGATTTGCATAGCTAATGGTTGATTTTGAAACTTTTCACTGTCTGAACCTTTGTTTTCTCATCAGCATTTCAATATTTTTTTTTTAGTATTTGTTAGTGAAAAATGCCACAGAGGTAATTAATTAACATTTTCCAAGTGTTTGGGGATTCTCCAATGTAAAAATACAATCCAGCACGTAACTCTTCATCCTTGCAGATCTCCGTAACCCCTTTAGAGGATGACTGATTTCTTTTGGTGTTCAGAGTCAATAATATTTTCTAGCACCATTTGAAATCGGTTATAGTGATTGGGGAATTGCTCCTCGTGAATTCCTATACAAGAGGCTCCAGAGAGAATCTTCAATGGTGTTATCTAGGACTGAAAACAGGGAAATAATGTGTTATTTTAGTGAATGGAGTTGCAGAATGCAGAAATACTACAAATTTAAACTCTGGTGTTGGAAAGTGGTTTTATGCAGCTGGAGAATTTTCATAGGAGAAAATACGATCTCTGGTAGATGGAATATGGGAAATTTGTGACACGAGCTCTTGGTTTAGGGCCTCTCTGTAAAGGTGATACTTGGAAAGGTTTGGAAAGCCCATAAGGTGCTGAGAGGGAAGATAAAGGGAGATGATTTTCCCAATGAGAAAAACCAGTGTGGACTTGAGATAAAAGGCGAAAATCCCCACCCTGTTGGTGTAATGATGTGTGTGTGAGGTATGAGGAAATCAAAGGAGCAGCAGGAAACCTTCCAATCTCCAGTTCCTGTGCTCTGGACATGCTGAAAGCAAGATCTCATGGAAGATCTCATTGCCAGCCTGGGAGTTCTTGTATTCTCCTCTGGTACGCTCTTAACAGTGTAAGCCATAAAAAACCTGAGTCATCTTTCCAAGGGTGTTTACTACCTAAGTTTTCTCTGAAAATTCATCTCTTCAGTGAAACTGAACTGGCTGGAGGCGGAGTCGAAGGTGGGTCGTGTCCCCTGTTCCAGCAGAAGTTCATTATTCATGAAGATAATATCAGAAAATCATCTTTCAAAGAGCTTCTTCTATTGCATCCAGCTTTTTGGGAGTTAATACCACAAACCAGCCTGCAGCAAGGCAATCCCTGTAGCAGGGGATGTTTTCCTGGATGTCCTGGTGAAATCAGAAATGTACTGCTTTTCCTGTTAGTCCATATGGGGGAACTAAAAAAGAGGTTTTTGGAAGCAACTGGAGCAGCTTGTGAGTATTCACAGTCACTCCTAAGGTTGTGGCTGGTTGTTGGCAGCAAAATTACCTTTGTTTTCTCCCCTCCCATCTTTTCTTCCCTGCTGTATTGCAGGAGGGGTTGGAACTAAAAGATCTTGAAGGTCCCTTCCAGCCCAAAGCATTCTGTGATTCTGGGATATGCTCCCATTACTGTGAGATAATCACAAACCAAAAGGGGCTTCCACATGATGAGTATGTGACTTTTTCTTAGTCTTTTGCTTCCATCCATTTACGAAATCCACCCTCATGATCTGTCTTCTTTAAACTCTGAGAAGTGGGTAATCCTAAAAGATTAGCCCTTCCATTAATAGAAAAATTATTAAAATATGGGGAAAGTCTGGCTAGCAACATGGGGGTTTTGCACTGCCATGCAGAGAGGTGACAGCTGCCCAAATGGGTGTTTTAAGGGGTTTGACAGATGTTCTTGTGGAGGTTAAAAATGGTACAGAATAAAGAGTTGCGTTCTGGAATGTGACTTAGAAGTAATCATCGTGTTTTAAGTACATCCCTTGCTTAAGTAGCTCCCATACAGACTGTTGCTTAAATGATTTCTTGTAAGCCCTTGAAGGAGCAGATGGATCTGTTTGGAGTTTTGCTGCTTGTACCGTGTGTGTAGGATCGAAACGTCTGGACTTCAGGAAACTTGTTAGCACAAAAAAAACTAATCTGGAGGTAAGAATCAGTTACAAAGTGATTGTACAGAAACAGGTGAAGATCACCAATGTTTTAATTATTCCTGTTGAAAGGTAAGAGGCTTTTAAGCTGCACTGATTTCTTCTGTTTGCACCATACAGTGATTAAAAGCAGAGCTGCCAAGTGCTTGGATCTCATGAAAGTATTTTCAGACATGAATGTTGTTGCTCGTATGCCCATGTGTTCACACACAGGATTGTGTCCTGTTCCATGCTGGATCTTCCATACAGCAGCAGGGAAAGAAGATGAAATAAGGAAGCAAAATCCTTGATGAAAACAGAAGCGTTTGAGTGTAAAATATATCTACATATGAGTAAGAGGTGCATGTTTCTTTTTTTCCTTTTTTTTTTTATGCTATTTGCTCTCAACTCTTGACCTTTTAAAAAAGTCAAGATACTTGAAGACAGTCTTCCCTGTCCCACAGATTTAGATGCATAATGGTGCTTACAAAGCCTGCACCAGTCTCAAAACACCACTCTGGTACCACGGTGTAAAATTTAAAGCTATCTGTTTGCAATTCTGCTCCATCCTGCTCTTGGATACCCTGCATCCATTGCAGGGTGCAAATGCAGGGGGATTCCTTCATGGCCAGCCAAGTATGTCCAGTTTCTGGTGGTCTGGAATGGTGTTAAAATGGAAAAAACTCCTGGACTAAGCCAGAAACAGCACTGAAAATCAGCTGCTCTTCCCCCAAACCAAACTGTCACTTCAGGACTAATACAAAAGGTGCTGGATGGTGGAATGAGAGGGAGAGAATGTGATGTCTGTTGGGAGTTTTTGAATGCAAAAATATTTCAGAAATGTTTTCCACTGTGCACTTTTTCTGTTAATGAGTCATGAAACCATTTTACTCCACAGAGCCTGAATTTCTACTGTTACATGGATTTGTCTCAAACTTTTGTGATCTTGCATCCCAATCTCAGAATGTCTCCGGATGTTCTGTGAAATCCATTGTATATTGGGAATGTGGGGGGCAAATACCCAGCAGGAGCTTGGGATGATGGTGGAGAATGTTTCCACAACAAAGAAATTGAGAGTCAGAGCTGTAAATTTCAGCATAATATGTATAATTTTCACCATTAATTGATGAAACATGCAGGCATAAGATGCTTATGAAAGAGTGGAACAGTAAACAAGACAACATGATGATATTCTGCAAGATGCTTCCTGATTCCTTCAAGCCAATTTGAGAATTGGTAACCAAAAATAAACTGCTTGTGTGGGATCTGCTGTGTCCTTAGCATACATTTTCCGTGCCGTAATGGACAGCAGAGGGACAAGGAGGAGAAATTTGGGACTTGTGGCTTCTGCTGGGGGCTGGTTGAGGCTTGCTGTGACCTTCTCTCCATGTGAAACAGCAGAGGCTTGTGTTGGCAGAGCTTTGGCTCTGCAGTAAAATGGACTGTTGGAGCTCCCAGCAGTCTAAAGGTGCCAGGAGAGCAAATTCTTACTTGTTGGGGTAATTCTAGTGAAAGCAGTGTCAGAATTTCTAGCCATCCTCTCCACGGAGAGCTCTCCTGGTTGGTGACAACACTCCATCAGACTGCTGGATTCTCTCCTCCAGCTGTGCCTGCTGGATCCTGCGAGGTGCATCTCTGCTTGCAACCTCCAGAGTTTTTGGGTCCCAGGCTTAAAAGCTGGAGCAGTTACATGCCCTCACCTCTGCTGTTGAGTAGGGAAGAGGATTTTCTGTGTGTTCATAGTTACAGACTCTGGGTCAGAAGGTTTTCCCATTCAGCTCCGTGAAATTAGAGGCAACAGTTTTTTCTCCTTGTGTGGTTCTCACTCTTGCTTTCCAACAGCTTTCCAACAATACCCATGGAGAGATGTGTGGTTTCCTGCTCTGCTACCTGAATTGCTGGGTATTTAAGTCATCTTCAATGCAGCTGCCCTCTTGGCATTGTGTCTGTCTCTTCCAGAGGATTCCTCTCTGGAGAACCTGCTTTGGCAGCAGATGATGTGTCTTCAGTCTTTGGGAGTCCACGGAACCATTTTCTCCTTGTCAAAGAAGTTTTTTAATGGCACCTTGCCACAAAAAGGGGAGGTGAGCCTTGGGATCACAAGGATCAGTTTTTTGGTGCTTGCAGTGATCATGGAATCATAGAGTGGTTTGGGTTGGAAGGGACCTTAAAGACCATCTAAATCCAACCCCTCTGCCATGGGTAGGGACACCTTCCACTAGACCTGGTTGCTCCAAGGGTGGAGGCTTCTCTGGGCAACCTGTGCCTGAGCATCACCCTCATAGCCAAGAATGGTTTATGTGCAGCAGCACAGGAGAGGTTTTCTTGGGCTCTGCTTTGCAATGGCACGTCTTTTAACTTCATTTCTCCAAATACCATTACTTTCTGTACTCCTATAAAAATTACTTAATGTGGGGGCGTTAACATAAAACCCAATGGGATTTATTTATAATTAATGATTTTACTTGGAAAGATAAAATCCCAAAACAGGTGAGCAGCTGTAAAAGCCATAAGCACAGGTGAGTTTTAGCTGGTCTGTTAAGAGCCTCCAGAGGGCCACAAAGGGATTTTCTCCATTAGGTTTTGCCATTATTTAATCTTCAGTCTTGCCTGTCCTTACTGTGGAACAGACTGGAAGGAGAACGGCTCGATGGTCCCCCAAATAGTTCTTCATTGCTAGAAATGCTGTGGGATGATGGCATTGCCTGTTGAAAGGTGCCAAAAATCCTTGTAGATCAAAACCACCCCAAAAATCACATCTGGGAAAACTTGGAAATTCATGCAAATCATCACGGACTTCCAGACTTTGAAGTAAATTGTCGTGTAGAGACTCTCCCTTGTGAGAACTGAAATCACAACTGAAGAGTTTGGAAAAAAAAAAACAGAGAAAAGACCTTCAGCACAAGTAAATTTTCAGATTCCACTATGCAAATCGAAATTCCAGTCGGAGAACTTTGGAGTGAAACAATGGTGTAAAAAAAAAAAAAATCCCCACTTTTTACTTGAGATTAGCCTGGAAATTTTAAGACACTCATGAATAATTTATGCACCAGCCTTCCCACGGATGAGCAGCAGGACCAGAGCGTGGCTACGTTTTGTCACCGTATTGAGATGTTTTCTGGCAATGGTGGGATTTTTATGGTGTTCTTGCTCATAATGGAGCTGTTGCTTAGCTTTTAATGTCCCAAATGTAAACAGATCTGAGGAAGCAGATCGTTAAAAACGTTTAGAAAGGGCGAGTGAAAAAGCGAAGTACTTGCAAGCTGCGTTCCAAGCAAAGCCTATAAATCACCGGCGTCGGAATTAGGCTGCCAGCCCAGAGATGGCATCGGGAGGAATAATCAAAAGATTGATTTATTTTTTTTTTTAAAAACCATGGCAAGAGAGTGGAGGGAAGAACCCAAGAGCCTTGAGAACCTGTCCTGTGTTCTATTTTCAGTTGTAATGCTCTGCTTTAGCAAATTGAAAGTTTGAATCCAGTCTGCTTTTCGGTGTTTAGCTCCACAGTCTCAAGCCCTGGGACCAGTTGACTTCACTGGGAATGCTTGAATCCACACAGAGGTTTTTATGTGTAGGAGTAACTCAAAAAAAAAAAAAAAAAAAAGAAAAAAAAAGCCACAATTTTCATTTGGATTCGAATCCGCAAAGCTGTTTCCTAAAGTAAGTTTGGGGTTGCAATGTTTGAGCCTTCAAGAGTCGCTTCAATAACCCATCGCTGCCTCCTGGGAGCAAAGCCAGGGATCCTTTAGGGGGTGTGGGGAGGGTGGACGTGCCAACTCCTGTAAAGTGCTGGTGCGAGGGGGTATCTGGGGGCTCGTGCCCCCAGCGAGGTGCTCCTTGGCTCCCCTCTCCCTTCCCGAGCCAGCCCACCAGATGTGAGATGCTGCCTTTGGCCCGGGAAGCGGCGGGAGCTGCGTGGTTGGGTTCGTCGGGAGAGGTTGTGGGTGGAGAGGAGCTGGCAGGGATCCCGGGAGCCGCTGGGAAGAGGCTGCTCGCGGGGGAGAGTGAACTCACCACCCACTTGGGATGAAATCATGGAGTAAAGGCTGGTGAGGAGAAGAAGAGCTAAAAAAAGGGGGACGGGAGAGGAAGGATGCTGGACCGGCGAGGGGGACAGTTCCTGGGCTGGTGGGTTTAAGGAGGACCTGGTTCTCACAGGGGTCACTTGTAACCCATACAGAGCTGGTGGAAGGGGAGGAATTTCTCACAGGAAGGTTTGCTCCAGCTGCGTAGAAAAGTAGAACTTTGTTCCATGACCTGTTCGATGGGAATTTATTTATTTATTATTTTATTTATTTATTGATATGGCTCCCAGGCAAGCTGCTGCTTCCCCAGCCTAACCTCTAACCAAGCTGGGACCAAGGAAGATGCGTTCCTGGAGCAAAGAGAAGGAGGAGATCTCCTCTGGAGCTGGGTGGTTTAAAACTGTGTTTTTAAGGGCTGCTGGCAAAGAGAGTTTGCAGTGCCACTTTTCTTACCCAACAAGTGGGTTACCTTGCTGTCCCAGCTGGATGGGCACGTTGGCTCATCCTTAGTGTGCAAACCAACAAGAAAAGGCTCGTGTGGCTTCCTGTTGCACTCTGGGACTGAACATCACCCAATGTGAACTCTTCGGATTTTTTTCCCCCATATTTATCTGATTTATCATAAATTACGCCACTCATGAGAGGGGCTGTTTAAATCCAGTGAGAAGACCTTCAGTGTCCATGTTTTCCACCTGGGTTCCTTTCCCAGCTGCCTCACTGCAGCTCATCCCACATCATTTCTGGAGAGCTCACGCAGGATTGGAGCCAGCTGAAGGAGGGGACGTGGCACAGGAGTGCATCAGCATGAGGTTTGGTCCAGGGCACCCACTGAAGGCAGCCTGGATCTTCTGGTGGGTTTTGTTGGATCCTTTCTGCTCCTGGGGACGCAGGTCAGGACAAGCCCATCCTGGTCTGGCTTTGAGGAATGGGATTCTCTGCGCTTCCCTGTCTGCTCCAGCAAGCGGAAAGTGATGTGTAAAACTCGTTCACCCCCGTCAGCTCCAGTGGGTGCAAAGTTGTAATTGTTTCAGGGAAGATACAGCCAAAAAAAAAAAAAAAAAAAAGAGAGTAAAAACATTTCCCCAGCTTATTTTCATTTCCCAGAAAACCAGATGGATGAATCATTACAACAGCAGCTATGACAAGGGACCAGACAACAGACTGAGCCCGAAGCCCAGCCCAGTCGAGGCAAAATGAAAAACTGTCCAAGGATTTACCAACCCTCCCTCCCACATGTGTTTAAAGGAGCAAGACTCCAGAATTAGGGCATGTGGATTTGAACCTTCCTCCTGCATCCTGCAAGGGCAGCTGTTGCAGAGACCACAGTGTAGTAAATCCTGTGGTGCATCAGCAGTGAGGCCCAGCGAGGTAACATGATGGTGTGGTCGGTGATGATCACCAAAACAGAATCACAGAATGGTTTGGCTTGGAAGGGACCGTAAAGATCCTCGAGTTCCAGCCCACCTGACATGAGCAGGGACACCTTCCACTATCCCAGGTTGCTCCAAGCCCATCCAGCCTGGCCTTGGACACTTTTCAGGGATGGGGCATCCACAGCTTTTCTGGGCAATCTGTGCTGGTGCCTCACCTCCCTCACCAGGAATAATTTCTCCCTGATACATAATCTGGCCCTGCCCTTTTACAGTTTGAAGCCATTCCCCTCTTGTCCTGATACTCCAGGGCTTATCCAAAATCCCTCTCCAGCTCTCTTCGAGCTCCTTTAGGCACTGGAATGGGCTATCAGGTCTCCCAGAGCCTTCTCCACTCTGAACAGCCATAGCTCTCTTAGCCTGTGTCTATGGCAGAGGTGCCCCAACCCTTAGAGGGTCTTCAAGGCCTCCTCTGGACTTGCTCCAACAAACCCACATTCTTCTCCTGCTGAGGACCACAGGGCTGGATGCAGCACTGCCGATGGGATCCCACCAGGGCAGAGTAGAGGGGCAGAATCGCCTCCCACATCTCCCCACATTTTTGATTCAGCCCAGGACCACAGTTGGTTTCTGGGCTGCCAGCACCCATTGCTGGGTCATGTTCAGCTTCTAATCCACCAACACCCCCAAGTCCTTCTCCTCACGACTGCTCTCCATCCATTCTCCACCCAGCCTGTACCTGGAGTTGCTGAAGCTCCTTAGCCCAGAGTGAGCAGCCTCACTGCTTTGTCTGTGAGAACGTGCCAGGCTTTGCTGGGAGAATCACTTGCAAGATACGTAGACGTGCTCTTAATATAGTAGAGCAGCGCTATGCGTAAAACTCATCAAAATAACACCAGGAGTGACAAGGTTGAGAAAGCATTGAAAAGCTAAGAGACGCCTGCCTTCCGGCTGCCCACGGGGCACATGTGCCATGGTGCATCCTTCATTACACCCTTGGGAGTTCTTTTTTCCCAGAGGACACTGCCCCACTCCCTGCTCGCCGTGGTGGTACTCACTTGCTGAAAAGCCATACAGGGTTGTTTTTTTTTTTCTCTCTTCTTCATCCTCATCTCTGCAGCATCCAAGTGCTTTGGCTGAAGCAGTTGCTGTGATGACATCGGGGGTTTTTTTTCTTGGTGAGGCTCTACTGTGGTTTCTGCTTTACAAACAAAGAACTGGAGCACAGCGAAACGAAGGTCAAAGAATCTATTAATTTTGGGTGCCCAATCTGAAGTAGCCGGTGCAAGATATTCAGGACTCTCTGTCCAGAGCACAGATTCCTCTCATGCCTTTCTTTGTTTTCCTCCAACCCCCTGCTTCGTTCTTTGCCTTCTTCCAACTTCTGCCTCTTGGGCACTCTAATTATGATTTTTAAATTCAAATGCTGCTCTTAGCTTTCGAGTGTTTTGATCGCTGGCTGAAGAGCCATAGCTGAGCTCCACTCTGCAATAAATGTTCCCTTTCTCTGCAAGGTCACTGCAGGTAAAAAGCCACAGGTCTGGGAGGAAATAACAGGACATCGTTCAAACCGAGGCACTCGGGAGCGATTTGGAGGTCTCTTCACCTCTCCTACCCTCCACGACTTCCATGGAACCCATCACACAGCAAGGACAGCACAAAGAACCTGCATGTCTAAGAGAAAAACCTGGGGTTTACCTCAGGTGCTCAGGCCTTGGGTCCATCGTTGCTTTGGCAGAGGCAGCTGTGGAAGAGATTTTAGGGAAGCAGAGAGCAGACCCACAGGAGGGATGGGAGGGCAGAGGGAAGCCAGCGGTACCGAGCGTGTTGTTTGTTGGGAATAGCTTGTGCTTGTGGGACTTGGTTAAACGCCAGGAAAGCCCTGAGGGTGAGGCTGCAGCACTCCTCGTGAGATGTTCCAGCCCCTGGAGCCCTGGGGAACAGCAGTGCTGAACACTCTGTGCTCTCGGCTGCCCCAGGCACAGCCACATCCATCCGCACAAGGACACGTGTCCTGGGCTCCCTCCAAGCAGGAGCTCCTGGAATATCCACCTTTTCTTTCTGCCTGTGGAGTCCTCTGGCTGGGCAGGTTTTGGGTGATTTTGTCCTGTGTCCCATGTCTGAAAACACCCTCCAGCCTCAGCACCTGGTGCTTGGCTTTGGCAGGAGGGAGCAGTGGGACAGTGATGGGAGGGGGTTTGAGGCTGTGCTAGCCCGTGGCTGGTGAAGATGCAAAGGATCTATCCCAAGTGTGGGACAGGAGCTGAGGACACGAGCACAGCACCAGTGAGCTGAGACCTCAGAGGGCCCCTGGGGTGTGGGTTTGAGTAGGAGGGAGCTGAGAAGGACGTGGGGGCAGGAGGAATGGTAATTCACCATGGAGCAATGCCTGCATGGCTCCAAAGGGGACCTAGCATTCATCTGTCCGGGCATTTCCCGCTGCCACAGGGGATTCCAGTGCTCCTCCCTGCTGCTTCCTTCACCTCTGGAGCTCTGCATCACTGTTGCTGTTGGAAACACCATTATTTCATAAGCAGGAGAGCTCAGGGCTGCAGAGACTGCACGAAAGCAGCTTGAGGACACTCAGAAGCAGGAAAAACAGTTATTTTTGACCACACTTGCACAGAAATGTTGGGTCCAGGGAACATCTCAGGTCCAGCCTCCCACTCTGAGCAGGACTGCAGCCAGGCTGGCAGCCAACATCTAGCCAAGCCCTAAATCCCCTAAGAAGGGGGGTACAGCTCAGGGGGTCTCTGTCCCAGGGCAGCACCATCTTGTAGTGAGAGGCTTTCCTACATCCAGCATGAGCCTCCCAAGCCCCAGTTTGCCACTGGTGCCTCTTGTCACTGTCTGGCACAAAGAGAGAGTTTTGTTGTGTCCCTACAACCACCTTTCATGCCTTTGTAGCCAGCTCTCAGCTCACCATCAACCCCTCGGGGCTGTGCAGGGCTTTCTCCCCAATATTTGCACAATTTGCTCATAGTGAAAGCACAGAACCCCATCTTCAAACCCCGCTCTGCTCCCCCCAAACCGGGGTGGCAGCCAGAGCATCCATGGGCACACCTGCAGGGGGATGAGTCAACCACCACCAACATCTCCCACGGGACTCAGCCCCGGCTCCCACGCTGGTGGAGGGGTCCAGACAGCAACTTTCAACTCCCTCCAGACAGGAGACCTCCAGACTGCAGAACTGGGGAAACATGAAGCTCTGGAGGGGGCAGCTAGCCCAGGTTCCCTGCTAGAGAAAGTCCAGAGCATCACATCTTGCCCTCATGGCTGGATGAGAAGAGGGTGGCACCAGGGCTGGGCCAGGGGAAGAAGCTGGACACATGACTCATGTTCTCCTTGCTAGAAACCATCCTATATCCCAGTTCATGAGGATGAAGCTGTAAATCAGCAGGAACAACTTCGGAGTCGTCACCATCGACACCAGGGGAAAGAGCTGTCTGGGAGAAGAGAGAACAGAGGAGAAAGAACAGAGTGCCTTGGTGGTCCTCCCTCATCCCCTTCCTCTGTGCTTCATGCTTCATTAGTGCCTTGTTTTTTTTTTTCACTTTTAATTTCACCATGAACATGAACAAGGCGAGCCCAGATGCAAATAAGAACCGAGAGACCCCAGGGGAGGCTCTGACCACCACACATTGAGTCACCTCCAGCCCCGGGAACCCCACGCAGGGCCAGGAGGAGACAGGGGGGTGACAAGGCAGAGCTACCTACTGAAAAAAAAAAAATTAAAGTTTTGTTTCTCGGTTTGGTGAGGAGAGGAAAATAAAAGTTAATGCTGCGACCTAGTGGAGAAAAATCAGCTGTGCAGGTACGTGGGCAGAGCTAGTCCAGGTGCTGGGAAAAGCAGAAGGTTGTGGGATATGTGGCTGGTGGAGGCTGGAGCGCAGCAAGCTGTGATGGTGCAGCTTAATTTTACAGGATTCCAAACCTGAGAGCATGTTCTGTAGCAAACTCAGGTTTCTTGAAGGTGCTTGGCTTAGCCCTAAATCATGTGGGGCTTGGAATGAGATGGTCTTTAAGGTCACTTCCAAGCCAAACCGTTCTATGATCCTGTATTTCTCTATTCTCATGGAAAGGCTGTAAACACCACCCCTGGCCCACGTTAAACCTGGCACAGCAGCAGGTCTGCTGCCAGCAGTGTCTGCCTGGGATTGGATCTGTGCTCCCAGCTATTCCACTCAGCCCCAGAAGGAACTGGAGCAGAGCCTGTTTGTTGGGCAAAAGTAGGGGAAAAAGTCATTGGCAGGGGTGAGATGAATTTCCCGGTGCCTGCAGCTGTGTAAACCTGAGCTTGGCACGGTCTGGGAGTAGATCCAAGGCTGGAGCACCTGGACCCAGCAAGTGGAAAATCCCTAAAACACAGGGTTTGGGTCAACAATCACCCAAATGGGAAACATGAACACCACCTGAGGTAAGGGCTACTGTGAGTGAGTGCCAGCCAGGGCAGGAAGGCACAGGGTTGCTGTGCTCAGGTTCAGGGTCCACACTGCAAAAAGGGGGCTGGAAGATGGGAAGAGTTTCAAAGGAGAGCCCCAAGAGTGAGGAATCATTGGGGAAAAAACTTTCAGAGGGGTAAAGCTGAATTCAGTGTGTTACCCAAAGAGGAGGGTCAATCCCTGCCCACCACCATCACCACCCACCATATCCAAGTCACCCCAGTCCTTTGTTCTTTTGGTGGGTGGCCTGGAGAGCACCCAGTAACTAAACCCCTCTGCTGAGACCCTGCAGGAGTTTGTACATCCAGAGGGGTTTGACACCAGGGAAGATCAGGGGAAGCTCCCTAGCACTGCCTGGGACACAGCCTTGTGCCGAGGGCACTGCAGAACTCAGACGCCTCTGAGATTAAATAACAGCTGAGCTGGGGTTTCACAGACCCACATTTTGGCTTTAGATGCTGCAGTTGGCACCAGTCTCCCTAAACCCCCCTCCAAATCTCTGTGACTTCATTGTCTCACAGGCAGCAGCTCCTTTGGATCCAGTGGGGACCTAAGCCCAGTGGTCAAAGCCACCCTGGCACCCAGAACACCTTGTGAATGTGGCATCAGCTCAGTTAAATCACAGCAAATGACATTTAGTCCTTCTGGACATGGAGGAGACAAGGGATAGGCTGGATCTTGCTGTCTTGTGCTCCCAGCCTGGATCAGGGGATGGGTGGCAGCCCTTAAACCTGGAGGTACCCAGGGTCATCTTACCCCAGCTGGGACATCTTGCCCTGCTCACCCCACATCCTGCCTCCAAATCTGTGCTGTGCTAAACCTCCCCCACACTTCAACTTGGGGTTGTCATCAGTGGGGCACACTTGGATCATCCAAAATAGCCAAGCATTGCGTGGAGAAGGAAGCAGGGGAAGAGGATGGAGGAGTACAGTCAGGAGTAGCAGCAGGAAGAAAACGAGGAGGAGGAGGAGAGATGTGGCTCTGGGGGAGCAGAGAGGAACACACCAGCTCGAGGCAGCTGCGAGGAGCCCGACAGCTGGAAGCCAAAAATAACCCTCAATGGTGAATCAATTTGCTCTGAGGAACGGGTGAGTCGGGGGAAGCAGCAACAAGGGGGAGAGAATGGGGCAGGAAAATCCACAGAGCAATGAATCACCTCCCCAAAAAGCCCCTTTTCCCGAAACAAGGCGATGATGAAGCAGAAAACTGAGCAGAGACAGAAACAATCAATTAAGAGGCAAAGAAAAACTGCCCCCTGATGAATAAATATGCAGGAGTGGCTGACCAAAAGGCAGGGAGTCAGTTGGTGGGTGGATAAATCACTAGTGAGAAAGTCATGGTTGTGAGAGACACCTGGAGTGATGATCCATGAATGTGCCCACCAAGCAAAGGTGCTGCAGGGCTGCCATGGGGACATGGAGCACCTGGAGATGTTCCCTCTAGATTGGGGTGCCAGTGCCCCAGTGATGGGAGGACAAGGAGTTTCAGGCAAGGGAAGGGGGGCTGCAAATGTGGAGCAGAGGAGGTGATGTTGGGCACTGCCATTGGTGGGTGGTGAGTCCCATGGGCCAGGATACAAAGCCCCCTAAGCTCCAAAACACATTTTTGGGGCATGGGATCAGGTGTGCTTGGAGTATTACAGACAGCAGACAGCAGGATCATGGTTTGGATCGTGGAACAACCTTGAGGATGGATAAAATGTAATAGAAAGTACGTTCAAAGGTCTTTGAGGAGCAGTCTGGCTGTTATGGCTGTGAGTATATAATAGACAGGGATGAGGAGAGCCTAGAAAAATTGTGGAGAGAATCAGATTTCTTGAGGAAAGTTCTCCATGCGCAGTTTTGGGATTAATAAAATCTTTAGAGAGACATTGCAGAGATTTCATCGTGCAGAAAACACAGATTGTTATTAAGCCATGGCTGCTTTTGGCCACTGTGGGAATGACCCTGTGTAGAGGAGCCAAAAGAACAATGAACCATGACTTGGAAGTGAGTTTTGGGTGTTTATCAAAAAAGAAGGAATTTGGGAATGCTTCTTCCCAGCTGAGTGCTCCAGCCTCTAGACTGAACTCCAGCTCTGTCCCTCCTTCATCCTCACCCAGGTCCTCATGGCTGCTCCATGATGCTGCTTTAGGAAAAGGATGGTGGGCGTGAATGGTTGCACGACTTCGGAGGTGGGCTCATGTTTTTGGGAAGGGGTCGCACCTCCTACCAACTGCCCCCACCTCGTGCAGCTCCTCTCCAAGTCCACATTTCCCTGTTCACCCTCCAGAAGGGCAGGACCATCCCAACACCGTGAGAGGCTGTCCTTGAACAGGCACAGGCAGAGGGCACGGACGGAGAAATGAAGATTATTCATGTGGACGCAGAATCTTCCATGTCAAACTCTACACAGCTCAGTGGGGTTGGGGATGCTCCCACCCTCCCACCCGTGGGGCTTGCAGTGAGTGCTCCAAGCCCAAGGGCCACATCCCTACAGGCCAAAGGGAGGGGCAGTCATCCCTGGGGATGCAGGAGCTGTGCTGCAGCCTCCCCTGCTGCTGATGTGAGGCCACCTTGTCACTAGAGGGAAGCAGAACCATGTGCACCAGGCTGACCTGGCACTGCTGGCATCTGCAGAGCTGCTGTGGCCAGGCAGTGTGGGGACAGTGAGCAGAGGAACCCACCCAGAGCATCTCTGAGATGGAGAAAGGGGTCACCTTCCTCACCTTGGGCTGGGCAGAGCTCCAGGGTGAAAGGCACAGGGACAGGGAGCAGCTGAAGTGATGCTGGGCCACATCAACCAGTTATTACTCTCCAGGGGCACACCTGGGTCCTGTGTCCCCTCTCTGCTGTGGGGACCTGACACTGGGGGCTGGAGTGGAGTTCAAGGTCACACCATAATGTGGGATCATGGCCAAGAGGGTGGGCTGAGGACTTTGGGCACTGTTGTCTCTGCCGAGGAGATGGCATTGCTCCTGGGGACAGTGGGGACAGCTCATCACTCTGCCACCACCCTGTCTGGAGCATCACCCTGCTGAGATGGGTGGAGGGACTGGGGTGTGAGGGCAAGGGTAGGGGTGGCATGAGGTGGCAGGAAGGGGACAGGTCCCACACTGCCCTCGGAGGGATGCCCACGGTGTCTGTGCTCGGTGCTGCCAGTCTGTGCACGCCAGGGAATGTGCAGGACATGCTCATGGAAACCACAGCACCCACGGAGGAGTCTGGTCTCCAAGCCAGCTGCTCTGGGACATGCAGATTTTCTTCCTTATGAAGATGAGCAGCCAAAATAGTAATTTCCCCCTTCATCCCTGGAGATGAGGAGGATTCCCCTTCTCTCCCTGTTCACTGGGGTTGGCTCCACTTACACCCTGAGCTCTCCTGTGGGGCTGCCTTGGCCACAACCCACCTTCAGCCCATCCACATCTCTTGGGAAAACTTCCCCCAAGCATTTGTCAGCTGCAGATCAGGATAATTTCCCATCATATTTGGAAATAAATGCATCCTGTACGTTTGTCCTGAGAGGCTTTTGACACAAAGTCAACCTATTCCCCAGCAGCTGCCAGGAGTTTAGTTCAGTAACAAATCTTGCTGCCAGAGCTCTGCCCGTGTCAGTACAAACCTCAATCATTGTGGTTCTCCCAGTGCAGGTCCTGGAGCTGGGAAATGCCAGGACTTGCTGCTTTGGTCATTACAAAGCTTTATGTCTCTGCCAACCTGACAGAACAGAGGGGGACTTGCTGATTTTCTCAATGCCATCTGTCCTGCAGAGAAATTTCAGGGCATTTTGGTAACTCCACCATGCCAGCTGTGGAAAATTGCATTGGTCCAGGAGACAGGGCAGAAGGATTTATGTGGTGTCTCTGGGTTTCTGTGGGAAGCTGGGATGTCAGGAGAAGACACAAGCTGACAGTATCAGCTGAGGTGATCAGAAATGATGTTTCTCAGACAGTGGAAGGAGCTTTCCTCTGGTCCCAGCACCTCACAGAGCAGCCTTTGCCCAGGGCTGTGTAAACCTTGGGGCAGGTGCAGCTGTGGGTGCAACTTGAGGGCATCTCCATGGGGAGCCACCAGCAAGACCGTTCCCATGCACCATTCCCGTGCTGCCAGGTGAAAGACTTGATGGAAACCTTACAACAACAGAAACCTTAATTCTGCCATGCTCTGAAATCACAGGATCACAGAGAGATTGGGAGAGACTTGAAAGTTCCAGTCAGTTCCAAGCAGTTCCAAGCCCCCTGCCGTGGGCAGGGACACCTTCCACTAGACCAGGTTGCCCACAAACAATTGTGGTTTGGGGTTTTATACCTCCAGATGTTTCTCTTGCTGGTTAGTGTCAGAACTAATGTTTGCTCAGCTCATTATTAGGTGCAAGGAATGAAGTGGAGCTGTTCAGTGCTGGATTTTTGTTGTTCTTGGGCTGAAAGTGGTAGTACCACAGGTGGAGTGAGCTGGGAAACAGCCCAAGGTGATAAATTTGCACCCAGGCTTTCTGGTGGCACTTTCAAATGTGTGGCCAGAGCAGACACAGTTGGGAGAGCAGCTAAGTATGGAGGGGAAGGAGTATCACCAGGATAAAGGGGGTGATAGCAGCTTTAAAGTACCTAAAACGTCATTACAACGAGGAAATATCTGCTATTAAGTGCTATTTTGGCACCAGGAGATAAGATATTAGCTGGTGTTAGATCTTGAGCTCAACAGCTAAGAGTTACCACCAGCAGGAGTAATTTGGGTGAGGACATGCAGGCAAAATGGCTCACCCAGGAGGACAGAGAAGAGGCAAAAAAATGACTGCAGAGTAAAATAGTGTTGTATTTTGTTTCTGGGGAGTGGAGGTCCCTGGAACTCTGAGGGGAACTACTGGCCACAGGAGCAGCAGCAAGCCAGATGACAGGCACAAAAAAAGGACGTGGCATTACAGTGACCCAGTGGCAACTGCGAAGGGAGGAACAAGAAGTGCTAATGAATGTCTTGTTTTTAAAAGGAACTTTCTTTTCTGCCCGTCGCTGAGAACTTCCTGCAGCAAAAACAAGTGCAGCTGCTTTCTTTTCGTTTTCATTTTCTTTTTTTCTTCCTTTTTTTTTTTTTTTTTCTTTCTTTCTTTCAGATTTGCTCTTTGAGAACGAGCTGGTAAAAAACTGGTTCTACCTACTGACAAACTCCTGTGGCAAGGGCTGCTTCAGCCAGGCCCAAGTCACCAGCCAAACCAAACCCCTGAGGTCTAAATCAAGGCTTAGAAAGGCCAAATTGGTGCTTGGGCTTCCTACCACACTGTGGAAATCAGTGCTGTGTAATGCCAGGAGTACAGACACCTCCAGCACCCCAGCTGGCTTCATGTCCCCCTGTGGCTGGAGCTCTCAGTAAAAGTTAAACCAACCTTTAGTTGGTCCTAAAAGCCAGGAAGACCCGCTTATCTACTGACCATATCACTGGCCACCTATTCCTACCAAGGCTGTGGACCACGGATCAGGCCAGCAGAGTTGGTAGGGACAACTTTTCCGCTGGCTTGAGGTCAGGCTGGGGGCAGAGCTCAGCATTTGGATGATAACATGCCCTCTGCACACACAAGCTGTGCCTTGGGACCATTTTTCTGCTTCTGTGGTGCTTCTGGAGCTGCTCCCCTGTGCCATTACACCAGGAGCAATGAACCATCTGGAGGTGATTCATCAAGAGGTTCAATCAGATGACCAACCCCAACCATTCTGTGACTTTTAAGAGTCTCAGGTTCACTTATTGTCCCTTTCACTCCTAACATTGACTTGTTGGGTTTGCCACTCATCTGCTGCAGTAATTCATCTTGTTTGGTTGACTCTTTTCCTTTTTTTTTTTTTAAATGAGGTTTCTGGGCTCCCTTGAGAGGCAGAACTGAACATCCGTCTTCACATGTTGAGCTTGCCTGTTTTGTTTCATTGCTGGGGCCTCAACCTGCACAGCAGCTCTGAATTGAAGGGAACACACTTTAATCCAAGCCATGAAATGTAAATGAGGTCGGTTTCACGGGCAGCTGTAAGAGCTGGATTCAGGAATGGGTTTTTCTTGTCCTCTGCTCTCTATCAGGATGCCTAGATATTGTTCCTACCTTGTGTCCTCTTACCCAGGGCTGATCAGGAGGATCTTGCAAGAGTAAGATCTCATCAATGCATATAAATATTTTAGAGGCAGGTGTCAAGAGGATGGCACAGAATTCTCCTCAGTGGTGCCCAACAACAGGATGAGGAGCAATGACCATAAACTAAAGCATAAGATGTTCCACCTAAACCTGAGGAAGAACTTTCCCTTGAGGGTGTCAGAGCACTGGAACAGGCTGCCCATGTTGGTCCTGGAGTCTCCCTCTCTGGAGACATTCAAAACCCATCTGTGCAACCTGCTCTAGGTGACCCTGCCTTGGCAGGGGGATTGGACTGGATGGTCTCCAGAGGTCCCTTCCAACCCTAATGATTCTGTAAGAAAATATGAAAATTCAGCCAGAACTGTGCTGATGGACCTAAGTAGCTCCACTGGGACTCCAAGTCTGCTTGGATATCATTTTCATCTGGGGGGAAGAGCAAGGAAAATCAGTCCAGTGCGTGATTTTTCAGGTGAAGAGCTGCAGTGGATGCTCTTCCATGGCCAAGTGCTGGTGTGTGTTGGTAACTGCAGTTACAGCCCTTTGGATTTGAACACACACCACGCAGCCAGACAGAAACCTATAGACACATGTTATAGACATGATTCCCATGGATGGTCATGGATAACCAGCACTCCCAGGCATCCCTTGGTACCTCCAGAGACCACTGTGGGGTCCAGAGGATGCTGTGCTGAACAGCTCCAGCCTGCCTGGACCAAAACTCAAGGGCAGGCATCCCTCCAGCCTTCCTTCTCTTCCACATCCTCATAAAGGAAGCAAAAGGTGTTTCTGGCCAGAGAGGTGTTTGGAGGGGAGATGTCTCTTTAGGATTTGCCAGTGGGCCTAGGTGGGGATTGTTGGAGATGTTGCATGGGTTTGCCCATCACTGACAGTGCTGCAGGACAAAGCTGCTTCCAGGGAATGATGGAAAGCAACACTCAGCATGCCAGGTGTGCTGCAGGGCTAATACTTGCCTGCCAGCTCATCTTCCATCTCCAGGAATTCCAGCTTTTTTTTTCCTCCCCTTGGAACTCCCCACAGTGCCCGCAGGGCTTCACCCCCCACACACCCCGATAAAATTGAGCACTGCTGCTTTCTCCCTGTGGTGGCACCCCTCAAAGGGACAGAATTGCACAGAGGATGCTTCCAAGAGTGATTAGGGAGTTGAGGCAGCCTGACAAAGCACCTTCCTGGCCTCATCCCCCACCAAACAGGGCTGTCTCTTGTCGGAGGTGGCCGGGCATGATGCCCATGAGCTGCTCACTCAGTGCCACCTCTGGGCAGATCAGAATGCCCAGCTGAGGCACTGTGCTGCTCCCACCCTCCAGCTGCACTGGGCCATCTTTATAAAAGGAGAAATTGCTGTTCTTTAGAAGCCAGGGGTAAGAAATTGCTGTCTGACCTCCTCAACTTCTGCTTTTCCCTTTTGCATGGTAAGCATCTGTGCTGGTGACCCCACATGCTCCCTGTTCAGCACGCTCCCCGTGCATGACTAAAGCCCTTTCCAGCTCAGAAAACACAGGAGACAAAACCTCCCTCCACTTCCCATCCATGGCCAATATTTGCCCTTGGGAGCTGCACTGGCCACTGAAAACCAACAAGAGTTCAAGTACTCAGAGTGAGAACCCTCCTGAGGCGATGCTGCAGGGACAGAGTGTTTGACAAATACTGTCAATCTGGAGTCACCCCCTTCCCCTGTGCACAAGGGAGGCTGCTGAGCCCACCCTGCTGTCACAGACCTGTGTCACATTGCTGAGTGAGCCACTGCTTGTGGGACATCAGGCACGGCTTTGTGTGTTGCATGGAAACGTGTTCTTCCTTTTGCAGCAAGAAACCTTCGGGACATTCTCCTGGGTGTTGAGTTGCAGTGGTGTCCTGTCAGTCAGCCAGTGAGTCACCTCCCTCACAGCGCTGCGATACCTGCAGGTATGCAAAGTGTACAGAAGTGTGTTATTAAATATTGTAGAATCTCAGAGTCACAGGATGGTTTGGGTTGGAAGGGACCTTAAAGACCATCCAGTTCCAAGCCCCCTGCCATGGCCAGGGACACCTTTCACTCTCCCAGGTTGCTCCAAGTCCCATCAAACCTGGCCTTGGACACTTCCAGGGATGGGGCAGACACAGTTTTCTCTCAGCAACCTGTGTCAGTCTCTTCCCACCCTCACAGTAATTAATTTCTTCCTAATATCCAATTAAATCTGCCCTCCTTCAGCTTAAGACCATTCTCCCTTTCCCCATCACTCTTTCTCTTGCAGAAAGTCCCTCTCCAAGGGACTTACTCCCTCTCCTCTGTAAGTCCCCTTTAGGTACTGGAAGGGGCTTTAAGGTCACTGCTATAAGATGACTTCCACCCTCTGCCCTGCACGTGATTTGCAATCCATTTCCCCCTGCTCTGACCAAGAACCCTCCACACACAGATGCTGTAGTTTCTCTTTCACACTCTCCAGCCCTTGCAGAGCTTTGGGGTTCCCTCCCTTCTGCTCCTCTGCGAGCCTTTGGTTTTCAAATCATATTCCAAACCTCCCCTCCATCATGGATGTTCTCATCCCTGCCCCAGGGAGCTTTAATCCCCATGGAGAGAGGACACCCAGGACTGGAAGTGTCCAACAAGTGCTGCTGCCAATTCTTGCAGCCTCTCTGGGTTGGAATGCCAAATATTAGCAGGGGTGCATGAGTGTGGTTACACTCAACTGCTGTACAATATGTCCTACAAAAGGATATTGCCCTTTACAGAGGTGGGATTATGGAAAATTCAGGGAATTCATCCTGCCATCCATGCCATCCTGCCTGGACATCCAAGGTATGAGCTCGCCTTCATTCAAATCTATTCCTATCACCATTGCCATTGTTCAGTATTTTCATGTGTAGGGAGGGCAATAAGTGTGACCCACATGCATCCCCTGAGCTATCCCATCCTGTGGGGAAGCTTTCTCTGCCAGGGTTCTTGGGATTCTGAGCACCCACCTTTGTTTCCTCCCCCAAAACCTCCTTCTTCAAGGTCTTCCCTGTGGTTTTTGCACCACCTCAGTTGCTGCTTTGCTTCCTCAAAACACTGACAATGAGCTACCACTTCCTGATCTTGTTCCTCGTTATTGTCCCAAAACCACAGCTGTCCTTCCCCTTTCTTGCTCTTCCTGACCTTTTATCCTTTCCATTTCTCATTGCCCCTTTTCATTTAAATGAGTCTGATTTGAAACAAGCATTCGGGAAGGGGTTAGAAATGAATGCTGTGTGGTTAAAAGTCTTGATTCTGAGGGTCTGGTCTTTCTCCAGGAGAGGTGGAGCCCAAATCTGCTTATGCTGGCCCACCAAAGAGGGGCAGCCGTGGTCTGCCTGTGGTCTTCATGAAGATGGAGACTTTCTTCTGTGCTCCTCCTTAGTGCCACTCTGGGCTCATCACTGGGGGATGATGAGTTGGGTTCAGGTGCAGATGACACGGGTGTCCAGATCCCAGAGCCTGAAGTCCCCCAGGTACCTTCTGCCTTGTGACAGTCAGGAAATACCTACAAGTTTGGCTGTTGGATTGTGGCTCCCTTTTCAGGGTGACTGTAAGCATTGCCACTTCAACATGGAGCTGCTGAATTAGGTGGTTTGACCTCTGACATCTCCCTAAAAACAGCCAACCTGCTTTTCTTGGATCCCATTTATTTTCCTCTTGCCCTTTGCAATAATAAGAACCCTCTGGAGGACTCTGGGATAAAAGGATAGTTTACCCAGAAGCTTTCTCCTGAAGGTCTCTGCTCCTTCCACTTATGGATGCATAATTTTTGGGTGTCCTAGTCAAATTTTGATGGCTCCTGAATTGGTGATTTAAAAGCACTTTAACATGAGGCACTTACCCACAAATGGGGTGTCCTACTCACCCACCATGGATTACAGTCTTTGGTGTTCAGAAGAAAGAGAAGAGAAAGTGACACCAAGGATTGGTTTCTCTGGAAGACACAGACAGTCCAAAGACTGGGTAAAATGAGAGAAGAAAGCTCTGACTCAGAATTGTCCTTCATTGCTGAGCATTCCCCAAGGGACTCAGGGACAGAAAAAAGTGTTTCCATCACTGTTGGGAGGGATGCAACTGAGCTGAAGGACTTTGGGGAAGACTTGTCTTCACTTCCCACAACTAAAGACCAAATCTGCAGGGATGTGGTGGCAGCTGCAAAGACATTAAGCTGAAAGAACCTGACAGGGATTAAATCGTGCTGTTTCTAGCATTTTGGAAGGATGTTGGTCAGAAGCAAATCAGATGTTTAGTCAGGCAGTTGTTGGAGTCTTTCACACCTTCAGGGCACATTTTCACTAGTCACTAATTCTCAGGGTAACTGAGCAAGATTCAGTTCTGTGACTTAGTGCTAGGAGGAAAACAGCTCCAAAAAACTGAGTAAACTCAAGCACAGTCGTAAGGTTAGAGACAGAGAAATTGTTGCCCAGAGAAGCTGTAGGTGCCCCATCCCTGGAAGTGTCCAAAGCCAGGTTGGACAGGGCTCTTGAGCCACCTGTTCCAGTAGAAGGTGCCCCTGCCCATGGCAGGGTGGTTAGAACATGATGGTCTTTAATGTCCCTTCCAACCCAAAACCTTCTGTGATTCTGTTTAGTGAGGATATGGTCTCCTCCACCAGCTGAGCTGCCAACAAAGGCATTGAGCAGGACCTCAGGAGACTGTGGAAACCCATGTTCTTCCACTCTGGCGTGGACCAGCAAGGGCAGTTCCCTGGGACACTTTCCATCGCTTCCCACAAATATCCCAATGGATTGTGTCAGCCTCTGGTCTCTCAAATAAAGCCACGAGAGACATGATCCAAAATCTTTGTAAGGGAAACGCTGTGGAATGATCTGTGTCTCCCTTACCCACGAGGTCTGTTACCAGCTCACAAGAGGAAACCAGACTGGTTTGGGAAAATCTGCTCTTGCCAAACCCCCTCTCTCCTGCTGCTTTACAGGTGCTTGCAGAAAGGTGGTCTCAGTACTTGTTGTGGGATGAAATGAAGCTCATCCTTGCAGTTTGTAGGTTCCAGGATCCGTGTTTCCCTCCCAACCCCTTATTTTTAAAGATAAGCATGACTTGGCCCCTTTTCTCCATGGGAAAGCATTTTCTTACCCTGCTCAAGTTCCCCAGGCCAACTTCTACTGAGTTTTTTCATCTCAGAGGAGTCTCTGTGACCATGGCAAGGTGAAGGCATCTCCTGCTCCTGGGTACTTTCAGCTTTGTAGATGTCCTGGTCAATAACCTACTCTCTGCACTGAGCAGCACATCGGGGTTTCTTCTGATCATATGATGGTCAGAGTACCTAAAAAGGGATTTTCCATCAGCTCAGATCAAGTCTGTGTTGTGTTTTGGCCTTTCTGATTTAGTCCCAGCATGCTCAACACAAGAGGGCTCATCTCTTTGAAGCTGACCTAATTTGTACTTTCTCTATGCCACCTCCTGATGCCTGAAGACCTTGAGATTTACCTGGCCTATATTGATGCTTCTTTCCTTCACTTTTGAACTTGAGATCTCATTACCCCTTATTTTAATTTCTATGGTTTATTTTTAATTTTGAATTGAGAAATGAGCACTCGGGCACATGTGTGTTCAGCACTGGCAAATCTGAATTTCAAAACTCTTGCAAAACACTTTTAAAGAACAGAAATACCGGTTAGTCATAAAATTATTCACTAATGGAAAGAGCTGATTTTGCAACCTAAAATAAAGGCTAAATTTGTGTGCTATTTCCCATGTTACTTGACTTGTGTAAAAAGTCTTTTCAGTTTTGTGGACTTGTCCTGAATTGCAGGCTGTAGTACAGGCAATGGCCTCAAGTTGTGCCTGGGGAGGTTTAGTTTGGATATTAGGGAAAATTTAATTGCTGAAATGATTGTCAAGTGTTGGAACAGGCTGTCCAGGGCAGTGGTGGAGTCACCATCCCTGAAGGGATTTAAAACCATGTGGATGTGGCACTTGGGGACATGGGTTAGAGGTGGCCTTGGCAGTGCTGGGTTAATGGATGGACTGGATGATCTTAGAGGGCTTTTCCAACCTAAATAATTTTATGATAAGATTGACCACATCCTCCTTAATGTGCTGATGCACTGAACCTTAAATCAACCTTCCAACAATCTCAGTAACAAACACATTTAGGATTTACAATAGGAGGAAAGCAATAATCCAGCAGGAAGGGCAGCCAATTAGGTAAGGCAGGTAGGGATGTGCTGCCCAGGCATGTGCTGGAGTCTACAATAAATAAGTTTTTATGAGTACATGGGACAGGCAGCTGCCAGGAGTGTTGTGCTCTGGCCTGAACCTTTCTGAGGGCTTGTGATGGACTGAATGTCCTTTCCAGGTGTATCTGCTGTGCCGTTTGGGACACTCCCAAGCTCCCAAGTATTTTATGTTGGTCCTATCGAGGTAGGGAGGCTGAGGCATAGGATTTGGGAGTCTGCAATGGTCCTTCTGCAAGTCTCTGTCAAAGCTGAGGTTAGAGCTCAGGAAACCCTGGCTTCCAGCCTGAACCTGGCGAGGTGTTTTTTATAAGAGCAGGGACAAGTCAAAGGACAACCAGGTCTGACACTTCTTATAGAGAATTTCCCCCATGTTCACAAGTTCAGCGCACACCACCCTGCTTTGCAGACGAAACCTGGTTGCAATTCATCTCTTGCTGAACAGAGTGGCTCGGGTCAAAGATCAAGACCCTTTTCTGCTCCAAGGTGAGGATCCCAGAGAGCTGCCTCGCTGGGCTCGTGTCAGTCCCCAGCCAAATCCGAGGTGCTGCAGCCTCAGCAGCTGCTGCGGACGTGGAAGTGTCGCAGCACTTCCTACGCGCGACCGCTGAGCACGGGCTGAGCACAACCCCCTTCCTGTGTCAGGGTTGTTGACACAGCTTTGCTTCTCCTCAAAAAATGAGGGGGAAAAAAGCCCTAAAAATATCCCTGGTCCCAGGGAAAGCCCCTTCACCAGCCAGACATCTCAGCGCTGTGCAGGCTCTTCTCCTTCTCTGTGTGTTATGTCTTCGCAGTGCTCCGGATAGGATGGAGTGAGACATTTTGGTACACATGTACCAAAAATAATTAGGATTTTTGGGAAACAAAACCTGATTGCCTCGTGTTTTGTTGGTGAGAGCCTGACAGCTTTTGGGATGGGAAGATGGGACTTTCAGGATGGGGTTTGTTCAGGCAACAGAGTAGGGAAACAAGAAGTTCAGGTTTTAATACCCGGTGTGTTTTGCCCTTGAACATCACCAGGCAGAAGGTAGACAAATAAATTCTCCATACTGGCTTATGAATTTTTCTTCTAGCTTCTCAATAAAGTTGTCTAAACCTATTGCAGCTAATTGACAAATATTAATTGCAATCTTTGTAACACACTGAAAGTTGTCTTCTACTGGAAAGTGAGTCTGTGACTGGCAGAGAATTCGATCAAGCTGTGAGTTTTTACCTGCCATTAGTAAATGTTATTTACCTATCTTTTGTTTGGATAACTGAGAATAAATAACATGCAGCCTATTAAAGGCTGCCTGAATGGATGCTAAATGAAAATAATTTGGAGCACGAAGGAGTACTTTGAGGAAATATATTTAAGTCTGTTCCTCTGTTTTTTAATGTTTGAGTGATTTCCAAGAGTAAAAATAAAACTTCATTACACAGTATGACATGTGGAGAATGAATCTCAGATGAGGAGAAGACTTCATGCCATAAGCACTGACAAATGGTGCCCAAATAGCTGGAGGGCACCTGTGATCTTCAGGACAGAGGAACTCTGTAATGGAATAATCAGGCTGAGCAGTTGCCCCAGGTTACAATAAAAAGGGGTGTTCCCTGTTTTAACCCTGCAGAAGAATGATGTTTGGAAAGGCTGATATTAAATAATTGCATGGATCTTGATGGCAAGTTTGTGCCACTAACCCCAATGTGCCTTCCAAATTGTGCATCCATGGGGAATGGGGGGACGGCTGGAGCACCTCTGCTGTGGGGTCAGGCTGAGAGAGCCTGGAGAAGGGAAGGCTCCAGGGAGACCTGAGAGCCCCTTCCAGAGCCTAAAGGGGCTACAGAAGAGATGGAGAGGGACTTGGGACTAAGGTCTGGAGGGACAGGAGAAGAGGGAATGGCTTCCCCCTTCCAGAAGGCAGGATTAGATGGGATATTGGAATGAAATTCTTCCCTGTGGGAGTGGTGAGGCCTCGATGTGCCCTTGTTGCTCAAAGAAGTTGGGGCTGCTCCACCTCTGGAAGTGTCCAAGGCCAGGTTGGACAGGGTTTGGAGCAACCTGGTCTAGTGGAAGGTGTCCCTGCCCATGGCAGGGGGTGGAATGAGACGAGCTTTAATGTCCTTTTCAACACAAGCCCATCTGTGATTCTAGGATTATAATATCCAGGAGCAAGTGTGAGAGTGGTATACAAGGAAAGGGTCACACTCTCAGCCTTGTGTTTCCTGTAGTGCAACCTCCAGGATACCCTGTTGGGGCTGATCATAATTGCTCTGCATTTATAAGAAACTGTTGTTACCACCAAAAAAAAAAAAAAAAAGAAAGAAAAAAAAAGGAAAAGCACCAACCAATGCATTTTGTGCTGATTTCTGTGATTTTGGTCTGCAGCTGGCTGAGAAACAAGAACCAGGACACAGAAACCAAGTGCTCAACCTGGTTATTTTCGACCTTCTATTGCTCCAGCCTTGCCCGCATTGACCTGTATTTCGGTTTTATTTTGAATAACTCTCCAGATTTTTTTTCCATAATGCCCATGGTTGCATACAAATTTGCCTTTTGACAGATGAGGTTGGACTTGCCTGTACCCTAACTCCATCCCCCTGCCCCTCTTGGAGGGGAAACCTCTGTACCAACCCCTCTAACCATGGAAAGGTGTCTTTTTAGAGTCATAGAATCATTTAGGTTGGAAGAGATCATCAAGTTCTACCATGTCCACCTGTTGCCAGACCTGCATGTCTTTTAAATCCTCCCAGGGATGGTGACTTCACCACTGGCCTAGGCAGTCTGTGTCAGGGCTTCACAAGACCTTCCCTGAAGATATTTTTCCTCATATCCAATCTAAACCTCCCCTGGTGCAACTTGAGGCCAATTCCTCTTGTCCCATCTCTTGTTACTTGGGAGAAGAGGCTGCCTGAGCCTCCTTTTTTCTCCAGGCTAAACATCTCCAGCTCCCTCAGCTGCTCCTCATCAGACTTGTGCTCTCCATCCTTCACAGAGACTTTTAGTTTTTGAAGATACAAGAGTAGGTGGCAAATTCCAGCTCAGTCTCCTCATTCGTGTGGGGTCAACGTCCACACACTGAGCATGAGAGACACAGATTTGGCTCCTGCTGAACTTCCACAGGCAAAAGCAAGCAAACCCAAAAAGATCACCACGGAAGACTGAGGCTGAAAGGGAGCTCTGGAGACTCCAAACTGTCCCTTGCAGCAGATCTAGTATCAATACAACATCAGAATGCTCAGGATTGACTACAACCTTTGCTTTATGGTGTTTCCAAGTGTTCACATTGGAAAGCTTGATCAAGTCCATCTCTTTGCATTGAGAACCTCCACCCTGAGGTTGATGTGCTTCTGGTTTAGGGTTTCCCACTCCCAAATGATGAGGGTGCCTTTTGCTCTTCATTTGTCCAGGCACAGCAGTCTATATTCAAGAACTGGTGAAGTTGCCTTCTCTGCCCCAGAAAATATCCCTCACTGACAGCTGGGTCCTGGCAGTTGGTCCTTGATGGGAATATTGTGTTCTAGGGAAGTGCCTTCACCACCAAAGAGACAGCAGAAGTGAGGTCTGAGCTGGCCACATGCAGGTTTCTGCATTTCTCTGATGGGTTCCTGTCTGGTTTTGTTTGAGGGAAGTCTTGGCTCATCACTGAAGAATGTTCCCATTGTTATGGTTGATTTTCTCACCCTACTCAAGTTGCACCTGCAAATCCATCCAGCCTTCGTGTTCCCATTCCCCTCTCTCCTAACTTGGAAAGTCAGATGCTGCCCATACACAACACTTTCAAAACCACATCAGTACAGAAACCCACAAAACAAAGGAAATACTGAGTTTAGCTTACCACAGTTGATGACTCACTCTATCTTGCTGACATACTGCTGGAAATACCCAATTCAAACTTTCCCATTTGCTTGTTATGGACAGATGTACATTTTTACAAGAAACTTGTTCTCCATATCAGATTCACGACTCAGGATTTTCTCACCCATCCTATTGGCAATGGCCATGATCCATGAAATGGTCTCTCCAGCAGAAATTCAAGCCAAAAACAAAGCATCATTGGCCCCCTTGGGTTGTCCTCAGCCCTCTGAGGTCATCTCTTTGAGATGAAAGGGAAGTGTTGCAGGGTAAGGCCACATCCCAAGGGGAAAAGTCAGCCCAGGGGGAGGCATAAGCTGACTTTGGATTTGCTCTGTTGCACCTATGAGCTGGCTCTTGGTCTACCAGGAGATCTGACTCAGAGTGAGTCCCCTGCACAAAGAGCTTTTGACTCCACTGCTCAGGCATCCGAAGTCATATGGAGCCCTTTGCTGCTTTAGCATGAGCTCATCTGCACACCAGGTGATCTCTGGTACCAGCAGCTATTTGGGGACTGAGTAAGAGGGACAGAGCTCTTCTCTAACCCCAGCCAACCCAACCAAGAAATAGGAGAAATAATATCTGGTCCTCACCCTCTCTTGTGTTCTCCAAACACATCAAACACCTGGCTGTAAGAACATTAGCACTGAATTGCATGAAGTGCATCCTTGCCTCCTCTTCTTGCTAGGCTCATTATTTATCTTTTGTTCTCTCACCTCCCACACCGGGAAGGTGCTGAGCACAGCAGGTGAGGAAACTCCCCTGGAATTCCTGTTGCGTTGGCAGGTCAAGCTCATGACAATGAATGGGGAGAGGCTGTTTGAATCAGAGGTCTGTCCATATCGAAATGGCTTTTGTATTTTGATGTAATACCTTGGTTGAGAAATATAATACAGACATCATGTGTTTGGAGATGTCAACACAGAGTGGGACTCAACTTGTGTAATCTGCAAATCAGAGCTTGTCAGTCTGGGAATCCTTAAGGTCATCAGACAGTCATAGGTACTTTTGTAGTGTAATTCCCTTCATCTGCCTGCTGGGAGCTGTGCCCTGGAAGTTTGAAGTCCTCTTGTCTTGACTCCACAGGGAGTGCTGAGAACCAGCTCTTACCAGGGTGAATCCTGCTTAGCCAAAACCAGAGCTGCTGGGATT
>JAWWTY010000037.1:2513911-2549833 GCA_035222235.1 Margarornis squamiger
AGGCACCTTCATTTATTGAAAGGGAACTGGGAGAGAAAATACATCCAAGATCAGCCTGATCTGCCTGAAGTGCCAGATGGATGGTTCTGCAGTGCCAGTGCATTGGAGGGGGTTCACATCAGATGTTGAAGAAGTCCAGAAGATGCCAGCCTCGTTCAGCAGTAGTGCTGTGCCTTGGGGTTTCAAGCTCAGCTTCCTCCCAGCTTATGGAGAGGATTCCTTCCCCTGCTCTAGCATGGGGTCCCTCCCATGGAAAACATTCCTTCATGAACTTCTCCAATGTGAGTCCATCCCATAGGCAACAGTTCTTCACAAACTGCTGCCACATGTCACTTTTCCATGGGATGCAGTCCTTCAGGCACAAGCTGCCCCAGGGTGGGTCCCCCACAGGACCACACATCCTACAAGGAAAACCTACTCCAGTGTGGGCTCCTCTCCCCATGGGTCAGCAGGTCCCTGCCAGGATGCTGCTCCAGAATGGGCCTCCTACGAGGTCACAGCTTTCTTTGGGCATCCACCTGATCCAGAGTGGGCTCCTCTCTGGGCTGCAGGTGGATCAGTGCACCCCAGTGCTCCTCCCTGGGCTGCAGGTGGGTCTCTGCACCCCAGTGCTCCTCCCTGGGCTGCAGGTGGGTCTGTGCACCCCAGCACTTCTCCCTGGGCTGCAGGTGGATCTGTGCACCCCAGTGCTCCTCCCAGGGCTGCAGGACACCACTCCCTCACCATGGTCTGCACCACAGGATGAAGGGGAACCTCAGTTCCAGAACCTGGAGCACCTCCTGCCCCTCTGTCTCCACAGACCTTGGTGTACATATTGTTGTTCAGAGGTTCTCACTCTGCACTTCCTTGGCTGCAATTTCACCTGTGCAATAACTTTTTCTTTTTTCCTTCCTAAACATGTTATCACAGAGGTGTTACTGTCATTCCTGATTGGCTCAGCCTTGGCCAGCCTGGAGCCAGCTGGAAATGGCTCTGCTGGACATGGGGGAAGTTTCCAACAGCTTCTCACAGAAGCCACCTCTGTAAGCCCCCAAACTACCAAAACCTGGCCACATAAATCCTGTCACTCCATACCCTTGTCAAAAGACCTCTCCAGCTCTCCTGGAGCCCCTTTACTTCCTCTAAAGAGCTCTAAGGTCTCCCTGGAGCCTTCTCTTCTCTGGGATGAAAACCCCCAACTTTCTCAGCTTGTAGCGTAGAATATGGCTGCAGACAGAGGATCCCAAAACTGCCCATCCTTGAGCCCCGTGATGTGCAATGAGTCACACAGATCACTCCATCACACAGCTCCTACTCATGTGGCACAAGAGGAGCACTCCTACATATTGCACATAAATATTGCCCAGTGTCAATGGTGGTGCCAACATTTTCTATCTGAAACTATTATATGCTTTATATGACTCATAAAATGAAAATCTGTGAACTAGTCCTGGTCCACACCTCTCTTTGCAAGGCACACATCAAACTTACAGGTACTTTCACATGTGACGTAAATTAAACCCCCTCTTTTAAAACCAAGTTGTGTTTTTATGTTTTTTTGTGACAACACGGTCAAATGGAGAGTTTCTTTTTCAATACACACTGCCTGTATGAATGGCTACTTGCCACAGTTCCAACAACACTGACATCTTTGGGATTCACCTCCTTTTAGGCCACCCATGCCTGTGGACCTTCTCAGAAGAAAAGGGATACCCGAAGGGGAAATGGCTTTCTTTACCCTTGCTGCCTTCACTTTTCAAAGGCTCCTTCTCATTCAGAGTGAATGGCCATATCACAGAATCAATTAGGTTGGAAAAGACCTCCAAGATGATAAAGTCCAACCTTTGGCCAATGACCACCTTGTCAACGAGACCAGGGCAGTAAGTAACATGAGTGGTCATTTCTTGAATACCTCCAGGGATGGCGACTCCACCACTTCCCTGGGCAGCCTATTACAGTGTTTAATCACCCTTTTTGTGAAGAAGTTCTTTCTGAGGTCCAATCTGAACCTTCCCTGGGGCATCTTGAGACTGTGTCCCCTCGTTCTGTCACTGATTGCCTGGGAGAAGAGGTCGAACCCCACCTGGCTACAACCTCCTGTCAGGGAGTTGTAGAGAGCAATAAGGTCACCACTGAGCCTCCTCTTGTCCAGGCTAAACAACCCCATCTCCCTCAGCTGCTCCTCACAGGACACACCCTCTAGACCCTTCACCAGCTTTGTTGCCCTTCTCTGGACCTGCTAGAGCACCTCAATGTCCTTTTTGAAGTGAGGGGCTCAGAACTGGCCACAGCACTCGAGGTGTGGCCTCACCAGTGCCAAGAACAGAGTGCCAGTCTCTTTAGTCCTACTCACCACACTATTGTTGTTGCAAGGCAGGATGCCCATTGGCCTTTGTGGCCTCCTGGGCACATCTGGGCTCATGTTCAGCTGCTGTTCACCAGCACCCCCAGGTCCTTTTCTTCAGGGCCACTTTCCAGCCACTCTGCCTCCAGCCTATAGCACTGCATAGGGTTATTGTTGCCAAAGTGTAAGACCTTGCCCTTGGTCTTGTTAAACCTCATCCACTTAGTCTCAGCCTGTCAATCCAGCCTGTCCAGATCCCTCTGCAGAGCCTTCCTACCCTCCAGCAGACAAACACTCCCATCCATCTTAGTGCCATCCACAATGTTTCTGAGGGTTTACTCAGTAAAAGACATATTACAAGTAAGTTCTACTCCAATGGGAATAAAAAAAGCCATGGAAAACATAAATATCAAGAATATAGAGTGAGGATAAGTCAACAGGAATACAAGTCAGTAAAAGAATGACACATTCATTCTATCTCAAAATAGAAAACTACACCAAGACTTCATTCCTTCTGAATTATAAGGAAGGGAGCCATCCCATTTGGGTTTTGCCATATGCCATGTAAGCATCTATAGTTAATCTGGTTGTTCTGGGGTCATTCAAGTCAATGCAGAGAAACAGGTGTCTGTAGAACACAAGTCATATATATATATATATATCTGTGTGTATATAGGTGTATATGACATAAATAAATAAATATGCACATTCATACATTACATAATAATAATATAGTTATTTTTCTATAAACTATATATTTATTATTATATATATTTAGGCAATAGGGTGAGAGGAACTGCTCTCTAAAGGGACTTGTTCCTCCCCATTGCCTGCCTCAGACACAGATACTTGCATCCAGCCAGATAAAACACATCTTACCAGGCCGAGGTGGCTAAAAAAAGGCACAAGACTATTCAGACTTTACCAATTCCCACTAATATAAGTACATGTCAAGTACTGTGTGTTTGTGAGCCTGTCCTCAGATGCCTCTGCTCTGGGTTCTCTTGTGCTCTGCAGCTACAAAAGGAGCTGTCAAATTAATCAGCTGCCACAACCTGCAGCATCCTTGTCTGAGCTGGAGGAATCATGTAAGAACTGTAGTGGAAGGGACTAGCCCAGACTAGTTGGGAAGAGGGGGGTGATGATGAATGCAGGTATATAGTGAACCACCAGGGAGTCCAGTCAGATTTTCAGTTTATGTGCAGGGGGGAAACGAGTTTAATTTCTGAGAGGAACAGTTTGAGAAGGACAAAAGTGGCACTGCGTTTGAGTAAGGAAGGGTGGGGGGACATCAGCAAAGTAGCTCTGTGGGGAAGGTGTGTGGGCTGAAATGGTGGTGCCATCATCTAACATGCTTGGGCAAGAGGTCCATATGCACACTTGGGAGGGGCTGCAGTTATATTAGCAATACATCTGCTATATGCTAGGAGGAGGGGAAGTGTTTTTGGGAGGCAGTTTCAGGCAGGGTTCTTTCCCCCATCTGTCATTGATGGGCTGCACTCCTTCTACCAGTACTCTGTAGGTGGAAAATCACTCTGCCCCCCTGAAGAATTAAGCTGTAATACTTTTTGCCTCCTTTTGGATTTGAGTGTCCAGGCTTCCTCCTCATCTGCCACTGCTGATCTTGGAGTTGCTGGAACAATCTGGTTTCTTCTGTGGCAAGTCATCAATTTCACGTGTTTGCATCTGAACGCCACAATTCCATGAGAAGTCTCTAAAACAGGAAAAAGACTTTACTACAGGAGGGAAGAAGTAAGTTTTCTATGGCTTCTTCTATATTTATGATGAGAAACTACAGAGTACATTTTGCAGAAGACACCACTTAGGATTTCAGTCACTGTTTCATTTCTTACTCAGTTGTTCTCATCTGGTATCAGCTATTTCATCACTACTTACACCACAGGGACAGTGAAATGTAGATAATTCTTGACCCTTTTTCACTTAATATATTTTCAAAAATCCTGCAGTGGCCCAAAATTCTACAACCTGCACCATGGTTGACCACCTGCACTAAAACATGTTTCAAAGCATTGTCTACACTTGATATGGTTTTATCCTGTTGTGAATTGTCAGAAATCCATGCTGATGTGGTTTCACAAGGTCCTCCCTTCCTCCTTTTTAAGAAAAATCCCCGTTCAGCTAAGAAGCAGAGTAAACCAGTAATTAGTAAGGAAATGGGAAGAGAAATGGGGACAAGGATTAGCAAAGAGGGAGGAGAGGAGGAGAACTCCCAAATGTCAAAAAGGGACATTTTGGTTTAACTAGGCTGGGGAGCCTGTGAGCAGGAACAGCCTTGGTGCATCTCAGACTAGTAACAAGAACAGGCATGGTGCATCTCAGAGTAGTAACAGGAACAGCGAGGAGCCCAGACTAAAACAGGTCTGAAGCACAAAGTTGACAGGACTCAGAAATGAGGGGGATGAAGGAAACAGAATTATGTGGTTGTGGTGGGAGATGGTCCCCCAGACTTCTCAGAGGTTAGCCAGAGCGACACTGACTGCAAAAAGGATCTGACCAATGTATTTGCATAATTAGCCTTAATTTCCCCATGGGGTTAATTTTCCACCCATTATTTGAACTGCCATTCTCAGTTCCACAATGGCTGGGACAAACTGTGCTTTTTAGAGCCACAGAATCACAGAATGGTTTGGGTTGGAAGGGACATTAAAGAACATCTTGTTCCAACCCCCTGCCATGGGCAAGGACACCTTTCCCTAGACTCAGAGCCCCATCCAACCTGGCCTTGAACACCTCCAGGGATGGGGAGCCCAAAACCTCTCTGGGCAACCTGTTGTAAAGCTTTTTTGTTTAAAAAACTCTGATTCCTCCTTTTCTTGTGCCAGTATCTAATAGCTGAACCAGACAACCCAAAATCTAGGGTCACTTATTTAATGCCAAAGAAGATATTCAGAAATCTTAGGAGTACAGCAGGGTGATGGCTGATCCAGCTGATAACTCTTCCACTGTTAGAGACTCTTGTTTAGATTTCACATTTCCCTCATTCCATCCTGCTTACCATATTGTCTGCTTGGTGGGTCACACAAGGACAGCGGGAATGATAAGCAGAACTAAACAGAGAGCTGTTAAAACAGAAAATCAATGTGGTTATGAAAGAGAGATATGCCTTCATCTCAAATAGCTTAGGAATTTAGTAGTCTCTGACCTTTGTAGAGAGTTGTATTTTAATCAACTAAGGCCTGGACTTATGGTATTTTGGTTGATTTTCTCCCAAATCAGTTTAATATCACAAAATGAAGATAGAAAACTTGAGCTAATCAAAGAATACTGGAGTGGTGCACCTGGAGGGAATTAACTTACAAAGGTTATACACTTCACAGAACTTGGTCAATAAAGATTGTTTTTACTAAGAGGTAAATTCAACAGAGAATTGTTTAAGTAGAGAACAATCTAGATTTACATTAACCAATGAAAAATGAAAGTGTCTTAGTAGGAACTAGAGCAATCAGACAGGTTAGAGGCCAGCAAGAATTAATCACACATGCCAGCAAACCTGCCAACACAATGACGAAGACACGAGGAGCCCCTCAATGCTCCTTCCTCTCATTCTTCTCCTGGAAAAAGGGACACTAGACGGCAATCTTGCTCCGTGGAAGAACAGCAAGAGAAAAACTGAGAGCACCCATGATGGAATGGGGACAGGTAAATCTTTGGGTGGAGCTGTATCAACATCCCAAAAGGCTGTAGCACAGTAGGACCTGTATGGTGAACTATTCCTCGTGTCCCCAGCTGGCTGCATTAAACAGGAATGTCCCATTCAATGACTCTCTGTGGTTGAGTTTGATTCTTTGTTTCTTTGTTATCTTAATTATTGCAATTACCCCAACTGGGAGAAACAGGCAAGATCTGGGATAGGGTCCCATCTTGCCCCTCTGCCCAGAGGCAGGAATTTTTTCATGTTGCCCCATTGCTTTGCTCCCAAGGGCAAATAGGACCCAGCCAGAGGGGACTTGGGCAACTAGATGTTGACCACAGCCAAATAGCCAGGGACTACTGATGGTTGTGGCCTCTGGAGTAGTTTGCAATATTCCTCCTTCCCTTCCTTTATGTCATGCCATTATTCCTCCTCATTATAATGTGGACAATGTAGACATGCAGACTCCAGCTGGAATCAACAGCCCTTGTGCAAAGTCTTGAGCACAGACACAGTAAGAGACAATTTCTATGTCAGCAGCTCATGGCTGAATGGAAGATGGGGAAGGGGGAGAAGAAAATCTCTTTAGACTGATCTAAATGCATCAGTTTAACTGGAAGGAAATGTTTTGTTTGACTGTCTTTTTTTTTTTTTTTATTCATCTGAAAATGGGAAAGAAACACATCATTTAAATATTTACATTTTTCCTGCTTTTTTTTTCCAGTCGAAATGAGTCACTGAATTCATAGAAAGTCTCAAAGAAGAATCTGAAAATGGCTTCATTTAAAAACCAGACTTTGGGTTGATCTGTTTGGGTTTTTATTACATCCCTTATGAGTCTTAGAAATGTTCTTTATAAAAGGCTTAAGTGCTTAAATGTGTTTCTACTGTCTTTAACAACTTTTTGCCCAACACATGGACATGGATGTGTCTTGCAGTACATTTATTAGCTTTTCTAACAGAAACGGATCTCTTTGGTAGAACAACAAATTGAAAGGCAAAATAACTGCTCTGGGTGATGGAGTGAAGTGTTTAACAGAATGACATACCTGTCACTGGCAGTGTCACTGATGAGGAAGAGGATGGATGAGTCGAACCTATGAAGAGAAAGAAATTCTTGATTTTTCTATCAATTTGCCCTTCTGACAAACAGCATCAGAGCAGTGATGAGGACAGAGTCAGGCAACAAGCCAGCTTGTTCCAGCATCAAAGCAGTGGTGAGGGTAAACTCTGACAGCTCCCCCTCTGCACAGAAGACTTAATAATTGCCATGTTAGTTTCTTGGCCATCAATAGAGGTTTTCAGCCTGGATATCCACATATATGCTGATCTGATATCTGTTAATGATGGGTGTGAAGTGATCTGGAATGGGATCCATCTAAGATCTTTATTTCATATGAGATTGGAAAGGCTCACTTTCAATGTGGATTTGGAAACAGAGTTTCAACCAGGACATGCTTTTGCCCAGGAATGTAAGCCAAAACTCCCCTGGTGCAAGAAATTAATTGAATTTCTCTCTTATCCTGGAAAGAAAGTTCTGAACTTGTGCTGGCATGAGATACAGAGGTTTTTAACAAGAGGTTCTGTAAGAGGGGTCTGTTGAGGAATCTCTTTGTGCTGAATGCTGGGGGAAGAACTGAGAAAGGGGAGGATATTCCTTATCCAGAGTCACTAAAGGGATCACATCATAACATATGGAAAGGCAACATTTTAGGGAAATAACTATTTAGTGCTTTAATTACAAGGATCTGACCCTGTCTCAGGTTTGAGCACATTTTGCAGGAAACTGGAATTATTATTCTGCTGAATTAAAGGCTAAGAGGGCCTATCTCATCCAGTTTCATGTTTTCCATAACCCTAATTTTAAAATGTTAAAATATTTTAAATTTTCAAGTATTTGTAATTTCTGGCTATTCAATAGGCTGTATCATTTTCTAGGGCTGGTATGTTGATGAGTTATTTCCATCACAGCAAGCAGTTCCTTCATCCTGACAGTGCCAAGTGAAATTTTACAATGGAAAAAAGTGATGGAAGAAGAGAGACCAGAGAGCACATTGTGACTGCTGCACCTCTGAACTGGGCACCACAGGGAGCAATGAGAGGCAACGATGGCCAAGGGTCACCTGAGAGGTCACTGTGCAAGCACAAGGGCCTGCCCAAACCATCTTGCTCTCCCACATGGACTGGTGTGGTCACAAGGGCTGGAATTCCCGTCACCTACTCTTACATGTGGCCTCTGAGATAGTGATCAAGGCTGAGCTATAACCACCGGAGAGAAAGAAGCCTTTATAGGGTGTAAATCATCTAAAATAGAAGTGAAATAAGGCAGCTATCAGAGCACCACAACACCAATCCCCTCTGTTGGTTATAAACTCATCCAACTCAGATGTGGGCACCTATGCAGTAGATGCCAACAGTTCTGCAAGATTAATTTCCTCTTAAAACTCCAAGTACTGGTGAAAATGCTTTTTTTTATTATTTATTTTTTTCCAATCTGTTGGTAGGAAAAGTCCTCTCATGTTGTCCTTGCTTTGGCTCCCACCTCTTTAAAATTCAGCCCATTGCACTTCACTGGCTCAGAGGAGGTTGGGAAGGCAATGTAAGCCTGAGGACTGTAGAGGGTGGGGACAGCTGGGTCTATTCTCCTTCAGTAGCTCTGCTTCACACCCAGAGAGCCCCAAACCCTCTATCACAGATGGAATTTCACAGTTAGTATGAAAGACAAAGTAGGATGTGGCTGTTTCCTCCCCAGAGGTGTCATCTCCAGCAGTCAGAAATGACATCTCTGCTTTGGAGCTCTGAGTTCCCTGATCTCTCCACCCTGAACCCCAGGCAGGTTGTTCCCTAGGATTGATGTGCTGAGCTGGGGGATCTGGACCCTGCACAAACAGGTCATGACAGTGGTGTGGTGCAATTAACGACCATCTCACCTGGCTCAATAGTCTGTGGTGGCCACTTGTTGCTGTCATTGGTGCATCTCATGTCAAGGGGGGTCCAGATGATGCTGCCATTCACCTTCTTGCATGTGCTGGTGCCAGAGGTGGGGGATGTCTTATCATAACCACTCTGGCATTTGAAATGTAACTCTTGTCCCACGTAATAGTGTTTCTTCAGCCTTAAGGAGGCATGTGGAATAGTCTTGGGAGGACCACAAAAATCTGTGGGATCACAAGGCAGAACATGGCTAAAACGGATTTTACACGCTGCTTTTGCTCTTGAAGACCATGATTTGTATTCTTACAAAATACAGACAAGCAGGATATACCAGGCCTTCCTAATTCTTGGTTAGGATATAAAATATTCACTTGCTTACACAATGTCATTAGTTCAGTCAAGATATTACAGCAACTGGTTTTTTATCTCTGTCTGCAAAATCATTAAATATTACTCATTGTTCTTACACTGCTTCCATGGAAATCAGCAGGAGAAGTGTTACGTTATTGAATGGGCTCTTATCTACCTCTTGGGGCAAACTCTGAAAGGTCTCCTTGTTTCTGGGGTGCAGGGCTCCTTGTTTTAGTTTCTGGCTTCTGTGTAAACTCTAACTCTACTGTGGGAGCTGTTGACAACAAAATTGTCCCATCTGTGGGAGAAGTTACACTTGCTGAATTACAATAGGATGAATAGCAGAGCAAATCCAGAGTACCCAAACTTTTAGGGGTGGGATAGAACTTTGTCAGGTTCTAAGGTGCAAAGATAAGCTCAAAAGATCATTTGTTAGGGTGATGCTCAGATTTGTCTTATATGGACTAAGTCATTAGAAAATCACCTCTACAACGTGTTAGAGTAATGAATGTGCCCCTGCTTACCTTTCTGGTCAAACTTTGAAAAGTTTTGTTGCTTCTGGGGTGCAGGGCTCTGTGTTTTACCCTCTGGTTCCTGTGTAAAATTCAGCTCTGTCGTGGGGCCCATTGACAGCAGAATGTTCTTATCTGTGGAGAAGTTACATTTGCTGAATTGCAGCAGGACAAACAGAAGAACAAAGCCAGGGCACCCAAACTTTTAGAGGTGGAATAGAACTGTTTCAAGGTCTGACTTGCAAAGATAAGCACAATGGATCCTTTGCCAATGCCCAGATGTGTTTTATACCAACTAATGCCTTGGAAAAAAACACCTCTGTGTATAGAAGAAGGACAACACTCACTTACCAATGCATTTAAATCCACTGTAGGCCCAAGAGGCACCCTGCTCTTCCCTCTTACACTTAATTCCTGGGTGGTCACCACTTTTTCTGTCGTAGCCACTGTCACATTCATAGTACAGCTCAGTCCCTGGTGCATAGGCTTCAGCAGTAATGTCAGCAAATTCAGTTCTTGGAGGAGCTGGGCATTTTTCTGCAAATAGAAAGCCTGAGAATCAGGACAGCCCATCATTCTACTTTATTCATCTCACACCTTTCTGTCTTCTCAATACCAGACATGTCCAGCAGATGGGCAACATGAAACACAGTCCTATTGGAGAGCAGCTAGTGGACCAGAGTGTGCAGCACTGAGTCCATGGAGTGAGGCACAATAAGCAACACTAAGTCATTAAAAGTTGAAACCATCTATAAGCAAACATTGGGAATGGGTGTAACCTCTCAGTTCTGTCTGAGCACACCAAAGAGCAGCTTACTGTGACATAAGTTTGCAAACCTAAATATAACTTGTCCCAAAACAAGGACGCAAAGTGTTGTGTCATCAGCAAATCACATTTAAATATACTTCTTAATCAGCTGGAATGAATTAAGTTAGATCATTTCAGTGCACTTGAAAAGCCCACTGAAGCTGAGCTGGAGACTCAGAAGTCGATAAAGGCATCACTTAATGATTATTTAAGGCCTAAAGGCTGAGAAATGAAAATATAAATTAGGTTGGTTGCACCAGGGCTGGCATTCTGGATCTTTGGGTGAATGATCTGTGGCACTTTATGCTTATGCATCACAGTAACAGCTATTATGAGTCAAATTTCTTAGCCACCTTGTCCTCACATTTTCTGCAGCTGTAATTAATGCAGCCCTAGCAACCAGAGAGAATGACTGTGAAAGGTCCCCGAATCCCTGACAGCTGCTCATCATTGGTGTCTGCCCTTGACTCCCAAAGTGCCTTCTTGAAAGACCAACAGCAACTCAACCAGTGACTCCCAGCCCCAGCCCTGCAATGCCCTTTTCTTTCATTTCCTCCCTTTGATATTTTCTGCCCTTTCTACTTTTTTTTTTTATCTTGCTGCTTTAGCAAAAGTCACAAAATTTGAAGAAGGCAACAGTGACAATTATGTGAGCAGCTTAACAGCCATTCTGCATAAGGGCTGTTTTAATTCCCTCGTGTCTTTGTGCTATCAAAGAATTCACCCTGTAAACATTAGACTGTGGCTTTGAGAGAAGCTACTGCACCCGAAATAGTTAACCACATGGTTTACCACAGACTGTCAGGGTGATTAAAATTAAAGAGTTATCAGATTAGCAGCAAGTTGAGATCATGTACTCTCACTTTCCCTGAAAGCTAAAAGCATGTTTCCCTCAAGACTTCAAAAGCCTCTTTGAAGCAGACTGCAGATGTGAATCTCAGCACGAGGCACTCCAACCTACAACTCATTAGTCTCTTCTTAAGAAAACCCACAACGTTTAACCTACTCATCATAAAGGGCAAACGTTGTTTTAATTGATGATCAAATGAAGTTGGGCTCTTCTGAACTTGCACACATCAGACAAGGATTGTGCAGAACTGGTGTACATGGGAGGCAGCAAGAAAAGCCCACCACGCTGGATCAACTCATTCACGTTGCAGATGGATCACACACAACCTTCCTAGGATCCAGCCTTTTAATTCCATCCACATCACTCAAATTATTCTCTTCTCACATCTAAATAGCTGCAGTATCTGATTCTTTGGCTTTTACCATATTCCTGTCTCTGATCCAGAAGGAACTTTGAAAGATGAAGTGCATAGATCTCATTGTGACCCACTGCTTGCCTCCCTTTGACTTCTAATTGCTTCACTGTCATGTCAAATATTTTGCTTCCACTTTCAAGAACCTTCTCCTTAGCAACCATCATAACCTTTCAAATCATTGCCTTCTCTTCACATGCTATTGCTTCTCACCAGTGTGTTTGATATCAAAGAACTTTGGGCTTTTTGTTGTGTCAGTCCTCACACTGGGAGGAGCTGTGAATGAATATGGATATTGCAAAATACCCATTGCCACTATTGCTCTTCATTGCCTCAAAGCACCTTATACATCTTCAGAGGTGCTTCTCTTTGGGTGGTCTTTATCATCCTTCAAGAACAGGTAGGCAACCAACATACAACCCATACAACCTTCTCTCAGGTAGTAGTAGGGAGGGATAAGTCCCTCCTGAGCCTCCTTTTCTCCAGGCTGAGCCCCCCTCAGCTGCTCCCCACCAGACTTGTGCTCCAGACTCTTCCCCAGCTCCCTTGCCTTTCTCTGGACACGCTCCAGCCCCTTAAAGTCTTTCCTGTGTTTCATGTCATGGGACCTCCTTGGCATAATATGGGAAGACTGTGCAAAGAAAAAGCAGACCTGGTGAGGTCTTGGACCATATTCCCTACACAGGATGACCTCTGGAGTGAATCATGCCTAAAATTTCATTCAGTTTTTGTGCCCAAGGAAACCATGTGGTTTGCCACTAAAAAAAATCAACATCCTTGCTGTGTGGGTGGGAAAAGAGCCAAAGAATGGGAAGAAGGCAGAGAACTGGGGAATAGCAGTATAGATTTACTCCTTCACTGAATTTTTGACTTTTAGGGGACATTAATTTTGCTTGCCTTTTTTTTTCTTTTTCCTCAGTTTTGCACTTGGTTGGAAATTAGTCTCTCAGTTTGTTTGAGTTGTTGTGATACAAAAATATTCACTTATAAAAGGCCAGCACACCTGGGCAGAACGTGCCTCCCAGCCTGTGGTGGCCCAATTTTGCACAGCTCATCTTTCCCTGGATTCTGCATCCATCCCAGCTGCTCCAGGGCTGGACTCCTGCTAGTGTTGGTTCAAAATACTGCCCTCACACAGCCTTCAGATCTCTTGAGGTTTTGTTTGCCTCTTCATTTTCCCTCTCCACATATTCTGATTTTTCATCCCCATGATGAGATGTTTAGTGTCCCTATTTTTTTCCTCTTTAAACCCCGATGTCCACTGTTTTCTCCTTCATTCACAAGATTCATCAGTCCTTACTGACCAGTCTCATCTCCCACACCCCAAAAGTGCTCTGGCACTGCATTTCTTTGCACTTAGAGGTACTAAATGGGCCAAACAGAGAGGTTGATGTAATTTTGTTCATGGGATTTACCCCTTCTATCAGTTACAGAATTGTGAGAACACGTAGCTCTTCTAAGGCAGAGGGGAATTTCTGTTTCTCCCTGTATTAGTGGATTTTGGGTGCCTACAGTAATTCTGGGAATTCAGGAGCTGGTTTCAATTATAATCATGAAGTGGATGGAGACAAAACCTTGGAATTAGACTGGTAAATTCAGGCAATAAACATCCATGAAACACAAAAAGTAAAAAGTAGTTCTTGCTTCTGCTGGAGTGCTCCCAAAATTAAGTTTGATAAGGTTTTTTGAGACCAGCAAGCCTTGTCATCTGAGCCAAAACAGAGGTGGGATTCCTGCTTTTCCTGCTTAAGCTACAGTGCCTGATGTCATTTGAGGTGTCTCAGGGGCCCTGGGACCTCCACATCAGCTGTCACATACCACATAGGAGTTACTGGGGGAGAAGAAACCCAGTGGCTAAATCAGCACCAGTTCCTTCAGCACTTGGGTTTCTTCCCTGAGGTTTCCCATTCAAATATGTTACTGACCCAACCACAAAACGGTTCTCAATAGATGTGCTGGCAGTGTTGGGATTTATGAAGCTCTCCTGCCTATTTCTTTTCCACATCTGAGCTGGCAGAGTAGTGTTAGATGAGGCACCACCAGAACAACACCTTTTGTCCACAAGAAGTGAATGGGGAAATTTTATAACAGGTATTTTTAGCATGAGGTAAAACACAGACAGTGAGTCACGCCACGATAACCTGAACTCAGAATTTCCTCTGTCACATGGCTGTGTGTCCCCAGCACTGACATTATTCTGATGGGAAGTTAAAATGTCAAGGTGCAAAAATAGGATGATTTTCCTCTAAATACAAAGGCAGTACGACAGGATTGGTAGGAAACTGTATGTTCTGAAGATCTCAGTAGAAGCACTGAAGAAACCAGGCACTTGACACACCTGTCCAGTTCAGAGATGAAAAGCACCTCTCCCCAGAGACACCAAGAAATCAAATCAGGCCAAAATGAAGATATTTCCCCAGATGTGCCTGAAGAGGTAAAGCAGCCCTGGGGATTCATGAGCTCTCTAAATGGTCTCTTGAAGATGAAACTAGTGTGAGTGAAGAGAAGGAATTGATACCAACAACTGGACTGAAATGGTAATGAATTTTTTATAACTTCAAAATTTACTCCTCAAGGGTCTGTTAACAAGGAAGCCTCAGCTCTGCAGGATTCTTTCCCCTCCTACTAATGTAATTTATTACTTATGTGGATTTGTAAGCTGGGAATAGATCCCAGCTGTGGGGCTGGGCTGCAGACCTCAAGTTTCTGGTAATTTGTCTGTGGGATTTTAGTTAGCTATACCTTAGATTACAGAGAGATTATCTTACAAAATCATTTGAGCAGTAGCGAGTCTGCAGTGTAAGTGACAGAAATACAGGGCAGATGGAGTGACCAGGCACAACTTCTAATGGAAACAGCTATGGAGGAGAGGTCAGTTTTATGGGGCAGGACATGGGTTTGAATATTCCCAGCAGTGGAGAAGAGGCATGTCCTGTTCTAAGGACTAGGCAGTTAACTGCCTGCTGAGTTTGTTGTACAAGATGTGCCTATTGGAAAGACAGTCTAAAATAAACTGGAATATGAGCCAGCAGGAGCTGTCCAATAACTGCTTGTAGGACCACAGAAAACTACATTTGGGAGAAATGAACTTCTCTTATCTCTTGGCTTAATCATGCTGACCAGCTGTTTGCCACTGACCCAGGCAGTGGACTCCAATGCAAAGAAACCCATGAACAGCAAGGCCAGAGTTGGTTGGTCAGTGAACCAAGATTTCTTGTGCTAAGCATAATTTAACCTCGGGAATCTGCCTTCTTAGCACATTCTGTCAGAAGTGGGGCTGGGTAGACCTCTCTTAGAGGACAGCAGACACTTAATTTAACTTCTCCAAAGCAAAGCTTAAAGGTGCTTCTCTTTTTTTATCAGCTACAGTGGTGGGAGAACACTCTTACCAGCTCACATTGATGATTAGGGTGATTTACCTAATACTTTGATGAATCTCATGCCTGCCCCAGAAGGGAGGCTGAGCTGGAGACTTGGATTGGAAATGTGGAATTGGAAGACCATTAGGAAAGAAGGAAAGTACTTCCTAAGGCAGGGAGAGAGAGAAAAACTAGCCTGAGCACAGCGTGCTGCATAGAAAATGTACTAAGTGAAGAATGGGGAGCATTTGTGTTTGTTTCTGGGTGTTTATAACATCCTTGGTTCTGTGGTAAAGCCACAGAGCTCAAACTCTTGAAAGGCAACCACAGCACACGGTTTGGTAGCAGAACACAGAGTTAGGTTTTGAGAATATCATACACGAAAGCCTTGTTTTGGTGTGTGACATTTGGGTTTTGAATAGATTTGGCTACATTTCTACTTAAATCTGCAACCTCAGTAACACCTGTGTCTTTGGTATCTTCATCTAAAAGGAAAAAGAAATTACTGAGAAAGAAAATCAGCTTTTTAAACAGCAGCAGAGATTCAGATTCTTTGTCTGGGACATTCTCAGCCTTGCCTTTCGTGGGCCTGAAAGGGCAATAGAGAATATCCTCTGTGGAAATAACTGAACTGTCTGACAAGTGTGTCCCTACCTTGGGAAACAGTGAAAAAATGGTCTGGTGGGACTCTTTTGATTTCAGATTTGGCTGTAAGAATCATCTCATCTGACTTGTGGACTTAGCATGGTCATGGAGCTTTTCACTGGAGCTGTCAAGAGTGTGATGGAAATATTCTATACATGTAGATGATTTTTCTGGCCTTGTCATGCATTAAATATTTTTCCACATAAAGGGGGCTGTACATTCTTTATCTGAGGGCCTGCACTTTACAAATTGAGAGCATAAAGAAAAAGCAGCAGATGCCAGAGGGCTGTTATTCTGTCACCCTGGCAGAGTGGAGGGCAGGGAGTCAAGTGAAGAAAGTCATGGAAGGACTTTGGAAATAGGAATTTTGGAGAAGCATTGGAGGAGATAAAGACACAGTAAGGCAGGTTTTTCCAAGATTCAGGACCAGGGTCAGGGGATGGAAACCATGAGTAGAAAATATGCCAAAGCCAGGCTTTTAATGCAACGGGAAAAACAGGAGAGACAAAGCTGTACATTGAGGAAGAAAGTAGAGGGGCAAAAATTGCAACACTGGAGGCAAGAGTGAGCCAAGTCAAAAGCAGTGGCTTTCTAGAAGTAGATAAAGAGTGGATTTTTTTTCTGCAGTAAAAGGATGGGACATAACATCTCATCCCATTTCTCCAGCTGAAGGAAGCAGTAGAGACTGCAGGAACTCTCTCTGTAATACCTCCATTTCCTCAGTAGGATCACAATATTTCAACACTTTTATTTTAACTTTTTTTTTTTTTTAATTATTGTAGCTGTATATTGAGCCCTTTGCTGCTGAGGGCCACTGTAACTGAAAGGTTTATAAACATATTTGCTCTCTGGTTGACCTTACAAGAAACACTTGTACGTGTTTGACAACTTTAATGTATTCTGCATTGCATTTTAAATCCACGGGAGCCAGAACTAATATGCAAGTATAATGGGAAAGAAAGTCCTCTCATTTAAATGTCTGAGATCTGGTACCCATCTTGTGTGAATGAAATTCACTTGAATGAAATTCTTTCCTCTGTGAGTTTTAATCCTTTCCAGGTTTAACTTGCAAATCTCTTCCTGCAAGATGAATAGTAAGATGAAAAGGTTGTAGGAGCACAGACCAGCTTTTACCTTGTGTTTGACCCTCACTTCAAGCCTCATCCATGCCTGCAGCTTCTAGGCAATGCTGCTGTGCAGAGTAAAGGAGATAAATGTGTTGATCTTCACAAGAAAATCAGCATTACTCTTCTTCTCTTTAGCACTAAGGCACAGTTTAATTTTTATTAAATGAATGATCATCCCATGCCTTAGTTTTCCCAGTTGTTTATCAGAGGACTTTGCCCTCTTGAAGCACTTTGATATCTATCAGGGAAACTGTTTGGTAAAACAAAGGCTTTTTATATTCTTTTTCCTCTAATTATGTTTGTTATAGTGCATTTTGCCAAACAGCATCTAGGGCAGGATCTGTTTACAAACCTGAACTTGCAGTGCTGGGATGAGCTGAAAAGACAGAGGCAAAATAATAAGCAAAGCACTATATGTGTTGAGACATGGTTGATTTTTGACCACTTTGACCCAGCCTCTTTCCCTTTGCTTTGCTTATATCTGTTCCCAGGTCTCCTTGTTGATTCCCCCAAGGAATGAAAAGCAACAGGTCTCACAGCCACAATACCTCCGGTGTCTCTATGATTGAAACCCTAAATTGCTAGTGTTTCCACCGGAGAACATTATTTGCAGGGAGAAATCACAAATATATATAAATAATAGGTTGAAACATTGAGAGAGACGTTGAGAACAAACAGAGGAAGCTGAGGAAAGAAGAGCTTAGTGATGTCAGTGAAGAATGCAGCGCTCTGCATTTATTCATTCACCGGTGAATTAAATCACGTCAAACAGCACAAAACTGCTCTAGTACACCTCGATTTTTTTATTTTTTTTTTCCCAAAAAAACAGAAAGACTTCTGATAAACGAGACTTGCCAGCAAGACACAACGTTCCAGGCACAGTAATACGGAAAGTGTGATCTGGGGGACCTGACTCATCCCAGAACTGATCCTATTGACGCATCTCTGGCTGAGCGTCTCGCAGTGATGCTCCTGCACTCGGCACTGAAACACTTGCCGTGGGCACTGGCACTTCATTTGGCAGGGAAAACGCCCCGTGAAGGAGAAGGTACAGCATTTACTGGCAAAACACTTCAAAGAGGGGGGAAAAAATCACCTGGGGGTTAAACACTTGTGATGGTCCTTCCTGCATTAATGGGTTTAGTCATTAGCAACACACTCTTCCCTTGAGATGGCCAGCCCCGAGTAAAACTCACAGCCCTGCTAAAGATGATCCATCAGCAGTTACAGCACCAGCACATCTGAGAACCTGCCTCAGGCTGTGTGTGCTCATGCCTCTCAACCTGGACTTCATCATCACAGAGTCACAGAATATGCAGGAAATATCACATTTATGGAGCCCTGAGATTGGAAGATTTTTCTTTCCCCCTTTGAACAAAGCAGTTTAAATTCAAAGACAGTAATATATCACCAGACTGGTTGTCAAAGCACACTCTTGTCGCAATAAATAAGCCAAATATAAGCAGTGTCACCAATTATAAATGTGTAAAATTATGCTGAATGAATTAGCTGCCTCCATTCACAGTTTATAAGTGCAACTGGTTGGGAGGTAAGAATGAAAAATAGATCATATGTATAATACCTGTAACAAATCTGAATGGTGCTTTTTAACTAATAGCATTGCCATCAATTTTACTGCAGAGGTACTGACATTTCAGTGTCTATTTTTATATTTGCTAAAGTTACAAGCAAAATGGAAAAAGCAAATTCAAAGAGCTACCTACGGCTGCTTTGATCTGCCCACTGTTCCAATGATGAGTTGGAGGATACATACATTACTCAGACAAAAAAATAACCTGTAAAGCTCTGGATTTTCTGCAGTTGAGAGATTGTGGGCACAAAACCCATCTCTCTCATTTCCTGAGGATAATAAACTCCTTCAGCTCTAAACATCTTTCCTTAGCTGAAAAGGACTCAGGATGTTGCAAACATCCTCCAACAAGCCACCACAAGAAAAAAACCAATCACATTTTCCCTCCCAGAAAGGCAAAAATAGTCTTTTACCTCCCTTGTTCCCCTTGACAACTCCAAACAAGAGCCACATCCAAAGGCACTTGAGTTCCATGGGACTCGTCCACATCTTTTCGCTGCACCGCTGAGCTCAGAACTGTTGCCAGCCGAGCCAAGGAGTTGGTCACTGCCTGGATAGAGCAGTGGGGACCATCATCCAGTGTGTGCAGGGAGGACTTTGGTCAGAAAACAGTCATTTCACTGTCTGAGTCCACAGGAGAGAATAAAGGCTGCTGGCTGTTCAGGTATTAGTAGCTTTTATCCAGGAAATCGAGCTTAATGCTCGGCGTACCATCGCGTGTAGGAAGTGGTTTGACACATCAGAGCTGCTGACTCCAGAGCTGTTTCACTACAGCTGAGGGCAGTAGAAAGGGGTAAGGTTTTAACAGCTCTGTGCAGGCACTCAACTCCAAATCTGTGGCTGGATGGATATTAGAGAGGAACCATCACCACGGAATAGTTGTCTGGTGCATGACAGTGGACCTCAGGCACCATCTGTGGGCTGTACCTACAAAGAAAAGGGTCCAAGGGCTGTATTTTTGGCTTTTTGGAGGCTGTCTGCTAATGATGATAAAGCCACAGTGCATTTATTTTTGTTGTAAGCATGTTTGCAGTTTCTCTGAATCACAGCTGACCTTCTGAAGGATGGACAGTTTGATCAAAAAAACAAACAAATAACCCATGAGGATAAGGCTGGCAGGTATGGAAAAGGTTTCCCTTTTTCCTAAATTGTCTGGGTGTGAAAGGCTTCAGTGAAATTCTTCCAAATGTCAGTGGAAAACTGCAAATGATCAAGGAACTATCACATTTTATGTAGTTTTTCTTCCACCACTTCCACAGAAATTATTTCCTGTTAGTATCTAGAGAAGCAATTGGGATAGGCTATGGAAAAAACAGATTGAAGCTATCTGTGGTATTCTATCATGGTTACTGCATGCTGGGCATTTACTTCTCCTTTATAAATCCTTAATAAATGAAATCTTCTTAAGAGACATGCTAAGAAATTGATGTGATACATTTTTAAATGCTGCTACAGCTGCATCCGTCAATCTCCTACCTCTCTCTGGATGAACCTCCCTTTGGCCTTTTCATGAAAGACTTTGTGCAGCTTCACTGATGCAGGTGACAAGTCCTCCTGGAGGGTTTGTCAGCTGGGACACTTTGGCCTGGAGATTGCCTCCCAAATCCAAATGCAACAGGGCATGGGAAACAAGAAAGGTTTCTGAAGCAACTGCTGTGGGGAGAATGCTCTGCTCACCCCGGGGCTGCTTCATGCTCCACAGATATTTACTGCCCTGGCTTTAATATCAAATCATGTTCCATATTTAACAGCAGAACAGGAAAAGCTCATGCCAAAGCCCACTGAAGGACTTAGTTTTACTCCTGAAAAATCTGTCTGAAAGTCTTAGACCCCAATTCTCTACCTTTTTCCAAGGTGCCTGAAGTTATGCAACTGCCTGAGCCCTGTGGCCACCTGGGCTGGTAAAACATACCTGGTACGTTGCCCAGAAAGAAATCCCAGACTTTTTGTCACAATTTTTCCTTTCCTTATTAAACACGGGGTCTGTTGTTTGGAGGTGCAGGGGTTTACTCCCCAATATCTTCTACTTCTTGCCTGGCCAAACTACTTCCACAGCTATTGGCATGCTGAAGCCAAGAGATGGGGGACCTTTTCTGCAGTCCTTCAGCTCAATCTTTAGTGTAGCCATTTGCTTTCAAGCAGCAAATCTCAGTGTAGGTGGGTAATAGCCACTAAGGTTTTATTACAAAGGGTGAGGTTTTTATCCAGGAATGAACATGAAACGTGCAGTCAGTTGTGCTGGAAGGAACGGTGACCCCAGGTGGCTAATTGCTAAAAACACAGTTTGCATGAGAAAGACCCATAATTCGGCATTTAGACCCTTTAAAGGTCAGGAAAAAAACTGTTATGGTTTGTGAGAGGAATTAGTCAGGGCAGCTTTGTGAAATAGGTCAGTTTGGTGGATGATTCTAGGAAAAAAAAACAGTGCTGCTTCTGTAAGGAACTGACCCAAAAGAGAACGAGGCAGAGAGGAGGAGTTTGAGAACAAGGGGTAGAGGTATCCAGGCATGGAAAAAACCAAGGGTTTATGAGAAAAAAACATAACCAACTTTATAATTTAGATGATAAACATGAGATGTTAGCAACAGAATTACGTGTGGGAATAAAGGAGGGGGTGTGCTGTGAAAACTTGGTGAATACCTAGAAAGTGCTGGAAGGAAATTAAAAAAAGCATCTTAAGCATTTAGGAAAGTGCAGGAGGAAAAGAAGGTGCTGGTGTTTCGGTTGCTCATTGACTTCCTTCCATTGATCACCAGAGCTTTGCTGCTTGGAGATGTTCTCTGTTTCAGCAGAGAGCTGGGAGGAAAAGAGCCTGTCACGTAGCTCAGGCCACCACAGACAAGATTCTAAAAATTATTTTTGCTCAATGCCACAAGACCACAGAAGGTGCAGAAATGGAGTTATCAGGGACTCAACCACAGACAGAGCTCACAGCTCCAGCCTTTTTTGGTCTAGGTTTAACAAGGGCCTTTTGAAATCCTGCAAGTGCTTTTAAAACTCTTCATGCACAAACCCATTTGCTCTGGAAGTCTGTCCTCTCCTTAAACTGGTCTCTAAGCCAACTTGAAGAAAGGGCAACACTGTGATCTTACTGCAGCTCTTCTCAGTTCAAAGCAGTGGTAAATATCCACAGGATTCACTAAAATAAGCAAACTTTGTGTTTTCTTCAACTTTTTCTGCTGTGTATCACTCTTACACAAATTCTCTATTTGAGGGAATGACATTTCATACTGAACTTCCCAGGGAGGCTGTGGGAGTGGCTTTAATAGCCAAATAAACTCTGTAATCAGTATGTTGCTTTTATGTCCTTAAAATTATGGTGATGGTGGTTGTAAACTCACATTATGTACAAGGGCCCTTCCCAATCTCCACAGCAGCATCCAGCTCTCCTGCAAAACAGAGGAAAGAGGAACCCCTAGTTATACCAAGTCCTTGAAAGGATCATCAGAAAATTTTCATCCACCCTAATTATTTATAATGGTCAAACTGGTTTTAATCTTTCCCATAACAGTGAGACAGAACTGGCACAAGGAGCACAAATTTCTCATCTTAAATGATTTGCAAGGATTTGGGTTCAGTTCAAGAGGGAGTTCTATAGACAACACAGTTGTCAAAGTTCCCCCTTGAGTCAATGGAGAGTCAACAAGGACATCAAGAGAGTGATTCATCTCCTTTTCTGGACATCTACATCCACCACATGAATCACTTTTCTCAACTTCCCTCCCTCCCTTCCATCTACAGACAATGGTTAAACCAGCATAACTAGGTTAAACCAACCATGGGTCTTTTAGGCAGCCTCAGCTGGATGAGAAAGACCCATCCTGAAAATCCCTACTTAATTTGGAAAAAGAATTTAAATTGCTTATTTAGTGACTGAGAACGGTCTTTCCAGTCAACCATCTTGGACGTGGGTCATTATACTCTTATTAACTATCCCTTTCACTGAGTTCTGTGATAAATATGTGAGGACCATAAAACTTAGAGAGGTCTTGCAAATCCAGTACTTAGTGTTGGGCTAAATCCATCAAACAAATTCTGAGTGGTTGCTGTCTGGGGTTAAACCACGACACTGGCATCATGTCACTTCTTTTGGCTGCTTGTGCTATCCTCCAAAATCATCAGGTTAGCATGCAGCAACAGCCAAAAACCCCCTGGTATCTTCCTGTGGGAATCATTATTATTACAATAAAACAGTGTCTAATGAGCACATCTGGAGGAGACTGAATTTGTAGCCTCATTCTCCTCAGACTCAGTGTCCAGCTGAGCTTCTGGCTTATGTGAAAAACTCTTCATATATTTATTTAGTTCCCATATAGTGAGTACTGCCACAACTTCCTTAACACACCAATGCCTAGATTAGGCTATTTAATATTTCCCCATGCAAATACAACTGAATAGTACAGATAACTTCCTTCCTATTCTTATTTGCAATCACCAGCCCTTTTGCCTGAGCAGAAAAAAATCAGGAACTTAAAACTGATAAAGCAAATATATTATTGCATGATCATATTTGTTCCTTCTCTCCTCCCTCTTGTATCATCAAGTATAGTTAATCAAATATATTTAATTCTGTGAAGTGCACAAGTCTGAAGACACCCTCTGCAGTAAGCTCCTTACCCAAGGCACCCTGCCTCTTTGCTTGATTTCAGTAAGAATTTTTAAATTAGCTGTGAAGTTATGGAAATACAACCTAGATGAATTATGAGGTGAGTACCAAAGTGATTGGGAAACCCCTTTAAGTGCCCTTAAAATGATTCAGAATCGTGTCAGATGAAAGAGCATATTGGGTGGCACTGATTAACTGTCAGAAAGGAAGGATGCACTGAAAGGTGGTCCCCAAGTTATAATGATCTTTGGTTATTCAGTATTTTCCTTACCTGGATGATGAATATAGAGAAACTTTACTGCATTTGCAGAAGATTCTGTGCCAGGAGAAACTATGCATATATTAGAGGGCAGGAAAGAAATTCAAAGTGACCTAAATACACTGGACAAAAAAAATTAGGATGCAGTTTAAGTGCAAGATTTATACATAGGCAGAATAAAAAAACCTGAGAAATGGAATAGAGGAATCACATACCTGATCTTCAGAAAATGAACCAGGGCTTGCTTGCAGAAGACCAATTGGAAATGTCACACATAAAATAATTAAATCTAATTCTGAAATGTGTAACATGCAAAAAAACCTCTTGTTCTGTGCTGGGACAATGAAGCCATGGAGAGATGCTATGCCTAGTTGTGGGCCACTACAGATGGTGAAAAACATGAAGAAGCACAAGACAATTCAGAGGAAAGCAATGAGAATTATAAGGGGTTATAGAAAACCTTTTAAAGAAAAGGCTGAATTACTTGAGACTGTCTGAGGAATGGTGATGGAGAAGGGGACAAGATAAGAGCCTTAGCAGGGGTAGTGATGGAGCTCACCTAGGCATGGACTAGATGACCCCTCAAGTCTTCCAGCACTACTGTCTAGGGACTGAAAAGGATTGTGCTCTTCCTCCTTTTTAGACTCAAGCCCAGCAAGCTGCAACCAGTGCAAACACCTGAGCTGGCCATCTACACTCCTTTTGTCACCAATGAAGACAAATAGGGCAGGGCCGTATCTTAAAAATTATTTAAATAGGCCAGATATCCTTTATTAGAGGCATCAAAAATCAGGGGAGATGAACCTGACCTCCATCAAGTTTTAAATTGCAAACTGTTATATTATGTGACTCCCATCCCAACTCTGGCCCTTTTATTACCAAATGAACTTCCCATGGTTGAAACCCACCACTAAAAACCTTTCTACTGCAAGTCATAAGACACCTTTCTACATCTTCTTTAGCTTCATGGTCTGGGTAGATGCTTCTGCTTAGGAAGGCAAGTTCAGTGCCTTCCTTTAGTTCAGTGAAGGCACAGCTAATCTTGGCTGTACGAATTTTGTTGTGTCAGCCCTGAATTTACCAGCTCATAGGAAGCTGATGTAGATGTTCCAAGAACTCGGGCTAAATTGTCTGCCACAGAAATTAAAGCAAACAGTTGCGTTTCAGTTCTCAGATCTTAATCTAGTGCCTTCCCTTGAGAGTGAAGAAACTCCCCTTCTAAACAGTATGGATTTTTAGGATTTCTTATAGAAATACAAAAAAAAGAACTAAAATAGTAGCAGTGGGAAGTATTTTAAAGATTTCATGAGCTTCAAAAAACTTGGAAGTTTCTAGATCTAACCACTAACCAAGAAATGCTGTTGAAGTCAGAAAACTGGTGTGGCACTCAGGAAGGAAGTAGAGAGTGCAAAAATGAAAACCTGAATGTAGAAAGCTCAGGATGAATTTTTCTTCAGCCAGGCTAAAGAAGTAGAAAATAGTAAGAGCTTTTCCTTCTTGAGCATAAATTATTAAAGCTGACCCTTTTATTCAGTGCAGAACAAGGGTTCATGCCTCGGTTTTTTGCCCCTAATGAGGCTCAGGGCTTCCTCCAACATCTTTATTATGAATCCCAAAGCCTCTTTTTGCAGCATCAAGAGCAATCCTTCAAATTATGCCAGAGTAATTAAGGCTTTGTTATAAAAGTCAGACCTCATGATTTGGGACATCGTTTCAAAATCATGATTTCCTGTGGCTGCTGTAGGATTTTCTCTGCAGGGCAATTTTCTAATGCATGTTCAGCTGTTCTCAAATGTTGCAGTGACACCAGTATTCAAGGGGTTGTAGGTGAAGGCAAACTGAAATGGGACAATTGAGCATTGCCCTGGATAACAAGGGAGCACTGGTGCTCAACAGAGCTGGACATTTGAAGACAGAAAATTATGGGTGAGATATTAAATAAATAGCTAGTTTGTAAGTATCCTTTTCCCTGAGTTTGATCTCCATGGTCCATTTTGCTGCTGTTACTCTAGTACCATTTTCATGGACCGGGCACTATTTGTGCAGTGGAGAAGGATGGGGTTGGGATGGAGATTTTTGGATAAACAGATCACAGAATTATAGAATCACAGAATGGTTTGGGTTGGAAGGGACCTCAAAGATCAGCTAGTTCCAACTCCACTGCCATGGGCACAGACAGCTTACAGTAGACCAGGCTGCTCAAAGCCCCATCCAACCTGGTCTAGAACACCTCCAGGAAGAGTCAATAGTCTCTCTGGGAAACCTGTTGCAGGGTCTCCCCACCCTCACAGTAAAGAATTTCTTCCCAAAATCTAATCTGACTTTGCCCTCTTTTGGCTTAAGGTCATTCCCCTTTGTCCTATCCCTCCAAGCCCTCATGAAAAGTCCCTCTCCAGCCCTCTTGTAAGCCCCCTTTAGATACTGGAAGTCTGCTCCAAGGTCTCCCCAACCACAAGATGATGGATGTTTGATATGTAAAGCCCTGAGTAACCCAACTGGCCTGTTGAGGATTTCAGGGCACTCCATGTCTTTCTCCTGAGGAAGCTTGACTGCCAGGAGAAGAAAAGAATTTGGGATCAACAAGGTGGTCTTCACCTTTCCTCACTTAATATGAGCTGTTGGTGTAGACTTGGACTTTTGAGCTGGTCACCTGCCCTCACAGTCAAGGGAGAGCAGTAGGAGCAGCTCAGATGACATATTTTAGGTGTCTGCATCAGCATGAGATGAACTCCACTGTGAAGTGTCTGCTCCTCTGCACTGGCTACAAACAAGTACAGCACCCAAGTACTAAAGATGTCACATTTGGTTTGAGGACACCCACCAAACCTCCCACCTGGTTCTCAACTGTGGCAAACAAACTCCATCTGCTATAATTAGCAGCAAAAATTGCCCTGCATTGGCTTGATGTCTAAAACAGTCTCCCAGTGCTTAGGGACCTTGGAAGAAATTACCTCTTTACCATCAGCTTTATCCCCTTCACTCAGATGGGGCACATATTTGTTTTCCTGGATCCAGACCCCATCACCTACTCCCTGGTCTCTCTGTGTTGTGTGCACAGGTTATAAATGCTGGGGGACAGCAGGTTTGGGGCTGAGCTGTGGGTAACTTCACTCTCGAAGGATAATGCAATTAAAGGTGTAAAGAATGAACTGTAGATGGGAAATCTGTAGTGTGGAAAGGTCCAAGATGTCCACACTGGTCCTAACACTTGTGCTGTTCAGGACTCTGATGTTCAGTGCCTCTTTGGTGCTTGGAAGAAGAAGGAAGGAGAAAGGTGACCTAGACAGGATCGAGCTGACTGTAAAACATGCTAATGAAATGCAGGAGTTATTTCCATAAAGCAGTTCATATTTCATGCCCTGTAGCTGTTCTCCCAAGAAAACAGCAGCTATTTATCAGGCTGTTCAACACAAGTATGCTCACCCTGAGGAAGTTCTCCTCTGACCCTCATGAATTGAACTGTCCACATTTTGCAGCCAGAACTTAGTTTGTCACCTGCATCTATCCAGGCAAAGGAACTGCTGGTTGGCTTTGGAGGTTGCAGAGGAATCACTTGTGTGGGGCAAATGGCTTCAAACTTCCTCCCAGAGATCAGGACAAAGCCCATTATAACTCAAGAGCATTCGGTGCTGAAAAAGGGTCCTTACCCCGAAACGCTGAGCTCAGACAGTGCATGCAATCAGCTTTGAATCTGATAGCTTTTACCAGCTGCACAGGACAAGTGCAAACTTTGCTGGAGATCACCCTCATCCAGCAGAATCCCATCATGTGTGGGGCAGTCTTGTGCTTTGAAAGAGAACAGTGATGGTGAAGTCAGGAAATCAGATGAAAAAAAACAGCACGTGGGATCTTTTATATCTCTTCTGGCCATCTATTGATACCTCTGATTCCCACAGTTCAGCCCTTCTGAAGTCCCTGTCTATTTTGATCACTGCCCATTGATACCCAAAGACAGCCCTAAAGCAGAATATAGTCCTACGAAGAAAGCAGTAAACAATCTTCTCATTTTAGGCTCTGTCCTAAGGTTAATGGTTCCAACTCCTAAATTTCTCTATTTCTCATTCCAGAGATCAACGTTTCCTCATCTGGAGGATTTGAATTGCAACTGTGTCTTACTTTTAGTATAGGAAATTATTAAATAAGTGAGGATATTTGGGGCAGAGGGGTTCACATGGCCTCATGTCACACAGAGGCTGATGTCACCTGTGTTAAAGCAGTAAAGAGAGGACTGTTTCCAGGGCTGATTTAGTTCATATCAGCCAGGCTCTAACTGCCCCTCACTCAGATGCATGCCCTCATGGCCATCTTCACTGTATCTGTCCCCTGCATGATACAAAGAGTAGCACTCAGAAACCAGCTCATTAGCCGTTTTCATGGTGAGCAAATGGAAAACCTGAAATATTTGATGTGACTAATAAAAGCCAGACACTGAGCCTCCTCAGTTTGGAGTGTTTTGTCAGGTCATTTAAAGTTAGAAGTGGAAAGTACTCCAGATGTTACACCAGTTATGAGCAGCTCAAATGCCATAAAAAGAGTAGATAAAATATAATATGAAAATGTAAATTATAATAGAATGATAGTGTCTACCTGCTTGGTTGTTTAGTGTTCAGGGAGTATCCACCAAGACGATTATATCTGTATCATCTCACTTAAGTGGGATAAAGAAGATGAAAAAATTAAATATTTGCACAAAAACATTAATTGCACCTGTTTTAATGCAACTGGTTTTGCATTCTGGTTGCTGTGGCATCCCAAGAGACCATGCATAGCCAAACCTCAGATTCTCATGCTCCCCAAAAAGTGCCACTGTACGAGCAGAGCTGCTGGTACTGACTCATTGCCACAAGCATTGCCATGAGCTCCCCATGGTGGCATATCCTGGCTCTGTCCTTGGAATGCTCCATCCCAGCAACATCCAGCTCCAATGTGGGGCTTTAAAATGAGAAATCATAACCAAGAAACATTGCTGGCAAACCAGACCAGCTAAGAGAGGGACTTGCTGCCAAAGGTAACAAGCATCCAGAAGGATGAATCCAGAGAAGACAGCTAAGAGCACCTCATCCTAATTTTGGCTCCTCCACTAACTCCAAATGTGGCTTGTGAAAGTCACTTCCCTGCCTTTCCCCCTGCCCAACAACTGTAAGCTCTTGATAACAATAAATTTGTGATAAAAGTCTTCATTTTTAACTGCAGAGATGTCTCTATATTTGGCTGCTCAATGCAGTCTTTGAGCAAAGACAGCACTTTAACAGTCTTAGGATCACAGGATGGTTTGAGTTTGAAGGGACCTTAAAGATCATCTGGTCCAACTCCTCCGCCATGAGCAGGGACACCTTCCACTAGCCCAGGTTATTCAGAGCTCCATCCAACCTGGTCTTGGACACTTCCAGGGATGGGGCAGCCCCAGCTTCTCTGGGCAACCTGTGCCAGGGCTTGCCCACTCTCACAGGGAAGAATTCCTTCCCAATATCCCATCTAACCCTGTCCCCTGTCAATGTGAAGCTATTCCCCCTTGTCCTGTCACTCCAGGCCCTTATCCAAAGTCCCCCTCCATCTCTTCTGCAGCCCTTTTAGGCACTGTAAGGAGCTCTCAGGTCTCCTCAGAGCCTTCCCTTCTCCAGGCTGAACAACCATTCAAAGCATCTCCCCCTAATTCTGAATAGCAAGAAAACAACAGAGCACGAGCTTAGTCAAAATGTTTCTGTCTTATCTTCAAAAAAAGAGAGAGAAGAACTTCATTTGTTTTTGCTTCAGGAAGCTCTCTGCACCAACGGAGAAGAAAGTCCCTTTCTAAAATAACAAGAAATTCATTAGCACTTCTTGTACTTTTTTTAAGGTCACCATTACAGATATTTTTGATAGCACATCCTTTAACGCACATGTGGTCTGCTCTGATGGTGGAGATAATGCTGTTTACCTGAAGAGCAGGTCTGGGTTCTTTTTTTCATGTCTCCCTTGTTTTTCAGGAACAGAAGGATGGACGATGCTCCCACCAGGCCATTGCTCACTCAGAGTTGTGGTATTGGAAAGAGTGTGGAAGGAAAAACAAGGCATGCGGTGAACACTGTCATTTAAAAAGATGAAAGCTCAGTGCTCAATTTTCATCATTTGCCTTCCATGATACAATGATCTGATCCATGGTGGGATCAGATCATGAAGGACTTCAGGGGATGCCATCTCTGGCTACACTGGGTTTATTTAAGAAACATAAGAGTTGATAGGCTGAGCAAGATTACCCACCAGTGTAGTTCAGTATCAGGCCCTTTTCACTAATCAGAATAATACCTGAAGGAAGAAGCAAAAAATCCTACTGAGACAAAGGCAGAATAACCAGCTTTTGTCCTTAAGTTTGTCTTAACTTCCAGTCATTGGGTTGTTTTGTAACATAGAAGTTTTTCTTTTTTTCATGACATGTATACTCTGAATAAACACACAGCTCTTTGTTTCTTACTGGAGCAGTATCTTGTGAATTGTAAAGTTACCAAAGACCTCAAGGCACGCAATTTTATTTTTATTTTTTTATATAAAATGAAAACTATGAACAAACTCAAGTCCTGGGATATAAAATAGAACATGGAAAGTGTCCCAGTAAATTAGGAAAGTGCTGTTCCATAGACTATCTTCCAGAAACATGGACATAGCTTGTCCTGGAAAATGTACTGGGTATCTCAGTTTTAGACAGCTAAAATTGGATGAGATTAATTATAATTGTATAAGACCTCATACCTGATCCTAAATGACCATATATCCAATATATATTGTCTTCTTATGAGATGGGAAGTGTCATTTCTAAACAGCTGAGAAAAGCTGCCTGAGCCTGAATCCTAAGCCAGAGTTGGTCAAGACCAGACTGGTCAAGGACAAGGATGTTCCAGTGTACCTGATTCTGCAACACACACCTCTGTGGCAGAGATACAATCCTGAAGGGTGGATATGATACCCTAAACCAGCAGATTCTGAATATCACAGCTTCATCTTAGCTTCAAAAATTCACCTACAATATCAATGCCATTGGACATATTTTAGGGCCAAGGGTGCTGCACACAACCCATGTGGGAGAAATCCATAGAAAAAGACAGAGACCGTGTCCCAGCACAAAAGTTTGTTCATGTGGAAAATAAGCTGAAGTTCTGTTTAAAAGCTGGCAATCCCTAATGGAGGAGCAGAAGTCCTTTTCCAAATTTACCCAGTGATCAGAGCACTTAGCCAGTAATCCAGAGCAAGCCTGGATAGTAAATATTCTCCTTTGTCTCTCCAGAGAAGTATAACAAGTAACAAAGCCATAGAAGTAATCACAGACTCATCAAATAATTTGGATTGGAATGATATAGCTGTTCATGAGATCTCACCTGGATTTATTCAGCTGGCTCGTGCAAACCTCCAAGGATGGAGACTGCACAACCTCTCTGGGCAACCTGGTAGTGTCTGTGAACATGTTAGTGCCCATCAATGTGCTATTAACACCAAATAGTTCTGTTTATGCCAGCAATCTTGTGATGGCCATCATGACACAGCAGCAGAGAATTCTCTTTGAACCTAAAGTTCTTGTATTCATCTGTTCTGGAGTGAGAACAGTTGATTCATGAGAATTTGATACAAATCTTCAGCAAGCAGAAGAATAACCTTAGCTATCTGTGTATCATCAGTACAGAGGCATTTCCAGAGTGATGTCACATCACTTGGTAAAAACTCACAGTTCTTAGAACTTAATCTCAAATCCAGTATTTTATTCCAGTCCTAAAAATGTACCTGTAAAACTGGATAGAGCTTTCAGTGAGAAATTTCAATGGATGGTGAAAACTGTTGTCTAAGATACCTTCTTCTTTGAGTACTCAACTCGAGCTACTTTCATGTACAAAGAATAGATGCCCAGAATCCTTCAAATGGTCTTGGGATCTTAAACCCATAGGAAATGCTTTAGTGTCATTATTAAACCTCCAACTGACTGAAGTAATATTTTAGGAAGGAGCTAAATGATTCTAAAAGGAGACCAGCCCTTGTAAATTTAACCAATAGCCTTTCCTGGCAAAAAAAAAATCTTCAAACCTGGAGATAAGTCAAATAGCAAAGGATCTCCTCTGTAGAACTTAACATCACTCAATGTTTAAAAAAGAGTGGAAGCTATGAAATATTTTGGGGGGAAAACGGTTCAGCCAATGTTTGGCTGAATATGACTGAACTAAAGGAAAAATGTCAATGCTAAAATGAAAGTTCTCACTGCAGGCATGCACAGTAATGGCTGGGAAGGCAGACAAGCCAGGCTGTAAAGCTGATTTTCTCCTTCTCTTCCAAACCCTTGGAAAGGCTTCCAAAACCTTTCTCAAAGCTATTAACTTTAAAGCTGATGACCTGTGCAATGGAGGTTTAACTCTCCTCTGCCCCCCTTCAATTCCATAAAATCACAGAATCATAGAATACCTCACATTGGAAGGGACACATAAGGATCATTGAGTCCAACTCCCACAGAGGTTCTTCCCCCAGAGGGTGGTTGGGCACAGGAAGAGGCTCCCCTGGGAAGTGGCCATGGCATCAAGGCTGGCAGAGTCCAAGGAGCATTTGGACTCTCAGGCACATGATGGGATCCATGGCGTGGAGCCGTGCAGGACCAGGAGTTGGATTTGATGATCCTTGGAGGTCCCTTTCAACTCAGGATTTCTAGGATTCTAGAAAGACAAAATTCCTGAGATCACTCCAATTTATTGATGCCTCAGACAGTGAGATTTTCAGTGTGTAGGAAACCTGCATCTTTGGCACACAGACCCACTCGATGGTTAACACAGGAGGGTTTTATATAACTTTTTACCCAAATCTTTCCTCTAGCAGAGCAGCACAACCATTTTTTCTCTCGGTGATGGCAGACATCCCATCTGTACTGAGTCTAGTCATGTGTAATATTTACACCGCTGTGATTTGATGTGTTTTCTCAGTTCTTCAAACTAGCTTGAGACAGTGACAGTAGGACAAGATGGCCATTTCCTCACTTATAGCATTGCCTCCCCCCCCCATTTCTGGCCAAACAAAAGCACTCCATTGTGCAGTGTCAATAGCAATGGAGCTTTCTTTAGTTGTGATCAAAAATATTGAACTATTTGCGTCAGAAACTTCATCTCTAATGAAATGTTTCTGTTCTGATTTCTTATTCATTTCTTACTCATTTTAGTTATGGAACTCAGACAAAGTACGAAACTAGGTAGAAATGTGAAATAAGTAAAACATAAGTGAAAAAACCCCCACCATTTTCTGGGGCTTTGGGTTATTCTATACATGGCAAAAAGACACCATTTCCTTCATTGTTCTCATAGTCACATTTTCAGCTGTTCCCTTAGCAGAAGAAAGAATATTTCAAATGCCTTTCTAACGATTTTCAATTCTTTCACATCACTACTTTTTGAAGTTTGGGGGTTTTTTTCGTGCCAGCAAACCTAAGAGAATCTTCTGAAGCTAGGATGAATTTTCCCCCGGCATTTTCCTACTCATATTTCATTTTTGCTACGTGGGCAAAGCTGAAGGTCATTGGGAAGATGACAATGATAATCAAGCATTTTCTGAGGGGAGTGGAAAAAAAAGGCAAATAAATTACAGAAAGGTTTGGAATTGCTGCCAGGGCCACCATAAAAAAAGTGTGTTGTGTAGCAGGGTTGGTTCTGTGCACGGAATCTCCACCATTGGTTGGAAACCACCATTTAATGGGATTTAAACACTTTTTAACCAGACTGACACTGCTCTCATCAGTCCTGATGTTTTGCTTTTGTGCCACATCGTGGTCCCCACCGTTTCCCACCTGTGGGATGGGGAGCTGCTCCATTCACCTGATGCTCAGGGGTTTTGAGGGGTGGTTCCCACAGCCAAGATTGCCACCCCAAAAAACTCCACTTAGGTTGCCACGCACTGCCCTCTAATGCCATTTTGGCATATTACCAACCCTCACCCTTAGAGGAAATCTGTAATGCAGTGCAAATGATCCACATCCACCAAAACCTGCTATTGATGCTTCAGGGAAATTATAATAAATGAGGCTTTTATAGGCTGTTTGGTTTTGGTTTTTTTTTTTATCCTTCAGCATTGCTTCATTTTACAACTTCTTGGAGGTCATCATCAGGGAGAAAAATGAAAACTCTCCATTTACCTTTCCTGTGCCATTTTGGGTGTTTGATGCTTTCAGGGTCCTGTTCAACTGCTTATTTTCACCCAACACGTCTGATTTCTTCGAGTTTTTATATTGCATTGCTGCTTTTTGGAGGGGCTGAGATGCCCAGGAGTGCAGGTGGCCACTCAAAGGTGTATGTGCATGTTGTATTCATGAGGCTATTTTCTTCTTTTTTAAAATTTTAATGCTTCCTAGCAGCGTGCTTGCTTTCTTGCTTCCTTCAGAGCACTGAGTAGGCATTTCTAGAAAATTATCCACAATGAATGCAGCATCTCTTTCCTTAATGGAAGCAGCTGATTTAGAGCCTGCTGCTGTGTGTGTTTTGTTAGTGCTATTTTCTCCTGTGTGCATTGCTTTGCATTCATTAACTCGGGGTCCCATCTGCCATCTCACCACCCAGACAGAGCCATGCCATCCCTCTGCAACTTCTGCATTTCAGCTTTTGGATGATTACTCTGAACAATTTGGGATCCACAGCAAATTTTTTCACCTTGGCTGTTCACCTTTTCCAGGTTGCCTGTTGGTACAACGAGGGGTCCCAATCAAGGCTGGTGGTTCTTCTCACAGCGGGAAAACCAAGAGTTTATTCACAGCTTTTTGATCCTGCCTGTAGCCTCATCTCCATAATCCCCCTCCTCTCCTCTCCCAAGAGTTTAGGAGACCCAGCTGCACCAAACTCATCCCGAACTGATGAGAAAAATTTTAACTTGGGAAAAAGACCTGCAAGAAAAGGTACAGACAGAGCCACATGTTATAAGAAAGGCACATGCAGAGGTAGGACTGCTGATACAGTGATCATTAGTGGGATTCAAGAGGACAAGCATCAAGATGGGAAGGTTTGAAATCCTAAAGGAAATAAAAAGTAAGGATAGCTGGAAGATCAGACTTCAGCACCACCGTGGGTCTGCTGGAGCCACAGAGCTGGCCAGTGCTGCCCTACCTTTGCAGGTAGAGCTGAAAAGCAGATTTCAGCCACAATTACCTACCTTCAAGATGCGTAGTGTTGGGGGTGACCTCAAATATTTCTGCTCCATTTTCAGTCTACCTGGGACCTCCAGACTTTGCAGCTGGGTGAGAGCTCTCTACCTGCCTGCAGCCTTCCTGAATTTAATGAGCAGGGTTTTGTTGGCTCTTCTATCCCTAAATGTGTGTGTACAAGTACATTGTGGTTATTATTGCAAACAGTGATGGATCAATTTTGATCCGTGCCTAATGCACTTCCCTGAGTTAACCGAGAGCTGTTTCTCTTCTTGTGAATTATCTGATTCATGGCTTTAATAGGGAGTTATTTATGGATGTAATAATTTAGCCTTTGCCCTCCCTGTTGTGACTTGTTCCAAGGAGGAACTGAAATCTCCTGCTGTTGTCATGTTTTCCACCTCTGCAGACTCTAACCTCCTTTTAGTTTCTCCCAGTGACTGTCATGCTGTGATATTGCTCTGTGACATTTTAATCCACACTGATTTCTCTCAGTACCTTTTGATGCAATTAATTATTTGAATCCTTCCTTTAACATAGGGAACCAGTTCTTTTCTCAGTGGGATTCTGACACTGTAAAATTAGTGTCCTGCTGATTTCTTTTCTTCCACAAGGTTACAAATGTGTGAATTATATCAATCCTTCCTTTAAAAAACACGGGCATTGAAAAGGCAAGAAACCAAAGGAAAATACTTGGGAGATCCTACAGAAATAAAGTGAAAACATTTTCTTCTTATATTTAAGAAGCTTTCACTGTTATTATGAAAATAGACATATCTGTAGATGTGTTTAGAAATACTGTGTTAATAAAAAGAAGCATAAGTAGGAGGGGAAGCAGCAGCTTTACTTACTAACACCATTCTTTAGCTCACCATGGGGAAATAAAGTGCATATAGCACAGCTGAAAGCAATGCTGGAGGTTTAAAGACCTTCTGATTAATAGAGACAGTGCTTGTAATATTTTGAGGTTGAAGTGCCAGATCTATCTGCTTTGGGGTTGGAGGTTGTGTCTGGCTTTGCAGACAGTCTTGCATGTTTATTTGATTTATCACTGGTGCAAGTGGCCAAAATTCTTCGAAAGCTCATGCTTGGTGTGAGCTGGAGATACACCTGCTCAGTATGAGCAAAACAGAAAATCCATACTTGCCACTGTCAAAGAGAAGGCATTGAATAATTAGTGCAGGACATTGAGGGGGGAAGATTGGGGTGGTTGGGTAAAATCCAGGCTCAGACAGATACAGAATTTTAAAGATTGCTTTAGAAAACAAAAGTTATTTTTCAAGACCAAACCAGTCCACTTTAGCCTCAAATGACATAATGCAATAAATACACCTAAACAGCCAAATATTTTGCAATAACTATTACTCA
>JAWWTY010000037.1:2559459-2621967 GCA_035222235.1 Margarornis squamiger
GTCCTTGGGCCTGGAGCTCTGTGCATTGAACCATTTTTGTCTGTTCTTGATGAATGGGGCTTCTCAGTTTGCTTGGCCTCTGCCTGGATAAACTTAGTAGTGCAGGTGGCACTTTTCTCCATTTAATAAGAGTTTAATAAATGCATTATAGAGATGTGAATATCTATATGCAGTAGGAAAATCCAAAATAAATCTTGTTTCTGAGAGAAATGGAGGTGATCGCATGTTAAAACAGCACATGCAGAGGAGACATTCTTCTGATTTGGATTTCTGTGGGAGGCTTTTTTTTTCATAGTTTTTGAGTATTGAAAAAGCAAATGTTCTCTCCAGCTGTAGCATCATTCCCATATGAAGAGGAGTCAAGACCTCGGGCACCTTCTTCCAAAGCAGCTATTCCTCCTCCAGTGTATGATGAGCCAGAGAGGCCTCGCTCCCCCACGGGACCCAGCAACTCCTTCCTTGCTAACATGGGGTAAATGACTGACTTCTGCACATTTTGTGGAAAAGACATAGGAAAATGGTGGAAACCAAAAGCTAAAATAGTTTGTCAATAGAGGAGAACACAGCCCATTGTATGTATGTGGTTAGTCTGAGTGCAGAGAGTCCAAACTGGCTGGATATGGAAAAAAATCAGTGGATTGACTGGATTGAGGGAAAGATAGCTGAGGTGGTTGCACTCAAAGCTGTGTTTTTGAGGCAGTTCTAAAGCCACATTCCAGTATGAAGTGTTTATGGCCTGTACAAGCCAAGTTAATGGAGTATATGGAAAAACACAGATGGCATATTAGTTCCTCTAGGTATCTTTTCCAGCTTTGTCTTAAATTTGCTACATACCAGTGGGCAAATCACTTCAGCTCTGCTTTGTTCAAGAATTCAGAGCATGTCTGCATGAAGGTGGCAGCTGTGGCTGCAAACCTGTCCGTTTCTGACTTGTGTGCAGTGCCTCTGTTAGTCCTGTGGCAACAAAGGGAAGATGAATATATAGTTAAAAACAGCTTAGAGACCTTGGTTTTGGCTTTGTTTTTCTTCTAGTTGACCAGAAAAAGGAAAACCAAACTTGGTACTGTTGGACCAGTTTGTGCATTGTTACCACCTCTGGTTAGCAGTACCCTGGGACCTTCACTTCATTGAGGGAAGGGCTAAAAATCTGACCTAACCTGCCTTACTTTGACCACACAATTGGCTGTTTATTCTGTGATTTGGAGTTTTAACCTTTCAGCATTACACAGCCAAACTTCTTGGCCTTTTCTAATGTATGTTTCAGGTACTGTGCTTAGGAAATAGTCATGTAGTCACTGGTCCTGCATTTCCTGTGTTATCTTGTTTGCCCATTGATAAAATGGAGGTGGCTGAACATGGAATATTTACTGTGGTTTAAACTAGTACACCATGGCATGGTTTTTGTGTCTGGACCTATCAAGCTGTGGTCACCAGAGAAATGTTGACATTTGTATGTAAGTTTTGATTGTAAATATCCTTTCACTGGGAGTTTTGAAAACCTGTCAGTGTAAGGTGCTTACAAAAATGTACCTTTAAATAGCTTGGGGATTTCATTGCCTCAAGATGTTCTGGTAAATTCAGAAAGATCAGACCTGCTTACATTCATAGTGAGCATACCCAGATTTGTTGTAGGAAGGGCTAGCAAAGCCAAGTCCTCTGGACCTTACACCAACTTGTAACTAATAGATAGTAGGTTGTAAATTGTAGAAGCTCTTGTGTTTTCTGTCTCTGTGTAAGGGAATTTTAAAAGATAGAATATGTGAGCGCTCAAGAGAAATGCAATGGTAATGTTTTGTGGAAGAAACCTTTGCTAACTGATGTTTTTTCTCTTTGCAGAGGGACAGTAGCTCACAAAATCATGCAGAAGTATGGTTTCAGAGAGGGCCAGGGGCTGGGAAAGCACGAACAGGGGCTCAGCACAGCGCTGTCAGTAGAGAAAACGAGCAAGAGGGGTGGCAAGATCATTGTTGGCGAGTCTACAGAGAAAGGTAATTGTGTCCTGCACCAGGTCTGTGAGAAATGAAGCTCCTGGATTTTTGTTTACCATCTGTCCTGGGAGAAAATGCTGGAGTTGAAAGAATGAATCGTATTTGTTCTTTTGGAAATTTGTCTTCTTTATCTTGTAAAGTCCTGTATACCTTTTTTTTAAGCTCACCCTGCCCTTACTAGCACAGCATCCCTGCCTGAGCACAAGTGTTGGAAGTCAGGAGAACTCATTCTTAGTTCTTAGGGAATCTGATACAATTCTGAACTTAGGGATTATTTCCCCCAAAGAAGCAGTATGTTTTCAGTACATTGTCAGTGTTCCTGCTTAATTCACATAACTGGAATTGATTTTTCTGCTTATTGTCCTTCCAAGTAGCTACAGGTTTGAGTAACTGTTCCTCACCAATGTGAAACTACCTTTTTATGGCTTTTATTCCATTTTTCCATCAATAAGGTTCTGATAAAAGCTCCCAGTTGAACTTTAATCTTATATTATTCCATGATTGACTGTTCTGTCTTCATAACAGAAACAGGCAAGAAAGCAGATTCTAACCCATTGACCGAGATACTGAAATGCCCAACTAAAGTGGTCTTACTGAGGGTAAGTTGGGAGTCAGAGAACATGTCTTGGTGCTGAAATGTTTAAACCAGTGTTCCTGTTACAAGACTCTGCACAGTTCAAATGGTTCTGGCCTGCTTTGTGTTCTGGAGACAATATGTGTCTTCCTGAGATACGTGTTTTAAATCAACACTGCTTTAAATTGTACAGTTCCCTTGTCTCCTCCTGTGGCTCTTGAGCTTTTAAAGCATTCATGGCCACAGTTCACAGGCCATCTCTGATTTATCTACACAATCATCTGCACAGGCTCCACCCACTGAGCTGGGTTTATTCTTTTAACTTTCAGAACATGGTTGGTGCTGGGGAGGTGGATGAAGATCTTGAAGTTGAAACTAAGGAGGAATGTGAGAAATATGGCAAGGTTGGGAAATGTGTCATCTTTGAGGTAAGAGAGAATCTGTTTCTTTTTGGCTGCTCTGAAAGTAAACCTGGGCACTTGTCCCTTACAACTGGTGTGTTACTGCCTAAGAGAAGGGACAAAATAAAAGATCTCTCAGGGTCCTTCACTGTGTTAGGATTCTGGATTTTCTGTAAGATAACAAACTTCTAATAATAGGAATTGGGCAAAAATCTCTTGAGTATGTGCTTTTGAAACCTTTTTATTTTGCTCTCTTGACTAGTTTTGTGAAGACTAGCAATTTAAAACAGTGGTTTTGCTACTGTTCTAATCACTTCTGGTTTGGGGTTTTTGTTTTATTTCAGATCCCTGGTGCCCCTGATGATGAAGCTGTAAGAATATTTTTAGAGTTTGAACGGGTTGAATCTGCCATCAAAGGTAGGATCCTAAATTGTATCCTGTGAACCTCAGAGTTATTACCTTTTCTAGAGAGATTAAACAGCCTCACTGATTAGACTGTTTAGTTAAAGAGATGTTTACTTTATTGAATTGCTGCTTGCTGACCTGCTCTTGGTTTCAATTCCAGCTGTTGTGGATCTAAATGGAAGATATTTTGGAGGCAGAGTTGTGAAGGCTTGTTTCTACAACCTGGACAAGTTCAGAGTACTGGATCTGGCAGAGCAAGTTTGATTTTAAAAATCTAGCTCGAGGTGTCACTGTTTTGGCAATCATGTTTTCAGCAGTAGGCTGGGAATAAAGAAGACAAAAGTAGCTTTCCTAGCAAACTGGAAACAAGCCTCATTGAATGGATTTTTCACATTCGTTGTGACTTACATTTTTTTGTAATATAAAGCCCTTTGAAAGATTCACATCTGTGTGGTTTTCACTTGCACATTTCTGCTTATTGCTCTGGGGATCCTGGGTTGTTTTGAGCTTTCAGAGGACTTTGTTCTTTTGAAAACCCACTGCCGAGGAGATGCTTTGTCTGTGTTCCTGCTTTCCTTGTTCAAGTGCTTCATCATGGAGTCCCTGGGCTGCATCCATGATAAGTGGGAAGCTTTGGACAAGGACTGTGTGCTATGATGCTTCCCTTCCCTGATGGTATCTCTTAGAGTTAGAGCCTTGATCTCCTGAGTCCTCCTCTCTGAACTCCAGTGATTTGGGGTCGATGGACAGTTGGTTTGTTCTCCTGACTCCAGGATGATACTTTCTATGCCAGAATGGAGATTAAAGCAACAAGGAACGAGTTTGTCAGTCTTCCCAGATCCAAAGGAAACCCAAATTTAAACAGAAGGAGGAAGGAATTTAATGGACTGTTAGCAGGAGCTCAGCGCTGTCAGGCAGTCTGTGCTGGACATTCCCAGGGATAACATTACAGGCCCTCAGTGAAATGCTGTAGGTAGAACTGAGGGAAACTCATTCCTGTATCCAGCCAGGCATCAGATCCTCACTTCCTCTAACGTCACACATAGGTATCTAACTTTGTTGAATCATTTCAAACCTGGCATTTGCTCTCTCTGTGTATATTTCTGTATCTGAGGTCAAATACCATCAGGGTTAGGCTTTTTTTTTTTTTTTGAGGGGTGCCTGTGGAAGTTTTCAAAGTAGGGGGCCATGGAGGGAAGTCCTTGCAAAAATCTGAAGAGTTGACAAACTAAACTACCAAACACTACAACTCCTTTATTTTTAACTCCATGTAAAATACTACACAGCCTTCTGCTCCTGGTTTTATGTTTGCTTTTAGTTTGGGAACAGCATGTGACAAAGAGTTGGCAGGAGGTGGCTCTGCAATGGTGACAGTTGTCTCTGCCCCATTGCACCCAGAATTGTGCAGATGCTGAAATGGTTGAGAGCTCTGAGGGCAATATAGCTGTTTGAAAGCTGATGCTGTATGTCTTCTTCCTGTTACACACATGTATTGGGGGAGGGGGTATAGACCTGTAGTTCAGTGCTGTGAATATCTCCAGTTATTGCCCTTTTATGAAGTTTTGTCTGCAGATCTCTATGACAAACCCTTGGTCTTGTGTTTGGCTTATTTTGTCCACTTGTGTTCCACCAACCTCTGTACAAACATTTGCTTGTAAAACAGAATTTTTAAAAAAAAAACCTTGTATTTTACCTACTGTGTGTTGGCTTCCTTACTCTGCTCTCCTGCTGCACAAGGCCTTCCCACAGAGTCAGGCTTTAACCCACCCCAAGGAACACTCACTGAACAGGGGTGAGGAACAGAACCACAGGACTTGGGGCAATAACATAACCTGCATTCTGTTCCTGCCTCTGCTCTTGGTTTTCTCTTTGACCTTGAGCCACACTTTAAGGCCTTTGCTGCTGTGTAGTAAAACAAAGAGATTAACCTGACATGAATTGGCATAGATTTGCTTATAGGAGTAAAATAATTCGAGTGGCTGCTGTAGAAAACTAAACACTCGTAACAGATTTAGTATGATCTGAACTTGGCTTGAAATATGACTTGGCTTTAAGCAATGTGATTTATTTATGGATCTTATTTCAGCAAATACCTCTGGGTGACTGTCTGTAAGCAGTTCCTGAGTTACACACACTACTTCTTGTCTCTAACCAACTGTTCTGCTGTTTAATACCAGTCTGATAACTTGGAGGTTTTCCATTTGCTGAGAATCACCTTATTGGCAACTTTGGAAGCATTTCATTCTAAAAATCCTAATTGTGGTTGAAGACAAGGGTAAAGTTTATTCATGAAAATGTAGGGGAGAGGGTTTTTTCATTTAGTGTTCTGTGTAGGAGATTGGTGCTATAAATGAGGTACTTTCCTGTACCATGGGGCCACTAGAACAGCACAAACCAACCTTCTAAAGTGGCAGCAGAGCTACATCACCTGAGTTTCATCTCTGTGATGGGTGCTGTACAAATACCTGGCACTGGAGCCAGGAGGCCTTGAGGTGCTGCCACAGCCAATACAAATATGCACACGTCTGGAAACCTGCAAAGGTTCAGACACTGAGCTCCTTGGTCAGACCTCACTTGTCACGGATAATCTCCTTGGCAGGAAGCATTTTCTTGCAAATGCACATTCTCCCTCTTCCTCAACACTGTGGATGTGCTGGCTCACACTTCCTCAGGTACAGCTGTATCTTGCATGCCTCAAAATAATTGGTTCTGAATTTATTTCTCTGATGGAGAATTAAATCTCTGGAATGTCGTTACTGACTTCTATTTCTGGTAATTTCTCATATGACTTTTTATCTAACACCTCCAGCTCTTCCTGCTTACACACCCATTTTTCTCCTCTGATTCATCAGTGCCCTTTCAAAAAGCTCAGCAGCACTTAATTTGGAGTTCTTTGCAGCTACCAAGTTTTACTTGGTTGGTTGTCTTTGCATCCTGGAAATTGTGCATCCACCTCTTTCTGTAAGGTAATTACTGGTGACTGGTCTGAAGCAGTAAGATTTTTGTTTCTCTTTTGTGTGGTGCCTTAGAAGGTTCTGATTTCACAGAAAATGAAGAGGGTGGTGGGCTGTTAACGTTTGCCTTATTGGCAGTGCAGCGTTGGTTATACTCTTTCAGCTGAAGCACTGGGTATTTTTCAGGTATGATTTACTAAAGTTAAGCTTTAATTCTGTGTTTTGTGTACCTGTGTAGATGCTGTGATTCTCTAATGTGCTGAGTAACTGCATCTTCTCTCAGGCTAAGTATGAACTGTTCATTGCTTCTGGGAATCTGGATCAGATGCCTACTTGGGAGAGGTTTGACAGTGTCCTGAGGTGAACAGGAAGCTGAGAGGGACGTGTAGGACGTGTCAGCCTGGGGCTGCATGAGGTGCCTGGTGCATTAGCCACCCTGAGGTCTTAAGAGCAGGGATTTGCATCTTGCCATCACCATTTGCTGCCTTGTTCTCTTCCTAATTCAGAACACTGGCTGCTATTTTAACAGCAGGGATTTAGTGACTTCATTGCTTTCCTAATTGTTCCAACCCCACGCTCTTGTTCCTGAGTGGTAGCAGCTATTTCAGAGCCCACCACTAAGCACAGAGGTTAAGATTTTTTTTCTTACATGCTTCACCTATGTTGAATTTCTGTCAGTTTATCACTTTCCTTCTCCATGTCAGACTAAAATCTGATGAGATGGAGCTTGCGGGCAACATTTTTAACACTACTATTGTCAAAATCTGAGCTTGCTTTGCCACTGTTACATGAAAGATAACGAGTTGTTGCCCCGAAGAACTTGCTGCCTGAATAGCCAGCGAGGGAAGTACAAGTATCTTGCCCAAGGACATGAAGAAGGTGGTTTGGAGAGTTGGGATTACACCCTATACCTTGTACTTGCAACTGTGCAGCCAGAACCCACATTCCTTGTGGTGCTGCTTTTTGTTTTGACAGCAGAAAATGCTGAATTCTCTTATCCTTGAACTTTAGATTCTAAAGCGAATCCAGAAGGGGTTGTAATTTGTGTGCTGCAGTCTGGGTAAGATGTTGCTTTAGGAGGGGTTTAACTGGAACCAAGCTCCTGTGGTAGATTTGAGTGTGTCAGGGTGTTTTACCCTTGTCTGCGGGAGGCAATAAGCATTGTGACCCCACGTAGTTTCCTCGAAGGTAGAAGGACAAATGTGGAAGGTTTCAAAAAGGTTCTTAAACCTCTCAAATCTTTCTTGCTCCACAAGCAGAAGTTTAATGAGGGAGTACTTTGTCCTTAGCAGAATTTGATGCAAGAGGCCCTGAGCAAGACTCAGATCTTCTCATGTTACATTAAATTAAATCCCAAGTTTGTCCCTGGGGTTGTTCCTCCCCAGGTACAGGACTTGGCACTTCTCATTATGTTCCATGATGTTCCTTCCAGCCCCTGTCCAACATCTCCAGGCACCTCTGGGTGGCAGCACGACCCTCTGGAGCATCTGCCACTCCTCCCAGGTTGGTGTGATCTGCAGACATGCTGAAGGTACACTCTGGCCCATCATCATTAATGAAGGTGTTAAACAGAACTGGACCCAGTGCAGATCCCTGGAGTTCACCACTGGTTGCTGGCCTCCAACCAGACTGTGCCACTGATCACAGACATTCAGCCAGTTTTGTGTCTTCTCATCCAGCCCATACTTCAACAGCTTCTCTGTTAGGGCAATCTTAGAGAAGACAGTGTTTGGAAGCCTTACAGAACTCCAGGTAGACCATATCTGCTCTTCCACTCCGTGCCAGGCCATCATTTCATCCTAGAATGTGGTCAGGTTAGTCAAACACAACTTCCCCTCGGTGAATCCGTGCTGGCTGCTACTGGTGATTTTCTTGTCCTTCATAAAAACAATGCCCAGGTTTAGCTACTCCAGAATTGTAGAAAAAAAATTAAAATTCTCTAGAAATTGCAGCTGAGGGCCATGTATGGATGCATCTGGCATTGATAACCTGTTCCTGGCTGGGTACAAGACTAATCTTGTTCCTTTTCCCAATAAAGCAGGAGCAGCCTGTGGTCATGGAGGATTTACTCTGTTGCTTACAAGCACTTTCTGTACCAGTAACTGCAGTACAGAGTGGTAATGATAGAAAGGATTGAGTCCTCAGGAGAATTCCTGCCTTTAGGTGATGAGGCAGTTGGGATTGACTGTGCTAGCAGTGTGTGCTGTCTGTTAATTTGCTGTGGCTGAGCAATGAGAGAATACAGCCAGGAGATCTGGCTTTCTGCTGTGCTGATGTGTGGAAAGGTGGCTTTTCTTGGATGGGTTTGAGAGTGGTGCCTGGGCTTGGGAATCTTTTGGTGTGTCCTACAGATAGGACTTGTAATAAAGGACTTCCCTCTTGCCCTGTGATGCTGTGATTTTGTTTGAGCAGCATGGAAGTTAAAGGGCAATTCAGCACCTTTATCATCCTGTCACTTTGGTTTATCCTCACACGCCACCACTGACTTCTGGTTATGGCTGTAGAAGGGACTCCTGAAGCCCAGCTGGAGATGGTCAGGCAGCTCCTGGTGGGACACAGGACCCTTGACTGTGTGTGTTTAATATGTGAACCTCATCTCTGTCCCACTTTGGCCTAAAACTGTATTTCAAGCAGGTGTTTGTCACCTGTGATGTAGTTTAGTGCATAAATTCACCTGCTTTGCCTTGTTCTGAATCATAAAATCGCGGAATGGCTTGGGGTGAAGGGACATTAAAGACCATCTCATTCCAACCCCCTCCCATGAGCAGGGTCACCTTCCACTAGACCAGACTGCTCAGAAATGAACCTTTTCCTCAAAGGGCTTTAGTGACATTTCCTGCCTCAGAAAGGATGACAGGATTTTTTAAGGATGCAGGGATATGAGTTACTCACAACATCAGCCAGTTCCAGAGCTGTTGGGCCCTACCTGGCATAATCATAGATTACAGATAATAAAAAATAATAGATAATCATAGATACTCATGCCTTATGTCAGGAGCAACAAAGAAGTAGCTGCTCCTTTCTCGTCCTCGCCAAAGGACCTATGAACTCCAAAGCTTTCCTTAACTGAGTGCTTGGGTTAATAGGATTTTCTTTCTTTTTCAGCAGATCAGTGGGATAGATGTACCCACTTGCCTTGGATGTCCAGCATGATTTTATTTCCTCTTCACTGCAAGAATACCTCTGTGTCACTTGAGATGCAACTCAGCAAGTTAGTGGCAAGGAGAAAAAAATTACTGCAAAGTCTGCAGGACTTTTAAGTGCTAGGAAATAAAGGTGGGCAAACCTAAAGTCTCCCACTTATGTTCCTCAAGGGAGAAAAATGGATGGCAAAATCCCTGTCTGTGTGGCTGTTTGGTGACTTACCCACAATTGTGCAGTAGCTGACAATAAATACAAATGTGATCCCGTTGTGTGCTGGGCTCCTGTAAGGAAAATCCTACTTAAATGGGGGGGAAATGGACACTGAGGTGGAAAAGCTGCACTGCAAGAGCAGACATGAAATCGAAAGGAAACACTGAGTTAATTGGAGGAGAGCATGTGTTCTTCTGCAGATGTTTCCTCTCATACCTGCTGTCTCTGATTTCTGATCCCTGCTGAGCTCATGATTGCAGCTTTATGGCTTTTCCTTTCTTTCCCTTTTCTTTTTAGCATCAGGAAATGGGGGAATCCCAAAGCATGGGGATTTGTGCTGTGTTTTATTCTAGTTAGTATAAAGATATAAGAGCACAGCCTTATGTCTTATGGCCAGTGTTAACCACACCCCAGGCTCTCAGCCCTGTAGCTGTGGGCAGCAGGGGACAAGGGATCAGTGTCCTGTTCCCACTGGGCTGTGTCTCCTGTGCAGGACACTCCACTGCCCTGCCTGGGCAGCCTGAAGGCTGATGCTCCTGCCCATCTCCCAGCAGTTGTAGCACATGCTTAAAGCCCAAGACAACATGACCTATATGGAAAACAAGATCTTTCCCAGGAAGATGCCTAACCCTTTTTACTCTCCTGCTTCTTATTCCTCCCCTAGGAAGAATGTGGGAGGGTTTCCAAGCAGTTTTTAAGCATCTTTGCCACTTCATAGCCCTTGAGTTGTTTTCCCTCTCCCAGAGTCTAAGGTGTGATCTCTGGCCTCCATTTGAGAGCTTGCAGCAAGTCAACAGCTCAGGAATCCACGTGGTCCTGCCAAGACAAAGGTCTTCAACTCCTCATGGATTTCTCCACCTTCTGCCCCAGGCAGAAAGCTGGGTAGCATTTTTGGACTTCGCTGCTTTGAACTTGTAAAACTCGTACAGCAACTGTGAACCAAAACTCAAATGATACTCCAGCAAAACACACCAAGCTCCTCCAGCATCTGCTCCTCTTGGGAGGATGGGAAGGGAAAACTGAGGGGGTTTTGTGTTTTTCCACTTCAGGGAAGTGCTGGGTTTGTGCAGTTGTATTGATGCAGTGTCATCACATATGGGCTGAAGCAATTCCCAGTAACTTGTCTTCCCTCTTTGTAGGAGGGAGTGATGCACTTGCCCAGAAAAATTTAAAGACTTAAAGCAAGATTTAAAACTGGGATTCAGGGATTTGCTTCAAGCACAAATTTCAGAGGAACGCCCGGGAGTGTGCAGCCCATCTCTGCACATCCTCCCACATAACAGTTGCATCCACAGATGCTGTCCCAGAAGAAGTATCATGTTCACCAACAAGGGCTCAGCTCTTCCAAGAAAGTCAGGAATTTAGGGCTAATAGGGAAATCAAGTCAGTTTTGAGAATATCTTCAGCTATCACAGTGCTAGTGATGTATTTCCTCCCCTTTTGTTTTTCACTTGGATTTCTACCTCATCGTTTAAAAGTGTTTTTCTTCATTTTATTTCTATCCAGCAGGTTGATTTATTCATGGGCAAAGCCTGATGGTCTTTGGTTTTTTTCTGTAGAGTTGGGGAATATAAAAGCTTGAAAACTTGAGGCTGCTATCAGCTTTTATATTAAAAAATAATGATGCTGGCATCATAAAATCAATACATGCTTTTTTTTCTTCTGATTAAAGAAAAAAGGGTGGAGATGAGTTTAATGGCAAGGATTTACCTCAGGAAGCCTGGACTGTGTGAAATAGAATTGATTATTTGTCACTCTGGATGCATCAGAAGAAGGATGCAGATGTTTCTCCAAATGTGACATTTCTTCTTCAGTGCCAGGTGAGTGTGTGGTAGTAGTTCAAAGTCATGGAAATCAGTGGAGAAAGGAGAGTGAGTTTCCTGCATGGGAAGAGCAAAATCACATAAACCTGCTGGAGCTGGCAGCTGCAGAAAAGCCATGAGCTTTTGTACCTGACAGCTGCAGTAACTGCTGCCTGCAGATCACCCCTGGGAAATGCTGTCCCCTTCTTTCTTTCTCTCCAAAACCCAAAAGCCAATAACTTTGCAAAATAGGAGCTGTGCAAGGCACCAAGAGGGCCTGGTCACAGAATCACAGAACGGTTTGGGCTGGATGCTGACCTTAAAGATCATCTGGTTCCAACCCCTTGCCGTGGGCAGGGACACCTTCCACTAGACCAGGTTGCTCCAAGCCTTGTCCAGCCTGGCCTTGAACACTTCCAGGGATGAGACATACCCATCTTCTCTGGGCAACCTGTTCCAGTGTCTCTTATAGTGAAGAATTTCTTCTTAATCTCAAATCTAACCTTGCCCTCTGCCAGTTTAAAGCCATTCCTCCTTGTCCTAAGTCTTTGACCTGTATCTTTCTAATCCAATCTTGTCTCCACACCTTTATAGAGCACCTAATCTTTGTGATATGAAGATACCAGTGCTAATACCAGAGGTTAATAGAAGTAATCTCTCAAGGTCAGGCTGCCCTGTATTGGGGTGGGGGGGGGGGGGTTGGCTGCGAAGTCTCCAAAAGCTTATTGTTCCCAGTCCCTGCTGCATCTTAAGCCCTGCTGACCTGGTTGTGCTCCCAGCAGAAACAGCATTTCCATTGCTAGCTTTTCCTTCTGCTAAATTTGCATGTCTGAAGCCTCAGGCTGGTGATCGAGCTGGCTGTGGGAAAGGGAGCTGGGTACCACAAACAGAATCACACAGAATTAACTAGTTTGGGAAATACCTCTGAGATCATCGAGTCCAACCTATGACTTAGCACCACCTTGTCAACTGTGGCTGCCAGAGCAGGGGAAAATTAGCAAATGCCTTGAAAATGTGGGCATGGGCTGAAAACAGAGGTGTGATGGTCAGTGCCTGGTCACTGAAGTGCCACCTTGGAGACTGGCTTAAGTGTAAGAGCAACAGCTCAGCAAGGAAAGAGCTGAGCAGTGGGAAAAGGGGACTGGTGCTGATGGGGAGAGCGGCACCTTCAAGGGATGTGTAACCCAGGGGAGGAGGCTGAGAGCCTTTCTGAGCACTCAAACATCCTATAAAAGGACAAAATAGGATTATGCAAGGCAGATCAATCAATGTAAGAGTGTCCCCCGACATACCCACCACCAGCAATTACGAGCACCCTCATCTTTCTTGGGTTTGTGCCACACAAGCCATTCAAAATGTTATAAATATTTCAAAGGAGCTGTTTGCATTCTTATTTGCTTGTAGAGTTACTGAAGGAGATCCCCGTGATTGATTCTCCAGCTGAAATGACTGCCTGGCTCCAGCCCAGGAAAAGCAGTGACATTCCTGTCTCCCAGACTGCTCCCACCCATTATCTCACTAACTGGAAAGGGAGGATGGTTCAATACTGATTTCCTGGCTGGGCAATCACTGATACAGAGATCAATTCCTCCCTGAATAGGTAAGGATGTCTCAGTTTCCTACGTGCAGAAAAGCTGAGCAGCTGATTTCACCTCTGTGCCCCTTGATACAAAGCCTGGCTGTGCATCCCTGTGGATTTGGTGCAGGATGGGCAAGGCCAGTCCAATCTCCATCTCCATCTTGGCCAAGGAAGGTTTTTCTGGGGTTAAGGATGAAGATGAGGGCTGCAGTCACAGCATCTCAGCTGGAGCACCTCTGCTCTGGAGATAAGCTGAGAACCCTGCAAATGTTCAGCCTGGAGAGGAGAAGGCTCCAGGGAGACCTTAGAACCCCTTACAGTGTCTAAAGGGGACCAAAGAGAGCTGGAGAGGGACTTGGGACAAGAGTCTGGAGGGACAGGAGAAGGGGGAATAGCTTCAAACTGCCAGAGGGCAGGGTTAGATGGGATAGTGGGGAGAAATTCTTCCCTGTGAGGGTGGGCAGGCCCTGGCACAGGGTGCCCAGAGAAGCTGTGGCTGCCCCATCCCTGGAAGTGTTCAGGGCCAGGTTGGATGAGGCTTGGAGCAACCTGGTCTAGTGGAAGGTGTCCCTCCCCATGGCAGGGGGTTTGGAATGAGGTGGTCTTTAAGGTCCATTCCAGCCCAAACCATTCTATGTTTCTATGAAATATGGGTTTTAAGCCTGAAAGAACAGGTGAAAGGACCCTTTTCTGTGTCATTTCTAACTAAACAGCCCTCCCCAAAATATTAATTCTCTTTATGTTATGCTTTTGTTTCTTTCAGAGACAGCTTCCTACAGGACATATTTGGGAAAGGTGCTGGCAAACAGCAAATCTCTGAGTGCCTCTCCTATGGAAACCAACACTTGGGAAGATCTCAAGAATTATCTGGTCCATTCCTCAGCTCCAGGGCATGATCAGCACTGGCTGAGGCCATTCCCACCCTGTTTGCCCAACCTGTTGTGAAAACCTCAAGTGATGCTGTGCCACTGCCACCCTCTCTGTCTGTGCAGCCTGGCATTTGTGCTCTGCCAAGAGGAGATGTCCTGATTTCACTGTCCTGGACCATAGTTTGTTTAGTTCAGTCTAAACCTTGTTTTGAGACCAGCTTGATTCTCAGCAATTTTTTAATTATCGTTATTATTACTTTTATGTTATTCTTTTTAGATCCCAGACAGAAAAGCTGTCGAACAGTGAGTAAGGGGTGAAGGTTCCTTATCCACCAGAAGCACCCAGACTATGTTTGAAGTCTCCTCTGTTTATTTAAACTGCCTGGCACCACTGAGATGCCTGAGGTGCTTTCTATGGGTGAAACACAATAGTATCTAATAAAGGGAAGGAGGCAACAAGATGCTCTGATTCCTGTGATGGCCTTGGCTGGAGCTTGGAAGCTGATTTCTGGAATTTTCCCACAGGGAAAAAGCTAGGCAGATGTATGGACAAGAAGGATGATCCCATCTGAGATCTTTCCAGGCCAATGCAAAGAATGACTGGAGCAAATCCCAGGGCAAGGACCAAGTGACAGAAGCACCTTTATGGGGACCTGATCATCCTTTAATAAAGGACCTGGTCTCCCTTACAATGCTCTGAGATGCTCCCCCTGGGAAGTTTTTGGAGCTGAAGTGACAGTGTCCAGGCAAGATCAGTGTTGCAGGAAAAAAACCACCTGAGGAGTTAAACCCCTTCCAAGCTGTGCAGGCACTGAGCAGGATGTTATGGGCAACAGACTTGGACATCAGCATCCAAACATGTATTTTGATGGACAAGACACTCAAGTTCATTTTTGGGTCTAACCCTGAGTATTTTGCACTGTTTCTTTTGCCAAGCCCTGGAATCATGTGCTGGAAACACTCTTCTGGAGATGAACTGCTAATCTCCATTTATCCTGGGTAATAAAACTGTAAAAATCTGGTTTAGTGTTTCATGGAGATTTGAAAGCTCATCACTCCAAGGAATATCACTCATTTGCCAAAGCAGAGGACTGGGTTAGAGTCAGGGTGAATCAACAGAATTCCTGCCCTGGTCTTGAGCATGGCTGGGGTGTCCTTCCCTTTTGCCTGGATGTTGGGCCACATGGAGTGAAGAAAGACTCTCCTTTACCTTCTGGGCTGTGTACAAGCACACATGGATGTCCAACCTACCTGCCTTAAATCTTCCCAGCCTGTGGTCATTTGAGCTTACTAAATGTCCTGTGAAGGTCCATTTTCAGATGATTTTTCCCCAAGAAAATGGTTGTCTTCTCAATTTGCCTGGGCAGAGATGCAGCTCCAGCCTTGGGGGCATTTTTTTGGAGTGCTTCTCCCTCCCTGGCTTAAACAGGTTTCTCCAGGGGAAGTTAAGCCAAATCTGGCTGACTCTGCACTGAAGAGGATGAAGAATGCTCACCTTGAGCACCGTGGTGGTCTGGATGAGGCTGGAGCCTGCAGAAGATGGGCAGGGAGGCTTTAGAACACCACAGGGATGGTCTGAGGGAAGTCTTGGTGACTCCAGGAGGGGAAAAACAGTCTTTCAGGGAGCAAAAACACAGCACAGAGATCGTGGTATCGCTGTTAACCACCAAGATGAAAGGCTGGGGTCCAGTCAGATGTAGTTCAAAGAGTTTCTCTTGAACCAACTCCAAGCCAATGCCTCTTTCTACCTCCAGGGAGGGCAGTAAAGGAACCACAGTAAAAATAAACAACTGTCCCAGGTGATAATACTTCCCCTTGGTGCTCCAAAAGTCAAGGCTCAGCTCACAACTCATCCCAGCCCCATGATCCCAGGAGAGGAGTGTTTGCACATCCTCAGCATGGGGGTTAGCACACAGGAGATGCTAAACAGGGGGATCTGGGTTTCTGGCCTCCTGGTTTTGGAAGCAGTTCAGTTTTCCCAGCTTGTTCCAGTGCCACCACAAAGAAGATGGGATCAGTGCTCTGCTGAGCTCAGAAATTGGCTGAAGTGATGCAGGAGCCTAAAATTCCATTATCCCGCTCACATCCACTACACTCGGTTCTGTATTGCTCCCACCAAGGAAAAATCCAGCACACACCAACCCAAAGACCCAGTCCCAGCGCCTTCCATCCCTTTCTCAGGCCATCAGCTCCTTTTCCTACCCCCATTTACCTCTCTCCCAGCCCTGCTGTCTCCAGGAAGCAAAAGGTTAAAAGCTCTGAAATTGCAAGAACTTCCTCCTTTCTGCAGTGCCACCCTCCGAGTGACGCTGGTTTCTGCCTGGCTTTGCCCAAATATGTCCGTTTCCTTCTAAGAGGAGGAGGAGGAGGAAGGAAGAAAATATAAATACAGAGGGAATATAGATATTTTAAAGTGTATATATATATATATATATATATATCTAAGAGAAGGCGTCCGCGTCCGCAGAACCCTGTCGTCCGAGCGCAGCCCTGCCGCCCCCTGCCCCATGCCGTTCCGCAAAGGTAGGGGATGGCTGGGTGGGCATCACCTCGGGATGCTCCCCCGGAGCGCCGGGACGACCTGGGAGGGATGCAGGGCTGGGTCTGGGGTCCCTGTCCCTGGCGGTGCCTCCCGGCAGGGATGGGAGACGGGAGCTTTGCCGCACCGCTGGCTCTGGGGGGAGGATGGGGGACACCCCGCGATGCTCTGTGTGTGTAGGGGGGTGTTTCTGTGCGCCCTGCAAAGGGCAATTGCCCCCCTCCTCCGCCTTCCCTGAGCTGGGGGGGTTTTTCGTCTTGTGGGGGTAAACTGGGTGGTGCGAGGTGCTCTGGGGGGTACAAGGGCTGAGGACTGAAGGACGTGGGACGATTCTGGGCAGGGGTTGCTGCAGAGGGCTGGTTGGGGCGATGGAGGCTGAGGACTGGCAAGCTGCGTGCATTTGTGTCCTTGGGAGATGCTCAGGGAGGAGAGACTGGGGAGGTAAATGGCTTTTAAGAAGGGTACCTCACCTCTTTCCCACCGTGGCGCTCGCCGAACTGCACCCCAAACCATCTCTTGCCCAAAACTCCCTCCCAGCAGCTGGCAGAAACCTCCCCCTGGCTTGGCACTGCGGGCAAGAAGCACCCGATTATGAGCCTTAAAGCCCTGATGGGTGTTCCTGTGCTGCCCCACGGGGCTGTGGATGAGTTTTACATCCTCTCCGGGCTGACACCCTTAATGTCACCTCCTCATCATCCCGGAGAGATGTGCGGGCGCGGTGGGGCACAGAGCGGGATGCTTGTGGTGGTCCCTTGTCCTAGCAGCTCTCCTGGGAGGAGAAACGGAGGGGGAAAAGTCTTCTCCAGGAGACAGAAAAGCCAGGGAAGCAGGGTTAAGCGGGGATGTGCAAGGACACAGGGAGAAGGTGCTGCTCAGATCCTCCACGGGTGCTTTGCCGAAGCGGCTCAGTGTGCCTGGACCGTGCTGGGGCTGGCGGGGCAGGGGCAGAGGGGACCACTGCAGAGGTGTCACACCCTGAGGCTGGCACGACATCAAAGGGCAGCAGGGAGGGGACGAAAACTGCGGGCAGAGGGCTGGATTTGTTTTTGTCACCTCTGCCTGCTCTGGGGAGGATGTTTTTGGGTGTGCGGCAGTTTGCCCGCAGTGATGTTCACAGGACCCGCGTCTCGGGCGCGGAGATTTCTGCTGCCTTTTAAGGCTCAGCCAAGCGTGGTGTGGCTCACACCCTCCCATCCTGGCAGCGCAGCACACTGCAGGTTTTGATGCAATTTTAGGTGCTAAACGGGCTAATTTAGAGCAGCAGAAGAGATGCTGGAGGGTGGGCGGTGGGAGGAAAGCAGAGTGAGTCAGGCTTTAAAAGCGCTGAGCCCTCGGTGGGGAGCGCGGAGAGGTGGGGGGAGCTTCCCATGTTGGAGGGCAGGTCCCGTGGTCCCTCTGCAGCCTCAGCAGGGATCCCAGGGCTAGAAATGACGGGCAGGTCTCCAGCAGTTGGGGACACACGGTGGGTTTGTGGTGATGGATGCTCTTCCATGCGGTCCTGCCCAGCACACCTGAACTGGGGAGGGAGGACCCGTTTGTTGAGGGACCGTGCTGTGCCTGCCATCGATCGCTGCTGGACACCTGGGGCACTGCTGGTCCTTGGCAATTCGGTTCTGCAGCTCTTGTGTCACCCTCACAGCCGTAGCTTGTCTGCAAACTTCCTCTAGAGGTCAACCTTGAAATGCCAGAGCAGCTGCAGGCAGCTCCGTGCCTTGACTTGCAGCTCCAGAAAGTCCAAGGTGGCAGAGAGGCCAGTGTGGATGGGTTTTGTCCTTTGCTTGTGTGTTTTAGGAAAGGTTTTTTCACCACAAAGGTTGTCAAGCCCTGGAACAGACTGGCTGCGGCAGTGGTGGAGTCACCATCGCTGGGGGGATTTAAAAGGTGTGTAAATGTGGCCCAAAGGGAGACGATTTAATGGTGGGCTTGGCAGTGCTGGGTTAATGGCTGGACTGGATGATCTCAGACGGCTTTTCCAACCTATGTGCACGCTCAGCTCATGCTGGAGACCCTCCAAGCACCCTGCTTCTCACAGACTGAGGCTGTAAGACCCACATAGCCTAGAACAGCCCTGTGTGATTTGAGCCCTGGCAATGCTTGTAGAGGCTGGCTGTGACCTGGCTGAAGCCTGTAACCCCAGCTCAGAGCATCCCCTTAGGCTGGTGGGACCCCACATCACCAGCCCTGCCTAGAGAAGTGCTCAGGGGCTGCTGCTGGGCTGCCTGGGCTTCCCATGGAAACATCTGTAAGCCATCAGTTATGGGTTATGAAGAGCATGGACTTCTGGCTGCCCTTCAAAAGCTGCCCAGAGCAAGCTGTGCACATCCTTAGTTTGCAAGAGACTTGGGCATGAAGGGAGTTTCCTTGTAGTTCAACTCGGTGCATAAAAATCCTTATTGAAGATGGTGGCCTCGGCTGGGTTGGAGTCAGGCTGTGTGCCTGATCCTCCCAGAGGAAAACGGGACTCCGGCCAGCTTGGCAAGGAGGCTGAACCTTTCCTTTGGAAGCCTTTTGGGATCAGCATCTCATCCCAGGGCTTGTTCACTGCCACCCAGATCCAGGATGCGAAGAGGAGGCTCTGCCTAAAGGCTGCTGCTTTGCAAGCCCCAGATAGCTTTGAGGCACAGGAAGACTTTGAGATGAGCATTTTGGAGGCCCTGAGCTGTCTTTGCACACCCCTGCTTGTGGAAATGGAGTATCCTCTGCAGAGTAAAATGCAAACTCCATCCCTATCTCTTGCTAGTTTCTCACCGCTTGCAGCTTTAGCATCACTTTCTCAGATCTCCCTGACAAGTCTGTGGGTGATCCTGGTTGCCTTGGCTCTGTTGCATCCTTTCTCCTCAGGCATCGCCAGTGGCACTGCCCCAGGATCTGCACTTCATGTCTGTACAACAGTTGCCATTTAGCAGTTTCAGATATTAAAGAAAGGTATTTCTAGCTGGGATGCTCAAGGACAGCAGAAGGAAAGAGCTTAGGACAGGAATTAATTTCTTCCAGCATCACTTAATCAGCTGGGAGCACTGGAGAAAGTCCTGATGCCCAAACAGTGCCATTACCCTGGCAAAGGCCCGTCTGGGGCTGCAGCTCTGCTGGCAGGAGGTGTTGGGAGCTTTCACCTGAAGTGCCCTTCCTGAAAAATATGATTTAATTACTGCGGCTGACGCGAGGAAGCCTGGGAGCATGCAGGTGATAAGCTGCCAGGATATTGCCAGCGAGCGGGACATTTGTCATCTGTCAAAGGACAAATGAAACCCGTGTTTCATTGCTGGCTGGGAAGGAGTTGGAGATAAGACTGAGAGCCAGGGAGCAGAGACTGAACGCATGATCACAGAAGCACAGATCAGTGTGGGCTGGAAAGGACATAGAAGATCACCTAGTTCCAAACTCCCTGCTAGGGCAAGGACATCTTGTACTTGATCAGGTTGCTCAAAGTCCAGTCCAACCTGGCCTTGAACACTTCCAGGAATGGGGCATCCACCACCTCTATGAGCAACCTGTGCCAGTGCCTCACCACCCTCACTGTAAAAGATTTTTCCTTTATATCTAATCTAAATCCACTCTCCTTCACTTTGGAACCATCACCCCTTGTCCTACTGCAACAGACCCTGATAAAAAATCTGTCCCCATCTTTCTTGTAGGTTCCCTTTAGGCACTGGAAGGGGCTCTAAGGTCTCCCAGGAGCCTTCTCTTCTCCAGGCTGAACAACCCCAGCTTTCACAGCCTGTCTCTACAGCAGAGGTGCACGAGCCCTCTGAGCATCTTTGTGGCCTCCTCTGGACTTGCTCCAGCAGCTCCACATCCTTCTTATGTTGGGGGCCCTAAAGCTGGACACAGTGCTCCAGGTGGGCTTTCATGAGAGTGGAGTGGAGGAACAGAATCCCCCGCTCCCCTGACACTGGGAATGTATTATTTCTGGGTATATGTAAAGTTGTAGGTTGTCTTCAGGCTGTTGGATGGGGAACTCACCGGGCACTGTTTGGATCAGTGCTCATCAGGGCATGTCACTGCTAGAATTTTGTGAGCAAAGGATCCTGTGTGGTGTTGCATGGCTTGAACTGGGCAAGAGACAGGACTCAGGGCCCTGCTTGATGAGGGGGCAGGTTCTGTAGTGGTTGGTGCTGATTTTGGCTGCTGGTGGTCTTCTCTGGGACCATCAAGGAGGAGCGTGCTGGTGGCAGAGGGGGGCCTGGATGGATGAGGGCTGTAGTTTGGAGAGGTGATGGTGAACACTGCGTTTCTGCAAAGCAGCTCTGCCAACAGGACACTGGCTGTGGTTGTGCAGCACTAGTACAACCAGAAGTAGATTCAGCTTGGACAGCTACACCCAACTGTGCTGAGCACGCTGTCTTTGCAAGGTAAATAATAACTCAAGGCAAGGTGGAGATTAGAAGAGTCTTGGGCATGATGGACCTGGTTTGGGGTCCTGTACAGCATCTGGAGGAGCAGCCACAGCTTGCAGAGGCAAGAGAAGGAGGGATGTTGGAACAAGCACAAGCAGAGGGTGTCAAGGAGCTCCTGAGGGGTCTGTGGATGAAACCTGAGCTCCGTCCTTCCTCTGCTGGGCTGGCAGTGGAAAGCAAGTGGTGCCTCATGGTCACTGCACACCAGCAACAATGAGTTGAATTAAACATCTCTTCCCAGGCTGAGAACAATCTAGTGGGTGTCCTCATGTATGCCACATGGGGTGAGATGGGTCTCACCTTCCTTAGCCCTCTGGAGTGAGGTGTACAGTGTGAGCCAGTTCCACCAGAAGGCAATGTACGGGCAGAGGAGACTGCTTTGATGATGGATGGGCTCTGTGACCACACTGGCAACCTCTCCATGGCCACTGACCACAAGGAAAGCCAGACACTTGTTTCCAAGGTGGCAACATGCAGCTGAGATGAGCACAGCCTCAAGGCTGGCAAGGGGCTGGAGGAACTGAGAACACACGACGCAGAGAGGGGCAGCAGCTTTGAAAACCATCCTTAATTTTCCCAGGGTCCTTCCTGCCCACATCACACCTACCTCCATAAGGACTTACTCACTCAGCATAAAAAGTATTACTGAAAGAGCAGATGTGGCTGTTCCTTCCCTGGAAATGCTCAGGGCCAGAATGGATGGGGCTTGGAGCAGCCTGGTCTAGTCAACAATGTCCCTCCCTATGGCAGGGGGTTGGAACTGGACAATCTTTAAGTTCTCTTCCAACCCAAACCATTCTGTGATTTCCTGCAGGCAGCTCGTATTCAAAGGTGGCAGAAGTTATTATGCAGAAGGGAAACTCATAATGAGGATTGTTTTGGCAGGAGAAATGGCCTGGCGGGGTTGACATTCCAGAGGTGATTTCTGCCACCAAGCACTACGATTTCCAGACACGTGGTGGGAGGAGCAGAAGGACAGGCTGGTCACTGTAACAATACTTCTCTTTATTAAGGCTTTTTACTTTCTGTTAGCAGAAGTTACGACATCTCCTGGTCTCCCTTCTGCTTGCTGAGATCAAGGAGGCTCTTGTTAGCAGGAGCAGAGGTGCCTTTTTATTGTGAGCGTGAAGGGAAAGGGCAGGACTGTGGCACATCCTGATGTTATTCCTGCTGCCTGTCCCCTTCTCTACCAAGCTCTGCCTTGCAGTGAGTCAGATTATAAACACCCTCTGATGGGAATCTCTGCGCTGCTGCAGAGTGGTTAGTTACAGCTACGGGTGGAGAATCGCCTTTCCACAGCTTTTTTTGGTATTAAAAGGGATAATTTTGCCACTTTTTGGATGCTTTCTGGCTTGCTGGCAGCGCCCTGCGAACCCACGCGCTGCCGCGTTTGCCGCTCGCGTCACTCCTCGCTTGTCGTGTTTTTCTGGTGGCACTGAACAACTTTTTATCCGGCATTTCCCGGCAGAGACACCAGGGAGGATTTGTGAGCGCTGCTGGGTGAAACACACCATGTAGAGAAGCCAAGTGCGGAGTCAGGAGCTGCTCGAGGGGGTCCTGCCTGCTGCAGCTCCCCGTGGGTGCCGTGCCAGTGACGGTGCCACCGTGGGTGTCTGCTCAAAAGGGCAAGGAGGAAACGTGTGGCAGAACTGGCCCCGGCTCTCCTGACTCACCGGCTCGTGCCTGAGTCAAACTATCACCTTGTTTTCACTGAACACCTTTCCTGGAAGGCTGGAAATCCCCTCGTGTCCTGCTTTGCCCCCTGGCCAGTGTTTCTTGCCATGGTATTTTCCTTCTGGCTCTTGGTTTCCTTTCATCCCCTTTCACCTCCTGGGCCCCTTGAGCCAAACAGGAATAAAGGGCCCAAAGGAGGAGGTGTCTGTCCCCCCATCACACCCCTCCCAGCACCTCCCTGCTCCCTGCACCTCCAAGAAAGCACTTGGTGAGCACAACCCCTCCACTGCCTCTTGGCCATTACGCTTTCCTTAGCTTTTCTGACCACTCATGGAGAGTTTTTAGTGGAGGATTTAAGGATTCACCATGCTCAGTGGTTGTGTTCCCCTTGGTGCTGATGGGGTTGTGGAGCCCACACATCTCGTGGTGCTGGTGCAGGGGAGGATGTCCAGGCTGTGGTGGGAAGGTGGGACAACCTTTGTTGCCACCAGCTGCAGGTAGAACCACCACTCCTCTAGAAACTGTTGTAGGAGGTCCACTGGGGGTTCTGGGACGTGCTCTGCACTCTGATTGCTTCACAGGAACCATCTGGTGGGGAGGTATGTGTTGTTCCCACCTCTCAGACTTCCTGAGTCTGGGAATTAAACCACATAGAGGTGCAGTCACTGATAGCATATCCTGATCTCCTAACCTGGAAGCAGACAGACATGCCTACAACCTGCCCTGCCAGCACCAGCATCCCACCAAGCAACTCAAGATGCTGGAGAAACCCTCCTTTTGGTGTCCTGCCTCCCTTCCTGCAGGGATGGAGAAGGACTTTCCATTGCTGTATTTACACGGTGAACAGGCATTGGCTTGACCCTGGTGCTTTTTATGCAGTCACCAGCTGAAAACCAGGCTCAGTGGACCTGTCACATAGGAAAGACCCTCAGAGTGGGCTTGGGCTTCACACCAGTGCTGGGATTACACCACCAACACCCCCCAGGCCACCTTTCCACCTGGCATTCCACCATCCCTTTGCCACCACGAGCTCATGGTGGCAGAGCAGCCGCCGAACCCTTCCCAAACACACCCTCCAGGATGGAGAAATTAATGTCGGCATAAAACGACTCCCAAGGCTTTAAATCAGATGACCACGGGTTTTTCATGGAGGGATGTGGGAGGATTTCCAAACCAGCAGCCAGCAAGGTGTGATCCCTGTTTTCCTGGTGCGTGCGTGCACACACGCACACGCAGGCACACACGTCTCTGCAGGGTACCTGCCTTTTTTTCCCCTCCAAGCCACATTTTAAGGCTAAAAACCAAAAAACAAAAAAAAAGAGGGTGGATGACCGGCCCTGATTGGGAATCAAGATCAAACCCACAAAAGCAGCTTCAGATTTTCCTTGTGTTTTTTTTCCTGGGGAATTCCTTGTCCTGGCAAGAGGTGCCAGGTTTCCCCTAATATCTGGGTGATATTTCCTGACTGGACCTTAAATATTCCTTGCTATAAGGAGCAGATATTAGTTTCTCCATAGCATACTTTCCCAGGCTGAAAGCTATTTCCCAGTTTTCTCCTTCCTGGAGCACAAAATCACTCTCATGTTGTGCTCTCCCATATATTCCATTCTGAAAACATCTCCTTGGTATTACCTGGCATATCCCATCCCAGATTAAAGGTCTTCCCAAAAGCACAGGGCCTGGAGTGAGATGTACCCTCCTTTGGTGCTGAGGAACCAGCATCATCTGGGCCAGAAAACCCCAACCTCCTGCGTTTGCTATACCACCCTGCTGCTAAAACACCCTGGAATTGGGCTTTTCTTTTGGTTTTTTCATTATAATTATCATCATCATCATCATCTTCTCCAGGGACACCATGCTGTTTGTTCAGAGTTGGCTGCTGAGACTTTTTATTTTTATTCCCCCTCTCCCCAGTCCTCATTGGATGATTTCCAGCTTTATCCCTCAAAGCACAGGAGGCACAGGAGGATGCAGAGATGGGCTGAAGGCCATGGTGTCTGTGGCTTTAGCCACTCTTATCCAGAGATGCTGCTCTTATCCACAGATCCAGCCCTCTCTGCACCAAACCTGGCTGTGCTGGAGCATCCTGAGGTGTGTGTTCCATGTAGGTATGTTTTGGTGTGCATTACTGGTCTGGATTTCATTCTAGTGCAACATGGAGCTTCCAAATCAACCCACAGAGGAAAGAGCAGGGTGTTAAAACCCCATCTGGGAGCTGTTGATTTGGGTTGGAAATCAAGGAAAGCTTTGCTCAGCCCTGGAAAAGGTAATTTGAGGACAGATGTGAGACAGACAAATGTGAAATGGTTTGGGGAGAAACGATGCTGCTTTAGGGCTGGCAAAGCACTGATGAGAAATCCACTGGGAAAAAGAGGTGCTGGTGTGTCCTTGCACAGACCCAGCCCCACTTTGGGCTCCCTTTGTGCAGTGACATGGCAGGGCTGGTGTTAAATTGGCTTCATCCTTTCAGCCAACTTGAATTATTCCCCTCCCTGACACCTTGGCCGCCTCTGGAGCTTATTTGTCCAACCTGACGCAGGGAGAGCCTTTTCCAGGGCAGCGAGGTGAACTTGTTTACCCGTTTATTTATCATTTTATTGGCCATGCCAGGGCTGCTGGCACGCTGGAGAGGGACAGGGACGCCGGGCTGCTGGAGCACGTGCCAGCTCTGGGAAGCCACATGGGCTGTCCATGCTCCATTCACATGCACACAGGGAGGAAACACTGCTGGGCTCTGCTTTCCTGCCCTGGCTGTCACCCAGCACAGCCACGGTTCTCCCCAGCAGCTGCACCTCCTCCAAGACATGCGAAAGGAGCATGAGCAGCTACAGGCAGTGCCGAGGTGCTGCTGGGCTTTCCAGCTATCTCCAGGGAGCCTGGAGAACAGCTGAGCATGGTAAACAACAGGGATAACCCGCCGGGATGGGAGGTGTTTTTCGCCTGGTGGTACTGGGAGAAAAATTGGATATCTTGTCTCCTGCTGCAGATCCGGCCACAAGAACCGAGGAGGGATGTGACACCCCAAGGAGGGATGTGATACCCCAAGGAAGGATGTGACATCCCAGTTTCACTCTCCCCTGAGCCAAAATGATCCAGCTGCTTCTGCTGGGGGATAAAGCAGGAGGGTGGGTTGCACTGGGTCTTGCTCATGGGCTTGAAGGTGGGGATTAAGCAAGAGGTGGAGCTGCTGATTTCTGTGCTTGGGAGAGCAAATTTTCTGCCCCTGCAATGGGCACTGCCAGGTTACCCTGCACAAGTGGAGAATAAAGGGTTCTTAGTCACCAAAATAAGTTTATTTGGAGGAAACTTGTGCTTTCATCCCAGGTATGACCCAGGCAAGCATCCCACCTTGATGCTAATGGGAAATTCTAACATGCTGGTGCAGAAATGTGAGGATTTGACTTGGTTTTTTTTCTTCTGCTGATTTTCCTAGAAATCCTCCATATTAACAAAGGATTTCTAACAGAAACAGTAGGATGTAGTTGAGGCTGTGATATGAGTCTGGGCAGCCCAGTAAAGCCTCTCCACTCCCAGGAATGTGGGATGGTGTCCCTTTTGTGTCAACACCAGTTCCCCAGGGATGGATCTGTGCTCAGGAAACACAGCTCCCTTTCAAAAGAAAAAAAAAAATAAAGCATGCTGTTTTGGATTTTTTTTTTCCAGCCTGAGTCCATTTCCCAGTTGGATGGCTGGATCCTATTCACAACTGAGGATGAGGCTTTAGGGTGGTAAAAGGGACTCAAAAGTAGCTTTGCCACCAAAATCTCCATGTTGTTGAACCAACCTGCTGAGCAGGATGAGTTGAGACAGAAGAGGCACCTGCCAGCAGTGATTTTTGTGTTTATTTGTTTATCCAAGGTGGGTTTGCCAGAGGCAGGGAATGGATTTCCATCTCCTGCCAGCTGTGAAGAACACGTACATGGGGCAACACAATCAGCAAAGCCTTTGTTTCTCTTAAACATGCAATCACCTTGGGTTTGCTGCCGTGTTTCCCCTTTCCTTTTTTGGACTCTTCATAATTTTTGGGTGAAGCTGAGCTGCTCGGAAACTGACCAAGTCAAACACTATAAATAGAAGAACAAATTAATAAACATTAAATCATTTATGGTGATTGGAATGACAGCAATTAAGTGGAAGACATGAGGGTGGGAAGAGTTCTTTTTTGGACGTGGCTTCGCTAGCCCAGATTTTGGAAGACCTGAGGCTGATTTTTCTGGCTTGGCTTCGGCTATCCTGTCACACCGTGCTTGCAGCGACGGGGTTGGGTGGCCTCAGCAGGTAATGGCCTGGCTGCAAACAAGACAAGACAAGGCAACGTGGGATGAGGTTGGCATGTGCCAGCCCTAGTCTTAGTCAGCCCGTTCTGTTGATGACTGACTCTGTCTGAATGCAAAAGGACCAGATTTTTGAGTAGCATCCGAAGGCAGTGGCGGCACAGGCTGCCAGGGATTGAGGTGGTTGCATGTGCTCCTGCACGTGTCCAAGGGAGCTGTGCTTGTTCAGCCATGGAGGGGTGGACTGAGAGGGGTTTGACCCTATAGGAAATGGGTTTGCAGGGTTTTTTTAGCTGGTCAGCTCTGGATGAACAACAGTGTTTAAGGCAGGACAGAGAGGGGACACGCAGCACATCCATGCTCAAAGCATGTCCTGCAGGTATGTTACTGCAGCTGCTGTGCCCTCTGGCCACCCCTGCCTTCCCCCCAAACCCATGCTGTTGGGATCCCCTTCAGCCACAGCTGCAGCAAGGCTGGTTTGGGAAATGCTCTGGGCTCTGCCATGCAAACCTCCATGGGCTCAGACTGTAACTCCCCGTGGCTCAGCACACAGCTGGGAGACCCAAACCATCCATGTGACCCATGAGGCATCACAAGCACCTTCACCCAGCAGTGGGAGAGGGGTGACCGTCATTAAATTAAGGTGCCTGGGACTATCCAAACCCGGGTAATACACATGCACAACATGAAGCAAAGGAAAGTCATGCCTTGAGCCCGAGCCTGGCTGCCTTTACTGGGAAGTTGGCAGGAAAGCTTGCCTGGCAGTCAGGTGGCCGTCAGATCTCCTGTTGACTCAGGCCATTCTCTAGGAGTTGTTTTCATTCACCCCGAGTGCTGGGTAAACAGCTGGGCTGGGAAATGTGAAACCCTCGCTCTGGCCATGCTGTGACCGCAGGCGTCAGCCCCGGGAAGTGCAGGGAAGCACGGACACCTGCAAAGGAGCAGGTGGGGATGGACACGTGGGGTCTCCTGGCGTCATTTGTTTGGTTTTCAAGGAGTGAGAAATAGAAGTGAAGCCCTATTTGTGGCATGGAGTTTGTGCTGGAAGAGGCTGCCCAGAGAAACTGTGGTTGCCCCATCCCTGGAAGTGTCCAAGGCCAGGCTGGGTGAGGCTCTCAGCAACCTGGGATAGTGGGAGGTGTCCCTTCCCATGGCAGGGGGGTTGGAATGAGATGATCTTTATGGTCCCTTCAAACCCAAACCATTCTGTGAGTCTGTGATTCCCTGATGAATGGAGTTGCTGGAAATACTGAAGCAAACACAATAAAAGGGGGTTTCCCCCTTTTCCATCGTTCTTCAGTGGGGACAATTCATAGTCAAGGGCCAGCATGTGTTTCCACCTGTGCCATCCCCTCCTGGTTCTGTCCCTCAGCTCAAGTAACAGCAGTTTGGGGAGAAAACTGAGGTCCTCCCAAGTGCTCTGAAGCACAGCATCTTCCCTCGTGATCCCTTCCAAACTGCCAGGCACCCAGACACTGGTTTGCTACTCCACGTAAAACTCCAGGGCAGAAATCTAAACATTCAGCTCAATTTTCTTTTTCTTTTTTTTCTTTTTTTCTTTTTTTTTTTTTTTTTTTAAATTCCCAAGGAGCTGTTAACAGTTTGTCATTGTGGGTTGGAAATTACAAATGCATTTGAGAAAATATGTTGGCAGCAAGCTCCCCATATTGTCTCAACTTGCCCCAAAATTCCAGAGAAATTTCCCATTAATATTTTTTCATATTTCATTGGAAAATATTAGGGAAAGAAGACACAAATTTTGTAGATTTTTTTCTGGACAATTTTACCCTTTTTTTTTTCCCCATCCAGGTCTCCATGGCATAGAGAAAAAAAAGGAATGCACAAATTAAAAACATTTGCTAGGAAGTAAACGCATTAAAATCTTAGCTCTACGAGTGGAAAAACTTTAAGAAAACCCTGATGAGGAATTCTGATTATTTAACTTCTGCATTCCAGCAATCTGTGTGATCTGATTCCAGTGATCTGGTACAGAAGTTTGTTAGGAGAGCTGTTAGGAAATTGGAAACTACGTGGGAGAGGCTTTGAGTGTAAGGAGAAGATAAGGAGTGCATGGAAAAGATATGGAAACTCAACTGGACCTTACTATTCTAAATTTCAACTCACTGACCACACAGCTTCCCTCTTTGTTGTCTTTCACAGATCTCCTAAAAGCAGTGCCTGAAGGTCTCAAGTTTAAAAACACATGGGAACCCTCTGGGAAAGTGGGACACTTAGACCTCACCTCCGGATGCCTTGTGGTTTCCATGAGCTGAATGGAGAGGGGAACCCTTGGGGAGGCTGATCCAGGGAATGGCTCAACCCCAGGGCTGGTATTGGTCCCAAAAGTGGTTCTTCCTGGCCAGAGTTGAGTGTGTAGGGCACTGTTGGGCAACCATTGCCCTGTGAGGAAGCAGGGATGAGCAGGTTGTGGATATGGCAGACGTGCTCACGAGGGTGTGGGTGGGAAGATCCGCAGCACGTACACGGTTTCGAAATGCAGCTCCTCATCAAAGATTATTTTATTTATTTATTTATTTTTTTAACATGGCACTCTGGATTGAACAAGGAATTGAGTTTTGGGTCACCTCGTGCTGGAGAGCACTGAGATCTGCATGGAATGGTTTTGGACACAGTGTTGAGGTGCCCCTCTGTGCTCATAGCATACAAACTCCTCCAGGACACATCTCCTGTGTCCTGGGTTACAATCAATACCCCCAGCAGGGCAAGGGAATTGCTCTGGGAGTGCCCATTTCTCTCTGCAGATGGCAGAAGTGGTCACAGGTGACCACCTTGTAGACACCCAAAATGACACAAACCCTTCCCAAGTACTACCCACAGCTTTGAGGTGGATGGAGGCAGAACAGCAGGAGCCGAGTGGGGCTTCAACACCTCCTCCCTGTTCAGCATCCCTCAGGGAATCTTTCCATCGGAGCCTCCCAGGCAGTGCAGATCCTCCTGGGCTGCTGCTTCACAAGCCCCTGGATCAGGAGCCAAACAGATATCAGCGGGGGTTGAGAGCAGAGATAAAAAATTACCCTTTTTCCTAAGCTATGATTAATGTGGTGCCCGCTGCTGCCTACAAGCACGTCCTCCTTGATCTGCAGGAATACAAACCACCACGTTTTCTCCCTCAGAGCTTCACGCTGTAGTTTTTTGCATTACTTTGAAGAGATTTCCCAGCATCTCTAGGATATCTGGCTTCACTACGTCATTGCCTACAACTTTTTTTAGGAGCTTCTCGGTCACCATGGCGATGCTGAGGTTGTCACTGGCCTGGGCTTGTTACATCATCAGGTGAGTCAGCCCCAGAAAGGCCACAGCCTTTGCCATTGTTTGATTTAATAACCTGCAATGATGAGATAACGATCCAGGCTCTTAATGAAAGGTGGGTGGTAATGAGATGTTAGGAAATAGTTCAATAGCAAAGTCCATGGGATAATGACAGGCTGTGATTTCCAGAGGGTGATCGCCTTCTACCCTAAATGAGCTGAACACACTCATCCATATGGGGGGCTTTCACATCCATCACTGAGCCCCTGCAGGCAGGAGACCTGGAGAGCTGCACCCCACGTGCATCACTGGGCTTGGGAACTAAGCTCTTCACTAACACAACTACTTCAACCATTGGCCACCTCCATGAAAATAATCCCTGTATCGATCTGTGCTTAGAGGAGGGCTGGAATTCTGTGCTTTTCCCATCAAATCTCCAACATTCTGCATCACTTTGCAGCACTGTGTTGGTTTGGGCTGGGATAGGTTAATTTTCTTCACAGCAGCTTCTGTGGGGTTGTGTTTGTGACCAAAACAGTGTTGATAGTATATAGATATTTTTGTTATTGCTGATCAGGTCTTGCACCCTGTCAAGGCTTTTCTGCTTCTCACCTCACCCCCAGTGAGGAGGCTGAGGGGGACAAGGAGCTGGGAGAGGACACAGCCTCGACAGCTGAATTCAGGGATATTCCAGACCATATGATGTCATGGTTAGCACATAAAGCTGGGGGGGATAAGGAGGAAAGGGGGGATGCTCAAAGTGATGGCGTTTGAATTCCCAAGTCACCATTACATGTGATGGAGCTCTGCTTTCCTGGAGATCACGACACCTGTGAGGAGTGGGGAATTCACTCCTTGCTTTGCTTGTGCACATGGCTTTCATTTTACCTATTCAGCTGTATCTGAACCCATGAGTTTTCTCACTTTTACCTTCCACTTCTCTCCCCCATCCCACTGCGGGGAGGGAGGGAGTGGCTGTGTGGGTCTGAGCTTCCAGACAGGGTTAAAGCACGACAGCCCTGAATTAGGTCTGGTTTAGATGTGAGCACATGGCTGTATTTCTGCTGATTTACCCAGAGGAGCTACTAAGGTAACACATGCCAAGTTATGACGTGGAACATCTAATCTGGCAGCTGGGACAGGGTAAACACACTTTTCTCTCAGACCAGCAGGATTTTTGTGCTGGATCAGTGCCTTGTCAAAGGTGATTGTCGCCTCTTGATTGGGGATGAGGTAACCTAAAGTCAAGGTCAACATCCTGTTGATTTACACCCTAAATAAACCCCAGGACTTTCAGTGGGGAATTTCGCACCTTAAAAATCACAGGGCAAATAGGGAAGTGTTCCTTTCAGGTAACTAAAAGTACGTGGGGATAGGAGGCACAACCCAGTGTCAGGCTTATGAGAATATTGCCTTCTCAGAGGCTCTGATGGTGCCAAAATCCGAGTTTTGGCTCTGTGACTGAACTGTACCCTTTGACTCTTTCTGTTGGGACCAAGCCTGAAATTTTGCAGCCAGCTTTCAATTCAAGGAGAACCAGTATTAGATTCATGAGACTAAAATATCCCAAAGTCTTGCTATCTGATTGCCATCTAACCACTTTTAAAACCCCGTATTTCATAGAATCACAGAACAGTTTGGGTTGGAAGGGACCTTAAAAATCATCTCATTCCAACCCTTTGCCATGGGCAGGGACACCTTCCAGTATCCCAGGTTGCTCCAAGCCCCATCCAACCTGGTCTTGGACACTTCTAGGGATCCAGGGGCAGCCACAGCTTCTCTGGGCAACCTGTGCCAGGGCCTCCCCACCCCCACAATAAAGAATTTCTTCCTAATATCTAATCTAAATTTACCCTCTCTGCAACCTATGGAGTCCACTATCTTTATTATTTAGCCCATTTATGGGTTGAGTTTTATTTTGCCCTAGTCTTGTTAGGTTGGGAACTTTCACAGGACATTGCTCAATCTGCCTGGACCCATTTCTGAGTGTTGAGAAATGCCCCTGCTCCAGTGGATGTTGCAGCTTCAGAACGTTATTTCCAAATTGTATTTTTTTGAGGATTACAGAATATGATTCTTAAAAGAATTATAGATGAAGCTTCTTTCCTGGGATTTTAAATATGCATGTCGGTCTGGGAGGCTCTTTTTGGGTCATCAGTCCTGGCTAATTACACCTCCCGGTCTCTGGCCTTGAGCTTTAACTGGGTCTTCCAAAGGACCCTCAAAGAGCTGAGCACAATTGGAGGCCCTCACCTCTTTCTGGGGACAATGGAGGGAACCTTGAATGATTTCGCTTTTAATTTGGTGAATTGAGGTTGAATCCAGGTTCTCATCCTTCCTTCTTCCTTCCCCACATTTGTCACATCCAGGCAACGCTTTTGCAACTCTCCCGTTTCCTTTCCTATCTGCCTTTTTAACTCTGCTCATTTATAACCAAACACAGACCCAACAACGCAAAAGAAACAAGGTTTGAACAATTGTCCTCCTGCTTGAAGGACTATAAATAAATAAATAAATAAAATAAATAGATTGGCTTTTATCAAGGCTGGTGGCATGCATGACAAAGGTTGGCTTCAAGCAGAATTTACTGTCCCTGAAAGAATTTCTGCGTGGTACCAAGCCTGATGGCAACAACACCCGGGGAGCTCGATGCAGAGAGGGCTGAGCAAAACCAAGCAGGTCCCCTGGAAGAGGTCGAATACAGCTGAGTTCTGCCTTTCTGCAGCCCCTTCCTGGCTTTTCCTGGCTCTTGGCTGCCAGGAAAAGCAAGATCAGCTCTGGGCGCGATGTTTGAGCGGGGCTGATACCGTGGGGTGAGCAATGCCCTGCGCCTCTGCTGGGATTTCCCCCTCTGGGGCTCAGCATGTGTTTCTCAATGTGGGAGGCTGAACCCCGTCGGATTTCCCCCTTCCCTGCTTGTGGCTATTTTTAAGCAATGAGCTGAATTTCTTACAGTCGGGGAGGGAAGGCGTTTCATGAGCAACATCAGGTGCAATCAGAGAGTGCAATAGAGTCAGAAACGGGACGGCTTGTCCCCAGCCAGGAGAACGGGTGTCTGCACTGGTGGGCAAAGGAAGGACAGCTTTGGGGCAGCCCCGAGCACACGATGTTCCCTGCCCTGCCCGGATCCTGCACCCCGGGCAGGGTCCAGCCCTTCCAGCTACAGACCTAAGAGTTGTCAGCCGGGAGCTCTCCTCTGTTTCAGGGTAAGGGGGCAGTCAGTCCCGTGCTGAGCAGCATCCTGTAACCCCTGCAGGAAACCCAGTCTGCAAACAATACAGTGAAGAAATGTTTCTGCCTGATTTTTGTTCCCCTTTGCCCAGCAGCAGCGTTGATGCTGCAGGTTTGATGCCGCCGAGGAGGAAAAGGATTGGGAAACTGCAAGGGCAGGGGAGGGTGAAAGGCAAGAAATGAGGGAAGAAGACAGAGCTTGATAAGAGATGCTCTTTTCCATAGCAGAAACAGCCCGATCCATTACATGGACTAATGCAGGAGCTCATGGTGGTTCCCCCTCCTGGGGCATTAGGACTTGGGCGGGATGAGGGAGAGGGAGCGGGGATGTCTTGGTGATACAGGTACAGTTCGCACTTCGCTCCTTCTTTATTTGCTCCTGTAATTGAAATAGCTGTGAGGGGCGAGGGAGGCGCTGAAACCTGCAGGCGCAAAGGACCGTGAACTCCAGCTGCCTCGCCAAATCCAAACAATTTTATCAGCCTTTGCTGATAAAAGTCAGCCATTTATCACCTTCCCCACCGGGAGCCTGACCCCCCAGCAGTTTTATTTCAAGTCCCTCCAAAGAAAGCGCCATCAGCAGTAAAACTGCTCAGTATCCAGCTGGTGAGAGAAGGGGGCAGCCACTTTGTTTCCTCCCCGGCAGTTCTGAAAGTCTCCAATTTTTTATTTTGTTTTTTTTTGCAAGCACAAAATTTGGCATTTTTGTTTTGCTTTGCTTTTCTGAAAAAACTGTCAGCGCAGAGGAATAAATTTCTCTGTTGCGAGAAAGTGTCATTAATGCACTAACAGGAATTTGGGCAGCTGCTGCCTGACTTTTGCAACCTCTCTTCCTGCCCAGGGAACACTTTGGAATGGCTTTAATCTGGATGAGAGTAGGTTTAGATTAGATAATAGGAAGAAATTTTTTACTATGAGAGTAATGAGGCCCTGGCACAGGTTACCTGGAGAAGTTGTGGATCTCCCATCCCTGGAAGTGTTCAGGTCCGGGTTAGGTGGGGTTTGGAGCAACCTGGGATAGTGGAAGGTGTCCCTGCCCACAGCAGGGGTTTGGAATGGCATGATCTTTAAGGTCTCTTCAAACCCAAACCATTCTGTGGTTCTGTGAACTTTGTGCCCGTGTTCCAGGCTGGAAAACTGAGGCCCTACTGGAAATTGCTGCGGATCCAGCTGCCCTGACATCAACAGAGCACACGCAAGGCTCCATCCACACAGTGATGCACACACAGCTCCCAGCCACCCCCTCCAAATTCTAAGCATGCAAAGAGTTCCTGGATGCAGGGTTGGACTGTGCAGCTTGGATCCCACTGGGCATCACACCTGCTGCACCCCCTTGCCACGTCCTAGGGAGACGATGCATGTTGCACTGAACGTAGGCAAGAACGTGACTTGTCCATTCCTTCCAAGTTGCCTTTAGAAGGACTGAAAAAAAAAAACAAAAACATTAAAAGAAGAGGATGAATCATGGCTTAGTCAGAGTTGGGGCTCGCCAGAGCAATTGCTGCTGGTACTGACATTTTGATGCCGGGGGGAGGGTGGCAGGGGAGGCTGGCTGGTGACCAGCAGGTTCTTCCAAAGGGGATGTGGAACTGCGTCCAGCATTGTTCATTTGGGATGCACCCAGAGCCCAATTCCACTGTTCAGGATGAGTTGCTAGGTGAGCTCGATGTTAGAGAAACAGTGGAACAAAACAGGGAATAGAGGAAGTTTGGCTTTGGTGTTTTGGAGAAGTTTGCAGCCTGTAGACTCCATAAGGGATGGGTATCCTGTTCTCACAGAAATGGGGGTTTTCCCTCTTTTCTGCCAGGCCTCCCCTTCTTTGTGCTGCCCTTGCCTCTCCCACCTCTCTGGACCTGCTTCCTTTAACCCTTGGATGCTCAAGGTCATTTGTCCCACATCTACCACCAGGACTTTCAGCTTTTGACCCCTGGCATTACATTTATACCCTTGCCCCTTTGCATTTATTAAATCTCTGCCGGTGCCTGGGATGGGGTGGGTGAGGCAGCACCTCCAGCCGGCGCTGGTTGTTTTATTCTTCCCTCCACACACCCCGTCACTCTGCAAAGCAGAGGATGTGGGACAGCATCCCTGGCTGTCCCGTGGCACCCTGTGCCTGTGGTATCTCTCAGCGAGCTGACACACGTCTTACTGACAGCATTCCTCCCCCTCGGTGACTTGATTTCTCGAAAAAATCGCTGAGCCAAGCACCCCGTGGGCTCTTTTCACGGCAGCTGCGAGCGACAAGCTTTATTTACCGGTCCGGGTGCTATTTATAGGGCGCTTGAATTTTGCATGGCACGACTTGAGAGGGGAAAAATAATCCTCTCAGTGCACCTAGTGAGCCGTCCCGCTCCCCTCCCTCTCCCCGGGGTGAAAGTGCCTTATAAATAGTAATGGGGCTTCTTCCAGCTGACCTCCCTCGCAGCAGCTGGGCGCTCGTGCCTCTGAAATCCAGGCCATTTATTTAGGAGTTGAGGCTTTCCGCTCCAGTTATTCAGGAGTTTTTAAGCCAAGAGTCACTAGGTGGATCTAATTGGAAGTGACTGTGATTTTAATTCGGGCAGGGTTTCGCTTTCAGGCTCCTTTTGATATTGTGGGGGTGGTGACTCGTGAAGCCGCGGAGAGGAGAGTGAGCTGCTGGAGGAAGGGGGATGATGCCCAAATTCCTTGTCCTGTACTATCATGTGAATATTTGTCCTTCTTCTGACTCATGTTTTAGCTGGGAACCGAGTTTCTCTTGCCCTCCATGTGAAAAGGATTTGGGGATTTCGGAAAAAAAATAATCCTCCTGGCCTTTCCCAAGGATGGATTTTGTGCAGAGTGGTCCAGGGAGCACTGTTGTGCCTGATCCCCATCCCACTTTTGCCAGCTGGAGCACTCACTGCTCTCTCCCATCTTCCTTCCCACATCCCAAACCTGGTTCTTTTCCAGCTCCCTCATAGTAGCTTTTTAAAAATTCTCTTTTTTTTTTTTCTCTGTGAATATTTTTTCCCTGCGTAGGGAAGGGAAGGACTGTGCACTTTTTACTCGATCCATCTTGGTTCCCTGTAAGGAATTAGCCAAAAATACCTTCTTTCTAGATGTGTTATAAAAATACAAGCCTTTGCTTCCACAGGAGGAAAATGCCCTATATAATAAAAAAAGGGTTACTGAGCATTTTAAGTATCTGAGATGCTCCTTATCGGGCTTTAAAGTTTCAAGCAAAATTTGCTTTATTAAACCCCATCAAAGCAGATGCTCCCACCTCTACAGCTCTTCCCACCTATAACATGTGGCATGTTCCCACCCAGTGGGATCATCCCCGTCACTGAGGCAATGTTGGGGTGCAAGAAGGATTGAGCATTTGTGCCTTTGGGACTCGGGTATTGCTGTAGGAATTTTCTGGGTGGCCCCTGGATGTGTCCCAATCCCTTCTTGCTGCAAACACAGGCTGTGTTGGGGTGTGAGTGTTGCTGGGGTGTTTGTTTGTTTGTGGAAATGTGACTTGCAGGAAAGTGACGAGTGGATTAAGGAGTTTAATAAACTAACAGAAGAATGAAAATAAAAAAAAATAATAATTACATATTTATGGTATGTGAACATAAGGCGACAAATAGGAAAATAACAATGAAAATATTAAAACATTAATAAAATATTATTAATGAAAGAATAAAATAATAAAGAACCAGATACAACAAACCAGTTAAAGTAATACATAATTAAACAGCGAGCTTAATAAATGAAAAAAAAATAACAAGAAAACCAAAGCACTAGAACACTGAGCCACCCGTTTGGGAGCAAAGGCTGCCCGCGGAGCATCCCCGGCCTGCAGCCGGTTGCGGGGCGGGTCGGAGGGATGCGGGGGGGTCTCCGGGGCGCGGCGCGGGGCGCGGAGCGGGGCGGAGCAGCCGCGGTGGCCGCGGGCGGAGGCGGAGCCGCCGCATCCCGGGCATCCTCTCCGGGGGAGGCGGCCCCGCACCGCATGTGCGACGTGAGGGACGTGCAGGAGCGCAGGCACCGGCATCCCCCGGCCCCCCGGGACCCCCGAGCATCCCCCGAGCGCCCCCGGCATCCCCTCGGTCCCCCCGACCCGAACGCGCGGAGAGCGGCGCGCCGGCGGAGCCCCCCGTCCCACCGCTGCGTGCTTAGGGCTCATCTATTTAATTGTGACTTTATTATTTTATTTTTAAAGTTATTTCTATTTTATTTGCCTCGGGTTTTATTTTATTTCCATATTTTTTAGTTATTTTTATTTTACTCGCTTTTATTCTATCTTTTTATTTTTAGTTTTTATATTTTATCCCATTTTTATTTTCTATATTTTCAATTTACTTTATATTCTTTTTCTTTTTAAATCCCATAGCTATTTTCTGCTTTTCTTAGGGTTTATTTTTCTGTTTTTATTTTCCCCTCTTATTTCCTTACTTTTTATTTATTTTCCCTTTTTCATTTTCCCCTTTACCTCCTTTCAATTTTGCTAAATTACCCCTTAAATTTTCATTTTAACCCCCCCTTTTATTTTCTTTTTTTTATTATTATTTTACCTTATTTCCTTTCCATCATTTTTACGATCTTACTGTTAATTTTTCAAGCACGCGACAGTTCCTTTCGAACGCGGGAGAGTTTATTAACTATACATTTTTTATCTTGGGTGGGGGTGTCTCTTTCACCCCCCATCACCCCCTGTATCCCCCCGGGTCTCGCCGCGGGGACGGATCGGGGGTCGCCGAACAAAGCGGGTCCTTTGTCCGCGCTGCAGTTCCGGGGGCGGCCGGCAGAGGGCAGCACTGCCCGCGGCGCGCCGCATCCCCCCCGCATCCTCCTCCCCATCCCCATCCCCAGCATCATCATCATCATCCTCCTCCTCCTTCTCCTCCTTCTCCGCCTCCTCCGCGGCCCCGCAGAGCCCGCCCGTCCCCGCCCTGCCCTCCCCGCCCCGCAGGGCGGGCCCCGCCGGGCCGGGCCGGCCTGTCGGGATAGAAATAGGCGGCACATCGCGAGCAGAGCAGCAGAGACCGCAGCAGCAGCACGACCGGCTCTTTCCAGTCCTTACCCCGGCTGCTTCTCGTGGAGGTTTTCCTACTTTTCTTTTTTATTCTTTTTTCTATATTTTTCTTCCTGAGAATTAAAAGGGGAGCTAATTTTTATTTTTTAAATTTTTTTAATATATATATTTTTTTCCATCCCGATTTGCATCGCAGTCCGCCGCAGGGCTCGCCCTCGCAGCGGCAGGGCTGCTGCCGTTCCTGCCCGGCTTTGTGCCCTGAAGCCCCGTCCCTCCTCTTCCCCCTCCTCCTCCTCCCCCTCCTGCCGTAAAACCTTCACGAGGCTCCGAGCAGCAGCATCTGAAAGCGCCGCAGCCGCTCGCTCAAACCACCGACTGCAGCAAAAACCCGCCCTTTTTATTTTTTATTACATATTTTCCCCCCACCTCCTTCCTCTTTTTTTTGTTCTCCTCCTCCCCGCCCGCAAACGCATCAAGGTGGACGCGGAGCGCAAAAAGACCTTTGTTTTAAAAATGCCCATGGAGCTGACGCAAAGCCGCATCCAGAAGATTTGGCTTCCCAATGACAACCGCCCGGCGCTGCCCCGCCGCTGTGAGTACGGGCACCGCAGCATCCCCGCGGGATGGGATGGGACGGGACGGGATGGAATGGGATGGAGGGGCGGGTGGGAAGCATCGCCCGTCCTCTGCGCACCCCAAGGGGAGCTCTTTGCAGCGCCCTCCTCCCTCAGCATCCATGCAGCATCCCGCCTCCCCCCTCCTGTGCGTGCTCCGGCATCATCCCCGTGCCTGCATCCCACCCGCTGCCATCCCGTGACTCACTTCCAGCCCTTGGGAGCCGGAGGAAGGTGCAGCCATCACATGGCCCCGAGGAGCGGAGGATGCGGGGAGGTGCTGAGACACGCGTGGCCCAATTTCCACTCCTCCCTCCCCGCTTCCCCCCACGTCGGCTTCCAGCCCTGGGATTAAAAGGAAAGGAGGGAGCAGGTTGTTCTCCTCGGCACCCGGCTCAGCAGGGATTTTCAGGGTGTCAAGCTCTTGGCTCTGAGATTCATTAATCGCAGAATCATGAATGGTTTGGATTAGAAGGGACCTTAAAGCTCATCACGTTCCATGTGCCATGTGCAGGGACACCTTGCGCTAAACCACGTTGCTCCAAGTCCCATCCAATTAGTGCATTATTAATTTATTTTTCGGTGGTGGAGGCAGGATTAGTGAAATGGATTTGGGGGGGGGGGAACCCTCTGACATCAGCGGTTTGCACTTTATCATTTAGCCCTGTGGGATGAGATAAGAGGCAGGTGGAGGGGAAGGCAGAAATTAGTGCTGAAACTTCTGCAGCGGCTTCCCCTTCCCTTTGAAGCTCAGAAAGCTCCTTGAGGGGTTAAAACCAACCTCTGCGCTTAAAAAATAATGTGTATATATACATATAATAAAATTAAATGCTTGGGTCGTGCCGGTGTTACTATAAACCAAATCATGAATCATGATACAATCTGAAAGCTCAGGAGGCAGCTCCTTTAACTCGCCCAGCAGCTGACCTGACAGCCTGCCAGTTGTGCAACTCCGTGTAACTCGAAATGAGCGTCGCAGGAACCCGCAGGGCCGGGATGGAGGAGGTGGCCCTGGGATGAAGGATGGAAGTGACTTGGGAAGTTGGGGTGAATCAGCCTTTCCAATGCTTTTCTTCATCGGGCATTTAAAGTCGCTTCCGATGTTTATTTCCCTTGGCTGGGAAGTTTCCCCCCCCTTCTAAAACCCAAATAATTTTAGAAAAAACAAATATCCTATGAATTTGCCAGCTGCTGTTGCCTGTGGCTGTGGGTCAGGCACCCTGGAGCAGATGTTGGGACGCGCCGTCTGTGCCTGGCAAGGGCAGCTCTGCAGCAGGAGCTGCTGAGGAAATGGGTTGCAGCAACAGGCTGAACATCTGGGTTGCCAAGGGGCTTTGCTGAGAGTGGGGTAAAATGGCTTAATGCTTTGCACGTGTATCTGTATGGCTTGATTTTTCTCAAGGACTGACACCTCTGAAAGAAATCCCTTGTGCATGCAGAGCCTCCCGGTGTCTTTTGCCACCTCACTCACTTGGTTTTTCAGAGGAGAGAATTCCCTCTTGGTACAGGAGAAAATTAACATTTAGTATATTAAGGCACCAAGGGGCTTATTAATAACATATTGTGGCTTCTAATTACTTTTTTTTTCTCGGGGTAGGAACCAGCTGTGCCGGGCACTGTTCACTGTGCAGTATGGGAAGAGGGTTATTAGGCTTTTTTAGCTTCTTTTTTTTTTTTTTTTTTTTTTTAACTCAAGGTGGCTATTTTAAACTCGAGGTGCTATTAATTCCTCAGCAGCAACAAAGAGCAGAGCCACAGAGCTGGGTGGGAATGAAGGTGTAAGGGAGACTGTGAGACTGTGGTCCCTGGAGGGAGCGGGAGCATCCCTGGGAGCATCCTCTGGAACCCGCGCTCCCCGCGCACATTTATTATGTGAAATAATTAATCCGATTGTTGCTCCCTCGTCAATGGGAGGCTGGAGTGGCTTGGAAGTGATGCCTTCATCTGGCCTTTTGACGGCGATCCATTAAATTGCTGTCAAGCTGCACGTCTCTCACGTAGGGGCTGGGAAAGTCAAGTCGTCGCAGGCGCTGGGTGGGCAGAGCCAGGAGAGGGGAGGGGAGGGGAGGGGGCTCTGGAAGGGGATGCTCCGGGAGGGAAGGGGATGCCGCCTCCTCTCTCTGTCCCGTCGCTCCTCTTTGCCATCGCCCCGACTCAGGGGATGTGGAAACACGCGTGTAAAACCACGTCGCAGTTCCACGTGTGCGGGAACATCCCTCCCGTGAAGGGGTCCGGGAATTGCGGCGGGAAGAAGCTGGGAAAGGGGAGTGTAAGACTAGCATAGAGCTTGTGGCGTGGGGGGAACACTTGTACGAGGAGACAGTGAAAGTGCCTGAAGGGGGGAGGTGGCTGTTTTAGCTGACCTTTTAGAGAAGCAAATTTCCTTCTCTCTTGTGGTTTGTTTGGGTTTTTTGTTTTATAACTCCTTCCCTCCCCCTTTTCTGGGGAAGCACAGGAGCACATCAGCGCCGACTGGCTGGCAGGTAGGAGCCACATGTGATGAGCTCCTTCTGAATATCCTGGTTGAGCCTGAAAGTCATCCCTGACCTTGACTTACCTGGCTAGATATGGATAAGGAGTAATGAATATCCATTGAAATCCCTGATAGCTTCCCAGCAGTGGTGAAAAGAAACGATGAATGAGGTCTTTGTGAAACACCGAGCAAAACACTGGTTTCTGTTTCATCCCTGATGCAAAGTTTCCCCCCCCGGAGACTTTTGTGGTTTAGCTGGGTTTGGGCTCAGATTCCTGATAAAAAGTTACTCGCCGATGCCCTGGTGTTTTGGGAGGTCCTTCCCAAGTCTGTAAACAGATGCTTTTTCATGGTCCCAGGGGAACCTGGATCTTTCCTGTGGCAGCAAAACAAATTGTGGGGAGATTCCTCAATTACAGGTGTTGAACTCCTGCAGCACCTTTTGGAGGTGGCAGGTTGTGCCAGCTCTGGGACTGTCACAGCTCTCTGGAGCCAAAGGGACATGAACAGCACCCAGCACTGTCCCCGTCCTCTTGAAGTGCCATTTAATGGCCCCAGATCCTCTTGGCTCTTTGAGATCCTTGTCCACTCTTAAAGGAAGTGTTTCTTTATTTGGGTATTATACCTTCATGCTTTATCTAATAAGTGTGTGGGTTTTGTTTCAAGAACAGACTTGCACCCGTTGGTTGGGTGAGGATGTGAGACTCCTAAGAGGGGAAACAAATATTTTTCTGGATACATTGTACTGCTCCCTTGGTACCCAAGCATGAAAAATTGGCACTTGCTGCCAAAATCGATGGGAGCTGCCCCAGGCTTTTTAAATGCAGCACTGGAGAGGCAGTTGCACAAAGAGTGAGTGTGAGGGCAGCTCCAGCCTGAGGAATGTGGAATATTTATGAAAAAAATAAAAGAGTAAATATATTTTAGGTAGCTTATCTCTTGCCTTCTGAGTCTGCTTTGGTGAGACAATGAGGAAGATGATGGATGGCTCTTCTCTGCTGTCTGGGTACCAGTCTGTGGCCTTAATTTGGTCTCTTCAGCTGTTGGATTTATTTTTTCCTAGAAGGGGAAGGGAATCCCATCTACTTTGTATGTTCTATGGATACCTCTCAGTTTGCCCTTTCCAGATCTACACTGAGTCTCCACCCCTGGGAGCCCCTGGCATTGCCTGGTCCCACCTGCAGGCAGCTGGGACAGGCAGGCAGAGCTCTCCACCCAGACCATAATTAAAGCTGGGTTTTGTGGCTCTGCCACCAGCCTCTCACTCCCTGCATTCCTTTCCCATGAGGTCTCCCGGGCTCACCCGGTGGATGGAAGGAAGGCTGGGTGAGAAATTCCCTGGAGGGTCCTGCCTGTGCTGGGAGGGCTCTTGGCATGTCTCACCTGGCTGCATGAAAGGCAGCTGGCTAATCTAAATTCCATTAGGCATCGTTAAGATCTTCCTTTCCCCTATTTAAAGTGCCTGGCTTTGTGCCTTGGCCTTTCCTGTGTGCAGCACCATGTGAGAAGCAATTCTTCAGGGCAAGCCCTGGAGAGGAGGAGCAGGGATGCAGCCACAGGAGAGGGATGCTGCCACGTGATGTGTTCCATGGATTGTGTGGTCCAGATGTATCCCCTGTCACTGGGGCTGTGAAGTACTCAATAAAAATTCCCAAACTGCATTCCTAGCCCTGTAACCTCAGCAATTTCCTCTGAACTGAACCTGGAATTTGCTTTCTAAAGGATTTGTGGGGGGAGAAAGCGATTCACCTGGGCAGCCTGGCAGCTGATTTGTCTGCATTTTGGTCATGCCATTCCAGTGATTTGGACAGGAATTTCTCTTCACTTGCCAAGTCATCACTAAGTGGTGCCTCTGGATTTTATTTCCAGCTGTTTGACATGGATGTTCTTTACCACAAAAAAAACCCCCAAACCAAGAACCCAGCTTAAAATAGAAAAAAGGGATAAGTTACTTGGATATCTGCTTTTAAATGCTGGTGGTTCTGTGGTCCCTGTGCCCTGTTTGTCTTCAGAAAAACAGTTAGTTGGTTGCATTTGCATGTGCATCAGCTAAAAATCTAATCAGAGATTTTGGAAGATGCTCTCTGTGGGTGAAGATCTCTGTGCAGACCTGGTATTTCAGCACAGCAACAGTGTCTGAGGTGCACTGCTGCAGGACCTGGACCAAAGTCCTTGGCCATCCTCTAGCTTTTCATGGAATTGGCCAATTCATTTTTTTTGTGTTGTTGCAAATGAGGAAGCTGAGGCACAGACACTCTCCAGGGAGCCTGGGCCAGCTGCTGGTTCCTTGCCCACTTTGCTGCCATCAGGATGTTCTTGCTGTGGCTTTCAGGCTGTGACTCTTGTCCCCTGGCTTGGGTGACACCAGGGTGAATTTGGATCAGCATGGCTTAGGTGGGGCAGCTGTGTCTCACTGGTGGGCACCCATGGAACCATCCATCCTACCCTCTGCTCAGTGTTCTGGTTGTCCAAGCTCACGAGGGGGATGTACAGGAGATATTACAGAGGTGATGGTGCACAAGGAGCAGAGGCTTTGGATCTTCTCTAGCTGCTGGACTCGGGGAAGGCTGGGTGAAGAGCAAGTGCCTTGCAGGGCTGATACAAGATGAGCTGGGGATTCACAGCTGCTCATGTTCTTTCTCCTCCTCCTCATAGCCTGTGGGCCACAGCTTGCCAATTCCCCCACTGTGATAGTGATGGTTGGCCTCCCAGCCCGTGGGAAGACCTACATCTCCAAGAAGCTGACTCGCTACCTCAACTGGATCGGTGTCCCAACAAAAGGTGAGGCTTTCACTGGCTGCCTTGGGAAAACATGAGGTCAGGTCCTCAGGAGTTGCTCTAGCAGCATGTGGGATGTGGGAGGTAGTGGGAGATCTTTCCAAGATCCCATGTGCCAAATATCCATGTTTTCCCATCACTTCTGCCACAGCCTGGGTTCTCCTTCACTTCAAGACCAAGGGATGTCCCTGAGCCTTTTGGTCTAAGGGTGTAATTCCTTGGTCCATTGCTTGTTTTAACTGCAGAAAATATTACAGCTGGGTTGAGCTCCCATTTTTTGATGGGTTTTGCCTTTCCCACACAGTTTTCAACGTGGGAGAATATCGTCGTGAGGCCGTGAAGCACTACAGCTCCTATGACTTCTTCCGTCCTGACAACGAGGAGGCCATGAAAGTCAGGAAGTAAGTGTGGGCACTGCCTCCATACCACCAGTCAGGTCCCAAGTGGGTGGTGAAGCCCATGGCTGGAGCACAGTTACCCAGTTTGCTCAGTGGGGATGGATAGGAAAGCTGGGTTCTACCTTGAGCTTTCCCTGCCTGCCCAAGGAGGGTCTGACTTGGGTGCCAAAAGTTCAGAATTGAAACTATGGGATTGGTAGCTTCAGGGTCACCAGTGCATCCAGAGGACATCAGGACCACACATGTCTCTCCTCTTTTGCAGGCAGTGTGCCATGGCTGCCCTGAGGGATGTCAAGCTGTACCTGACGGAGGAGGCCGGACAGATTGCGGTAAGCTCGGAGATGAGCTCCATGGGATTTGCCAAGTCCCAGTCCTGAAGGTCCTGTGCCCTTTGCTCTGTAGTTCCTTCTCTGAGGAGGGGTTCAGTGACAAGCCAGGCACTTGTGGTGCTAATTGAAGTCTTTGTTTTTAAAGGTTTTTGATGCCACCAATACCACGCGGGAGAGGAGAGGGATGATCCTAAACTTTGCCAAAGAAAATGGATTCAAGGTTGGTACTGTGGGGCTGATGGCTGTATTGCATAGTTCACCTTAGTGTGCTGTTGGTGTCCTCATGATGCTCCTGTGTCAGGGAGGTTTCACTGCTGGGTTTGATTAAAAATGTGAAACTCTTCCTTTATTCCCCATGATGAGCCCTGGAGAATGAAACCATGGGAGTGGGGCAGAGGGAGAGCTCTCTGGTCAAGCAGGGAGGAGATTGGGTCGAGCAAGGAGCTGGTTGAATGTTACAAACGTTGTTGGTGCCTTTCAGCTGAGGTTTGCTTTGCTTCACAGGTGTTCTTCATTGAATCTGTCTGCAATGATCCCACAGTAGTTGCCACCAATGTTATGGTAAGTGTGGAAGTGTCTTGCTTTTGTTTTCCCTCTAAATATCGGTAGGAACAGTGTCACATTCACAAGCCCTGGTTGTCATGGTGAACTTGAACCACCCTGGTATATGTTGGAGGGGCAACACAAAATGGCACAGCAGTCCAGGAGGTTCCTGGAATGTGCTGATGATAACTTTCTTCTCCAAGTGATAGAGGAGCCAATGAGAAGGTGCTGTGTTGCATCTTGTTGTCACCAGCAAGGAGAGGCTGGTGAGGAATGTGAAGCTCAAGGGCAGCCTGGGCTGCAGTGGCTGTGAAATGAGACCTCAGGAGAGCAGAGTTTGGCCTCTTCAGGGATCTGCTGGGTGAAGTGCTATGGACTAAAGCCCTGAAGGGAAGAGAGGCCCAAGAAATCTGGTTAAAATGTAAGGATCATCTCCAAGTTCAGGTGTGATGTGTTTTCAATAAAGAAGTCATCAAAAAATGCCAGGAGGCCTGCATGGGTGATCAAAGGAGCTCCTGGATGAACTCAAAACACAAAAAGGAAGCCTACAGAGAACAGAAGCAAGGATAGGCAGCCTGGGAGGAATACAGAGAGATTCTCTGAGCAGTCAGGGATCAGCTTAGGAAAGGGACAAAGCCCTGACAGAATTAAATCTGGACAGGGACGTGGCAGGCAGCAAGAAAAGCTTCTATAGGTACGTTGGTGATAAAAGGAAGGCTAGGGAAAATTTGGGCTTGCTTCAGAAGGAAATTGGAGACCTGGATACTGGGGACATGGAGAAGGCTGTGGTGCTCAATGAGTTTTTTGCCTCAGTCTTCACTGCTAAGTGCTCCAGCCCAGTGATGGAGTTGTAGAAGGAAAGGCAAGGACTGGAAGAATGAAGAGCCACCCTCTGTAGAAAATCAGGTTTGAGACCATCTAAGGAACCTGAAGGTCTTCATGGGACCTGATGTGATGCATCTGTGGGTCCTGAGGGAACTGGTGGATGAAGTGATGAAGTCACCACTATCCATCATGTTTGAGAAGGTGTGGCCATCCAGTAAAGTTCCCACTGACTGGAAAAAGGGAAATATAACCCCATTTTTAGAAAGGGAGGGGAAAAAGGGAGACTTGAAGAACTACAGCCTGGTCAGTCTCACCCCAGTGTTTGGCAAGATCATGGAGCAGATCCTCCTGGAAACCATGCTAAGGCACATGGGAAACAAGGAGGTGATTAGTGACAGCCAACAGGGCTTCACTGAAGGCAAATTATGAAGGCAAAGCAGTGGTTGGTGTTGAGACTGATGGTGTTTAACATCTCTGGTGACGTGAACAGTGGGATCAAAGCACCGTGTGATGTGGAGGGAAGGGAAGGGATGCCATCCTGAGGGACCTGGACAGGCTGGATTGATGAATCTGTGCAAACCCTATCAAATTCAACAAGGCCAAGTGCAAGGTCCTGCACCTGGGTCAGATCAATCCCAAGCACAAGAACAGGCTGGATGGAGAATAGATCAAGAGCAGCCCTAAGGAGAAGGAGTTCTGGGCTGGGAGTTGGAATGTGTTTTTTGCTCCTATTGGGAGCTGTTGTCCTGTGGCCAGTGACCAGCACACAGCCTTTTCCATGATGCTGATAAAATGCTCAGTTTGCTCCATCTTTTTTTTTTTTTTGAGGACTTTAATCCCTTTATTTGGAAACTCCTGCTTGAAGGGGGAGAAAATGAACTACTAGCTGAGCGTGGGAATTTGCTCCACAGGGTGCTGCAGATGAATGATGCTCTGAGTGATGGGATCAGTGTGGAAAATAGGCCACAGGCCTGGGATGCTGCCACATGTGTCATTCTGTGTTACCCAGTTGGTTTCAGGATTGCTTGTGAAGTTACTAATGTGTGATGCTGCTGTTCAAACCCAAATCCTCAGGAAAAATAGCCTGTTAAATTAGTCCAGGGGTCAAAAAAATAGCCTGTTACTTCAGGGATAACTTGGTCCATGAGTGTTCTGGATATTCACATTTACCATTTGTAGTACCTTTCAGCCCAGTAATTTGCAGCAAATAATGCACAGAAAGGAGTTGAGTGTTATCCTAATATACTGTTGCTGACCTGGGATAAGTATCTTGTCTAAGCTCATGCACTTTCCACTTTCAGTTTCTATTTAAGCCTGATGCTTTCCTTTAGCCACAGGGAAGCTCAGTTCTCCCACTGTACTGGGTGATGAGTTGCTACCTCTGCTCCTGGGAGAATGGGGGTGGACTGATGCACATCTATAGTAACCATGGTTTATACCAGCTTCTTTACCTTATGCTTAGTTTTGGGTCTGATTTGCTTCTTTTCTGTTTTATGATAAATGATGACTGTAAAGTGTCTCCGCTGTTAGCTGGATGTTGGCAAGACTTTGGAATTTGAGATTAGCATTGCCTGGCTAGGAAAGCTTCCTGACCTTTCCTTGTGGCATGTGTTTTCCCCTCTTGCAGGAAGTCAAATTGTCCAGCCCGGATTACCGGGACTGTAATTCGACTGATGCCATGGAGGACTTCATGAAGAGGATCAATTGTTACCAAGCCAGTTACCAGCCACTAGACCCTGATGACTATGACAGGTAAGAGACTTTGCTGACTTCTGAACTGGCTTGAACAACTTGCTCCCAGGAGAGGATAAATGAAGGATGGAACTGTACTTCACTTTGTCTTCAAATACCTGACAGCTAGAGTAGTGCATGGCTGAGCCTCACCCTGAAGTCAGGCTTTTCCCTTGAAAATGCTGGTTTTCCCTAGCCCTGTGCCAGGGAGTTGGAAACTGAAACCTTTCCAGGCTCTTCTGGGCTCAGATATGCTGGTTTCAACACTGTTCTGCAGGTCAAAATACAAAGGGTTTGGAAAAGCACTTGGGTTTGAGTGGTTGAGGTGCTTTTGTCATTTTCCCACTTAAAGGAAGGGACTGGTTGGCTCAAACCACAGGATTGAGCAAGCCCTGTGGTTTCTGCATAGTTGTGTGCCCTGGGAAGACCTTTGCTGTCCTGCATGACTCTGCAGGCACCTCCCAGCCTTTGCACTGCTCACAAACACGTCTGTGTGCCCTGCACGGATTATTCCATTCCTGCTGATCCCTGTCTTGGGGAGGAGCATGTTCCCTGTTAGTCCTGTTTAATCCTCTTTACTGCAGCAAGGAGGAATGGCGATTACACTGGTGTTATTCAGCTCTCCATGAATCCCCGTTACCTGTTGGCTTCCTGGTGAAAATAGCCTGCAGGAAATCCTTTTAGCTGGGTGATTATGTTGAGGGAGATAACCCACAAGGCTGTTTCTTGAGAAAGAGGTTTCTTTCTTTCCCCAGGGAACTTTCTCTCATCAAAGTCATTGACGTAGGCCGGCGGTTCCTGGTCAACAGGGTTCAGGATCACATCCAGAGCAGGATTGTTTACTACCTGATGAACATCCATGTCCAACCCCGCACCATTTATCTCTGTCGGCACGGCGAGAGCGAGTTCAACCTCATGGGCAAGATTGGAGGTGACTCTGGCCTCTCCAACAGGGGCAAGAAGGTGAGGGAGAAGGGGAGTGTTCCCATGTGGCTTCTAGGAGTGATTTGGCTGTAGTTACATGCCTTGTGTTGGATGAAGTGTGTATTTGATGACAGCTGGGGTGCAGAGGATCCATCTACAGGGCTGGTTAAGTTTGGGCATGGCCTCAAAACAAGACTTTCCAGCCATCATTGTTGCTGCTCTTCACTTCATGTTGGTTGCTCTCCACCTCAGAGCAGAAGGTCTGCCTATGGAAGGCAAAAGCTGTTCTGGAGAAGTCAACACTTGCTGGGAAGAATGCCCATTGGGAAGCTGTGGACTAGAAATCAACCTTTTCTTTTTTTTTCATATCCCAGTTTGCACTGGCACTGAACAAATTTGTAGAAGAGCAGAACCTGAAGGACCTCAAAGTCTGGACCAGTCAGCTAAAGAGGACAATCCAAACAGCAGAAGCTCTCCAGCTGCCCTACGAGCAGTGGAAGGCACTCAATGAAATCGATGCTGTGAGTATCTTGGCAGGAAGAACAGCTGGATTAGGCTGGTTCTTGCTTGACAAGAGTGATAGCACTGGCCTTTTCAATTCTGCCTAAATCTCATCTCTCATGGGGAGATTTTCCTTCTGTGGTACTTCTGCAGGACTCACCTTCTGACTTCTGATCTTTGCTGTACCTTGTGCAGATCCAGATGTTGGCTTGAATGATAGAATGGTTTGGTTTGGAAGGGACCTGAAAGACCATCTGTTCCAACCCCCTGCCATGGGTAGGGTCACCTTCCTCTAGACCAGGTTGCTCCAAGCCCCATCCAGCCTGGTGGATTAAATGATTTTTGCTTGGAACTGCTGTGTAGCTGAGCACTCACAGGGTTACAGCAAATTGCTTTGGACAAGGTTTTGCACATTGTCTATGCTGATGGTTTTTGACCTGAGCACGTCCAGTAACCTCATGGATGTCCTGTTCTGGCAGGGTGTGTGTGAAGAAATGACATATGAAGAAATCAGGGAGCAACATCCAGAGGAATTCGTGTTACGTGATCAGGATAAATATTATTACCGCTATCCCTCAGGGGAGGTAGGTCTGCAGGGACACCTTCAGAGACATGATTTTTGCTTTAAACATGGCCTTTTTGTCTTCATTCTGTCCTCTACACTCGAGCAGTGAGAATCAAGAAAGGTCAGGGCTCATGTTCGCCTCCACACTGAGTTCTTACAAAATTGTGGTGTGTGAAGATCTCCCTAAAAGATGTATCACTTAACAAACAGTCCCACTGACTTTATTCAGATCAGTAGGAAAGGAACTCTGGAGATTTCTGGTCCAACCTCTGTCATTATATGCAGTCAAGGTGTTGTGCTGCCCCAATTTCCTTTTCTTTCATTTCCAAAAAAAGAAATTTTCACCCTGCTCTCAGTATCATTCCCTAAGGGTTGATGGTAATAGCTCTTTTTCTGGCAATCTGCTTTCAGGGTGTGACACAATGAGGTGGGAATTTACATCAGTTCTGGATGATACTTTAGGCTGTGAATTAAGCCATTTATCCACAAATTAAAAGTCACACCCATAGGCATTTGGGAAAAAAATCTTTGGAGACATCCTTGTGACAGTGTATCTAACAGGAGAATGTGTGGGGATGTCAAACACCACCTCTGGGTGTCTGGGGCTCCTTCTAGGCTGCCTGTCATGGTTCTTGATGATGTCCTTGAAAACCCTAGACTTTTTAGAACTTAGAAATCTGTAGAATATCAAATTTCAAGATGACAGGGAGATGCTATCCTCAGAGCCCCTGTTGTTTACCTTAATAAACTCTCCAGGACTGAGATGTGAATGGCTTCTTCTTTGATGGAACAAGTAGCGATGTTCTAGAGTAGCCTGAAGATGAGGATTTACTTGTTTTTAGCAGTAATTCTGTTGGTTTAGTCAGAGGCATGAAATCAATAGGTAAACCAAGACAAGGAACACCACTTCTTCTACGGTGCTTGTTGCTTTGATTCTATGCCACAACTCTCCTCCCTTCTTTTATCCCAGTCCTACCAAGATTTGGTTCAGCGGCTGGAACCGGTCATCATGGAGCTGGAGAGGCAAGAGAACGTCCTCGTGATCTGCCACCAGGCTGTCATGCGCTGTCTCCTGGCGTACTTTCTGGATAAGAGTGCAGGTGAGCTCCCTGTCCCCTCCTGCTGGAAGAGGAATGATGGATGCAGCTCTGAGGAGATGTGTTCGTGGCCTGGAGCATGCATCTCTTTGGCGTGGTGTGGCCTTTGCTGTTGATGAAGATGCTTTTGGAGGTGGGGTGGGATAACCCTCCTGCTTTGCTGTCTCTGCAGATGAAATGCCCTACCTGAAATGCCCCCTCCACACGGTGTTGAAGCTGACCCCGGTAGCCTATGGTAAGTGGGACCTTCCTACTAAACATGCTGACTTGTACCTCCTCCTGAATCTAAGCTGTCTCTGGGAGAAGAGCAGGGGTCTGAGGTGGGGCTCTGGGCAACACCCCATGCCTGTTGCATTTGCTCATGGCCTCTCTTCTGTCTCCTTGTGCTCCCTTCTGCAGGCTGCCGGGTGGAATCCATCTCACTGAACATTGAAGCCGTCAACACGCACAGAGATCGGCCAGAGGTGAGTGTTGTTTGTCCTTGGAGCCATCCCTTGGTGTTCCCCTCCTGTCCCCTACGATCAGCTGGCAGTGGGAATGCCTGGGGTGGGCATGGGGAGATTGCTCAGCTGGGTGCTGGGAAGTGCTGCTGGTGGAGCATCAGATGGGTTCTTGCTCTGCAAAGTTGTGGCTAGTTTTCCAGGGGTGAAGGGGTGTTGCATGTGCCTGCTTCCCAGGGTGCTTGCCCAGACTAGAGCTGGCCCAGGGAAAGCTCCTCCCTGGTCTTTGAGTTTTTGTCTGTACAATCATCCATTCAGCTGAACAGGGAATGGAGCCATGGATGGAGAAGGTGACTTCTCCCAGGTCTCTGAGTTGTCTGGCAGAGCCTGGGCTCAATGGAGAGTGCTTTCCTGCAGGGTAGGGTATGGTGCTGCTGGGCTGGGGATGCTGCTGGGAGGAGACCCCTCATGTGAAAAAATTCCTGCAAGGTCTGGTCTATCTGCCGTGTGCTCCACTGGGAGCTCAGAGGCCAGAGCACAGCAATACCAGCTTGGTGTTGGGGCTGGGTGCCCTGGGGATGTTGTGCCCATGTCCCAGATGCTGGGACCTTTCCAACTTGTGCTTGGTGGTGCTGGAGCCCAGCTGGATGCAGGACAGTCGGAGCCGTCCCCTTTTGGCCCACATCTCCTTTCCTTCGCTTCCCGACCTTGGCAGGTGGCAGCACTTGGGTCACCTGTCCCTCCCCGTGGCTGCAGGGGGGAAGCCAGTCCTTCCCCCTGCCACAGGGGCCATCAATGCCCTCCTCCACCACCCTTGCTGGGGATGGCAGGAGGGCCACGGGTAGGATGGAGCGAGACACGTGCGAAGTGCTTGGGTCCCCTGCTCGGCTGTGTGGGTGCTGCCCCTCCATCCCTCCTCGCTTGAGCTGGAGCTTGGCGGTGCCAACCTCTGCTGGCTGCTCTGCTCCCACTTCCCAAATCTTCCTTATCAGCTTGGGCTGGTTTGTATTCCCTCTTCTTGCTTTCACACCTCTCCCTGGGTGGAGGGACCGGCTTCGAGGAGGAGACCGATGGGCACCTCTCTGTTGTGCAAAGTCGTGGCTTCACTGCTGCTCGATTGTTTTGAGCTATCTCTAGCTACATTTTTGTGAACAGAGGCTTAGGTGAGGGCAAGGTCTCTCCTGTCTGAGTCCAGGGCCTTTCCCCCCTCCCCCTCCTTCCTATTCTGTGCTCTTGAACACTTTTAAATCAGGGGATTTTTTGGTGTCCAGAGCATTTTGTTCACTCATCGACAGTGATTGTGGGGGAAAGCAGAGGCCACTTAAAGAAAACCAAAACAACCTGCTCCTTTTTTTTTTTTCCTTTATAACTGTCGCCTTCTTCCCTTTTTTTTTTTTAATTTTACTTTACTTTTTTTTTTATATTTACTTTTATTTTCTTTGTCTCACTTTAATTTAGGAAGCAAAGAAGGGACCTAACCCGCTCATGAGACGTAATAGCGTTACCCCTCTAGCAAGCCCAGAGCCCACCAAAAAACCTCGCATCAACAGCTTTGAGGAGCATGTGGCTGTTTCTTCCGCCCTGCCAGGCTGTGTTCCTCAGGAAGTGCCCACGCAGATGCCAGGACAAGTTAGTTGAACTCTTTTTTTTTGTTTTGTTTTGGTTTTTTATTCCTTTTTTTTTTTTCCCGTTCTTGTTGTTGTTCTTGTTGTTTTATTGTTTGTTGTCCTCCTGTCACTCCTGAAGCTGAGGAGCTGCTTGCACTTGTCGCAACCTGTGCTGCTGTCTCTGAGATGCATCTTCCTCCCACGGCTGCTGTCCCTCCCTGCCTTGGGTTGGTTTTGGGAGCACCTGGAGAAGGGTCGTTGTCGCTCCTCTCTTGGGTTTTGAGAGCGTCATGAACTCCCCCCAAAGTTCTGGGCTGTGTTAATTTAGTGCCTTCACCATCCAGCATCGTGCTGTCAACCTCCCGAGGAGCCACATCTCTAGAGAGGGCAGGACCAAAGGGCTTGTGCCTTCCCTCTGGATGTGCTTGGCTCTGGTGTAGACCTGGGCATTGCAATAAGGCAAATGTTCTCATGCTTCACTCAAGACAATGCTGCCAAGACTCATCTTTGGCTGGAGGGAGATCTCCTTCATGGAACAATAGGCAAAATGGACCAAAATTGAGTGGAAGCCTCTTGGTGTGGTGAACCTGGGTGAAACCCTGTGGGTAGCTGCCTTGGTGCTCATGTGTCCTCTCCTCTGTCACCCACCCATGAAGGGATATAGGAAGAGAGACCTGCGTGCTTCTCCAGGACCGAACCCCCTTCCCTGAGCATGTTGAGGAGCTGGGGTGGTACTGGAGAAGCAGTGCAGGAGCTGCTTTGCCATGTTGCCTTTCCCACCAGCTGCCTGTTGGGTCTTGTTGTCTTGCCCAGCCTGTCTTTCTGTTGTCTGTGTTATCCTTCCACTCCTCCTCAGCCAGATCTTGGGCAGGTTAGGAATTGGTTTCCACGCTCCCCAGTTCCTCTGCTTGGTCACTGCTTTGCATGAGCCTTCCCACCCCAGCAAGTACCAAGTGGGACAGCCCAGTGTGTCCCTCAGCTTTTGGGGTCTGCTTGGGCTGGTTAAGTCTCTGCTGCTCGGGGTTTGGAACTCTGGCTGTCGGGTGCCATCCGTTGTCCTCTGCCCCGTCTGGCGCGGCGTTACTGACACCTCTCTCCGTTCTCTCTGTCTCTCTGCAGCCTTTACTAGGGAAGGCATGCCTGTAAGTACCTTCTTGCGTCTTATCCCCCCTTTCCATCCCTTTTCCTTGTCTCTTGCTATTCCACTAGTTGTTTTGTTGTGAAATCCGGCCGGGGCGTGGACTTCTTGGAGTTAATATTTCTCTGGTTTGGGGGGATTTGTCTTAGGAAGGGTAAAGAGGAGGCTGTGGATGCTGCTTTGTCCAATCCCCAAGTATCCCAGCTTGATTAAATGTCCCATTTTTGTTGTGAAATGGAGCAAATTATCACTTGCTTTCTGTTGATGATGCCTAAATTCCCTGAACAGTCATGGAGTGGGAGATACTGTTGGGTTTTCCTGGAGTTATTTTGTCTGTGATAGTACATTGTACTGCAGGTGAGAGACCTGGGTGGTCTGTCCTTCCTGAGGGCTCTGAGTTGTGTCTAAGCAATGGCACCAGAGAGGTATCTGAGAAGGTTCTGACCTTCTCTGGAGTGTGTTTTCTGGAGCTGGACCGATCCTGGGACCAGGATCATCTGCAGCTCTGCAAACCTGAATTTTGGGAACAGTCAGTCTAGATTTCATGGGCAGAGTAGAAGCAAATTGTCCTCTTAAGAGAGCAAAACACCTTGATCATTTAATGCACTAATTATGAGCATTCAAGACTTTTGCAGTTTGTCTCAGTGCTGTTAGATCCTTATGTAATGGGGTCAGGACAGCTGGATAAATTTGAAGCCTTTGGCCTCAATTTATGCTGCATCATTGACTTGTTGAGCTGTGCTCAATTGTCTTCTCAAAGAACAAGAAGACTTCAGGGCTGAGTTGGGACTGGGGTAGTGCCCAGGGGTCACTTTGCCCTCTGAGGGCCAGTTCCAGTTGGCTTCTGAGCATCCCTATCCTGGACTCATTTGTGGGCTGAAGGTGGAGGGATCTGCTGTAACATGGCCAGGCCAGAACTCAGCCCTGTTTGCACATAGCAGCTGTCAAATGTCATGTTTCTTCCCCTATTAGACTAAAGGTTTTTTGGAAAAGGGAAGTTAGGAACATTGCACTTGGCTTTGGCTGGTGGATGGGTTGGGGAAGATCATCATGCTCCTGGGTCAGTGTAGAGGCCTGCATGCCTGTGCTCCTTCCCTTGCTGCTCATGGGCACAAAAGTCCCTGATGAAATGCCTGGTCTTCTTGGGTTGCTTTGAAAGCATTTTTGATTCTTTGTCCATCCCTCTATCCACCTTTTTCCCATCCGTATTGCAATAAAAAGCACTGCATGACTCAGTGCTGGCTGGGACGCTGAAAACACTGAGTTTGGGAGGTGGCTGTGTCAGACTTTGCTGCACCAAGAGCTCTGCTGGAGCAGGCAGTGATGGTTGCCCACCCCAGGTGGCAAGTTTAAAATCTCCAGCTGCTGGGAGCCTGCCTCCACCTGCTTGTGGGACTTAAGGGCTGCTTTTGTGGGACCCATGAAGACACAACCCAAACTAAAGGCTTGGTGGCCTTCATGCTGGTGTTAACTCTTAGAGGCTGTCACGCATTTAATCCCTCACTTTTTGTCCCATCACCACCTGTATGGGGTCAGGGGAGGTGGAAGGTACCTCATTCCCAATTTGCACGATGGGCCTGGGTTGGCAGTGGGTGTTTTGTTGCATCAGCCTTCATTATTTGGGTTCTGACTCGCGTCCAGGAGGATCAGGGGACACCTGGAGAGGCTGGGGACATGCCTGTGTACCTCAGAGTCCTTCTGACTGTGGGGTTGAGCTGGTTTGGGGTTGTGGGACTACCTGTTGTGGTGATTTCTTTTTCTTTGCTTGGTCTGTGATCCAAGGTGCACTTTTTAACAACCACCTGATCCCCTCCCTTCTTCTCCCCTTCACTTTTCATGCTTTAAGAAGACCCGTTTGTCACTTTCTCAAAGTTTTCTCTTTACTAATATTTCCAAGGTAAATGGCTGTGGTGCATGTGGCTTTTCCTAACTCTCCTCCTGTTTCCTTAGATAAGAGAGAGCAGCTCATCCCGCTCTGCCTTGTGGCTTGGCTGGGATTCCTGGTGCTTGTAAGGGGCAGTTTAGGCAGAAAAAGCAAATAAAACAAACAAAAAACTCTACAAAAAAATTTGATAAACATTGCTAGCTGTTTCCTAGTCCTTCTTTTCCCCATGTTGTTTTGTGTAGTTTTGTGAGTTGGGAAGTGTCCTTGTGGTCATCTCCCCTTGGTTTCTCCTTGAGAGGATGCTTTCCTTGGGGCTGGTCCTGCTTGTGTTCAGCTGGTTGTCTCTGGTTTTGTGGTTCTCACCATGCACTGGTGGGTACCTGTTGTTGTCACCATGCACCAGGGCTGTATCTGGAGCGACTCCAGACCCCATGAAACCTCGTGGGGTGTCACTGGGGGAGTGTGTGCTCCTGCCATACCACTGGTGCTGGCTGGTTCCCATGCTGGCTCCTTGGCATGGCTGGTGGGAGTTGTCTCTTCTTGTCAGTGCTAAGGATGGACAAACAATGACCTTGCTGTTGACAGGCAGGGGGGACACTGCCCACCCTCAAGGGGAGCAAGAGAGATGTTTAATGGGGCTGCTTGAATGAACACTGTGGTCCCCTTGCCTTGCATGGACCAAAGAGCAGCTTGAGAAGTGCAGACAGGGTGGGGTGGGAGGCTTGCCTTGGGTTTAGCTGTTTTTAGGGGTATCTGTCAAATTCTCACCGTGTAGTTAAAGCCAGGCAATGCTTGAGGGGAAGGGGTGTGGGTAGCAAGTCAGCATATCCCATCCCCCCAGAGCCACAGAGTGTTGAGTTGGAAGGCACCCACAAGGACTATGGAGTCCAACTCTCTAGCAAATGGCCTGTACAGGGATTGAATCCTGACACTGGTGTTTTCAGTACCACGTTCCAACCAGCTGAGCTATTCTTGGCCTCACCCCTCTCCTCGGGCAGACAGTGTCCTCTCCTCTGTGGCGGATGCTTTCACAGTGACCCGTGCGTGGCTTTGTTACCCCCCCCCACGTCCCCGTGTCGACGTGTGCGGGTCTGACCCCAGGCACGACCCCCAACGCACCCCTCTCGTTTCAGAACATGAACAACTCGCAGAAGCCGTCGTGACTCCGTTGGCACTGTGGCGAGGCCGCCGGCGACGCCAGCTTCCCATCCCACCGCCATCCCCGAAGCTTGCTTACCCACCGGTCCGCCCCGTCTGCGGCGAGCGCGACCCCGGCTGTCCCCGCTCGCGCCCGTCCGTCCGCACCGCGCCCTGCTGCGGGGGGGGAGGGATGCAGGAGAGCGGAGGAGAGGAGCCCAGCATCTCCAGGGTCGCTGCCAGCTCTCCTCTCCAGCGTCCTGTTAGGTCGTAGTGAGCTGTAAAGTGCTTTCTAGCGCACAGGGGGTTTTAATTTTCCTCTCTTAAGCGGTTTTTGGTCTTCTGTATAGGTGATGATTTGGTACCCGCCCGTCCCGCGGGTGGGGTGTGTATATATGTGGATGGTGCGGGGTTAGCAGAGAAATAGGGGGAAGGGAGGGGTGGGCAAAGGGGTTTTTGCAATTTATTATTTTTTTTTAATTATTATTAATTACTTCTTGATAAGCCCCTACCATGCTGTGCTGCAGTCCTTCACCCATGCTACAGCCTGTCACACGTGCCAGCCCAGCTCACCCAGGGCTGCAAACACCAGGAAGGCAGCTGTGTGAACTCCTTCCCTGCATGGACTGCTGGGTTTAACAAAAAGAAACACGCCTTTTTTTTTTTTCTTAATCAAGACACCTTTAAAGGAGTTTGCAGAGAATGTAGATCTGCTGCCAAAACTGGCTGCAAGCTGCCTGTAGTGTAGGAGGAACCATGCCGGTGGTGGCTCAGATGATGCTTTCATCTCAGGGAGCACCCAGGGATGGTCTGAGTCCAGGTGTGGGTCAGTATTTGGGGGGAGACTGAGCACTGTTTGAGGTGCTGTGCTGGTACTTCATCTCCCCTTTCCTCTCTCTTGGAGGAAAGTGGAGATACTGGGAGGGGCTTGAATCCCTAGGCTGAGCTTAGATGCATTTTGTAGACACACAGGTCTCACAGAGGTGGCCACAAGTCTGGCCGAGTTGCAGGAGTCCCTGTCTGGCTGCAAAAAGCCACAAGAAGGGACAGTTTAGTCTGTATTCTCTTTTTTTAATTTTATACATACATGCACATAGGTGTGTGTGTGTGTATACATAGAAACCGCTTGGTTTTTGCACTTTATTTGTGGCAGAAGCATAACTATTGTATTTTTTTCAAGTCACGCCCCTTAACAGGGGAAGCCTGAATCCAGGCAGCTTTTCTTTTGTTTGTTTTGTTTTTAATTGTATTTTGCATGCTGGAAAGCTGGGACTACAAAATAATAGTAGTTGCAGTGTTCAAGGTGTGTGTGTGTGTGTGTGTGTGGGGTGGGGGGAAACAGGGTGAGGTCCTGACTTTGATTCCATCAGCCAGCTCCCAGTGGTTTGATATGTAAGATTCCTTGTTGGCAGCCTGTCCTAGGGCTGGTAGACAGCGGTTAAAAATGGCAATTAACCACTACTGCTTAGTGCAAAAGTCTGTGGATTTTGAAATTATTTTTTTTTTAGGGTTTTGAGTTGGGTTTTGGGTTTTTTCCCACCTACGTGCAGCATCTTCTCCATCCCCATCTCACGGGTTTTTGGCTGGAGGCAGGAGGTGACGGCAGCCACCCTTCCTGCAGCGCTGGGCAGAGAGGTTTGGGGAGAAGTATGATTTATATTTTATTGTGTGTGTGTGTATGTTTTTTTGAGGGGGGTTTGGTCTGTTTTTCCTTTGGGAAAAGGCGAACCACAGTGCCTAATGCTTCAGCTTCGTGTTCGGAGCGGCACCGACGGCGGGAGGGGGCCGGGACCACGCTCAGCCCGTGTCCCACAGTGCCCTGCCTGTGTGAGCTTGTGCATATGTGTATTATATTCCTGTACAGATGAAACCAAGAACACTTTTCCCCTCCACACCTTTTATTCTTCTTTTTTTTTTTAATTTTTAAATAGCCTCATTAAAAGCAGCCTCTTCTCCCTGTGTGTGCAGGTGGCATCTGCCTTTTGAGATAAACGAATGTTTTGGGGAGGCGACTCACTTGGCTTTCCAGCCTCCTTCCTGGGGAGTTTTATCTCCTTCCTCCTGCTGCAAAAAGATAAGCCAGCAAATACAACCATGACGTCTGGCTGCCCCGAGATCAACCCTGTACACATGTAGATGTTTTGGTGTGTATTTGCGTGTGTGTGTATATATATATATATAAATATATATATATAAAACCAGAAAAAAACCTTAGTGGCCCTAAACTTTCTTCCTTTGGGAATAATGGATGTCTCAGTAGGTCTAAAAAGTAAATGAAATTTGAACGTGGCATTTTCTCCAGTAATGGAAAAACTGGTCTCTGAGGTCCTCCCGTGCTGGAGGGGTTGGTGGGATGGTGTCAGCCCTGGGCCATCACACTGCCCCAAAAACTCAGTGCCCATCACTTGTGGTTAACAGAGCCAAGGACTGGGCAGTGATGTCACAGCCAAGGCAGGTTGAGAGAGAGGACTTGTCAAACCACACCAGTGATTTCTTCTCCCTTCTTTTTCCCTGGTTTTGTTTTCCTTTGTGATACTTGAATTTATTTTTTTTTTTAAATTTTTTTTGATAGCAAAGCGCTCTTTATTTATTTAATGTGTACTGCAAAGCTTGGAGAGAAGGGTGTAGTTTACTTGGGGTTCCTTTTTTTTTTGTTTTGATTTGTGGTATGTTTAACTGTTCTGTATATAGATCTGGAATAATTGCCTGATATAAAGCTGTGCCAGCTTAAAAACAGGGTATGCCTTTCAGAAATTTGTATATTTTGCAGTTGCTGGACCAATAAAATACCTTGTTGAAATACAGACATGACCTGGTTCTTCCTCGTGTTAGGAATTATGCTCTTGGGCCCCAAGGGTCACCATGTGCCATGCAGTGCTGCCTCATACCTGTGTTCCTGTGCCTTGTGAATAAAAAAATCTCATAAAAGAGAAATTGTGGATGCTCCGTTTCTGGGATTGTTAAGGGCTGAGTTGGACCAGGCTTGGAGCAACCTGGTCTAGTGGAAGGTGTCCTGCCCGTGGCAGGGGGTTGGAATGAGATGGTTTTAAACACTTCTAAGCAAGCCATTCTCTGAATTCTGCAAGTGTTAACATGTATTAAGGGCCAGCAAATGCCCCTTACAGCTCTACCTGCTCCATCACCCTTTATGTGCCGGAACCTGCCTTGGCTGCATCTTAAATCTAAGTCTGCAGTCTAGTTCTTCAAATCAAATACCTGCTTGAAGTGATTTGGTGCTAAAGGAAGGGCTGGACAAGAGCTGTCCCCAGAGATCACAGCTGTCCTTGCCCTGAAGGCAGGGAAACAGCAGGTGCCACCTGCAAGCAAAGTTGGTTTGGGTTTTTTTGGCTGCATGCTTCCCACGTGCTTGGAGTTGTATCTATAAAAGCTTGTCAGGAGCAAAAGAGGCAAAAAGGTGGAGACCACTGTGTCTCCCAGCTCAGCTCTGGGCTTACCTTCTGCTGGCTCCTGTGCAGTCCTTGCTCTGATCTCCCCTGGGGTGTCAGAGCCTGCCAAGCTTTGCTTTGGGCAGGATTTGATGGGATGCACAGGGAACACCTCCCTTCTCCCATTTGCTCTCTACTTCATGACCTCTCACCAAGGAGGAGGTTCTCATTTGAAGTTTGACTGAGGCATCTGCAATCTCATTTTCTAGGTGGACATGTAGACATGTGAGAGTGGGGTGATGCTCACCCCTGCAAGTATCCTGAGGGCAGGGAGGACCTGTGCTTTCTGGGAAATCCAGAAACCACAAGATTTTCATTTTATTTAGTTATTTTTTTTCTCTTTAATCTCTAGCAGCCCAGCCATCTCCTTGACCCAAGCAGAGACAAAACACTTGTCCTGTTTTAGGGCAAAGAGCGTAGCCTTGCACCCCCCTCCCAGGGACGAGTGTGGGGGCTCTGATAAGGCTTCCAGCCGAGGTGGGCTGAGGGTACACACGTAGCCACAACATCATTCCAGCTCTCCTGCCTTCCCCAGCCAGGCAGGGGTTGTTTCAAAGCCATAACATCCTTGTCCTTGCACAAGGGGAAGGCTTTGCCTCCTGGAGCGTGGCTGTGGGCAGAACTTCCAAGGCTGCTCTTCAAAAAAATACCCCTTCCAAAAAGCCTGTTCTCGACTTTCCATGGGGTTTGTATCAAGATATCCGTGCAGGAGAGCCATGTAAGGGAAGGAGTCAATGTCAAAGCCACCCCAGGCAGAATCCTCTCTTTTTCCTCCGTGTGATGCACTTTGTAGCATCACAGAGAGGAGAAGTTCCTCGAGGCACGACAGCTTGAAAGGTTATACTTGACAGCAGGAACATTTCCCTGCTCCCAGTCAAGTCCCATTTTTATTAAAATTAAAGAAAAATAAACCCCCAGCTCACTGCTGGCAAACAGGGTGAGAGAACTTGTGATTACTACCAAAAAAAAAAAAAAAAGGAAAGAAAAAGGACAGCCCAGTCCTGCTGGCTGACTCAGCTCTGATTGATGGCTCAGGAATGTGTCTGGGATTAAATAAACCACGGGCAAACCTTTACAATGCAACGTGTTGGATGAAGCACAGCCGGCACCCGGCTCACCTGCCTCGGGCTGGGGAGTGACATCCATGATGTGAGGAGATTTTCTTGCTTTTTGTCCATCTGTAAGGAAAAAATAAAAAGAAATTGATGTTTTCGGGAATTGCTTTGCAAGGGATTCTAGCAGGAATCATTTGCAACAGCTCCAGGTATCCAGGTGCGTTTGTGCACTTTTGCTACAAGCAACACATCCTGGGAAGGAGAATATTTGTGCTGAAATATGGAAAATTCATTTTGCAGCTCTGCACTGACCTGTGTAAATCCCAGTCTCAGTGCTCCATGCTAAACCCTGCTCAGTGTCAGGGTCCCTTGCCCATCCCCACGGTGGGCTCAGAGCTCAGGCTTCATTCATGGCCAAGGGAAAGCTGCATGGATGTGAATGTTTGACCCTCCCCTTGCTCCTGTGCCCATCCGTGTCCTCCCTGAGGCAGGAAGGTGTGATGGGGCATCACCAGGCTCCTCTCCCTGAGCTGCCCCTTCCCCAGGGGTGTCACAGCCCATTCCCATCCCCTGGGCATGGAAGAGCCCATTTCCATGCATGGTCAGGCTTGGTGTGGGTCTGAGGGCTGCAAAGTCGCTCCTGGCAATTTCATGCCCCAAATAAAACCCTCCTGGTGTGGCTGCTTGAGCCCTTCTCCTGCCACCCGGCGGCGGGGGGGGGGGGGGG
>JAWWTY010000037.1:2621977-2711883 GCA_035222235.1 Margarornis squamiger
CCTCCCCACCCCCCCCCCCCCCCCCCCCCCGCCCATTGAGGGGTCCCCTGGCCCCACACGTCTCTGTCAGCCTCCCCAGTCAAGACAACAAAGGTTCCACACTGGTGCCACCCTTCATCTCCCCTGCCTTCCAGGGAGTCACCACTGGCTGCTGCTCCCCTTCTTCCTGCCTCCCCACTGTGGCACTGACAGCCTCTTCCACCTTTGGTCATGCATGCCTTGGCTGTTCACCAGGCAATGTCACACTAGCAGTGTCCAAAAACCACTCAGACTTTTGGTATTTTTTGGAAACCTTTCTGAATTTAAAAGGTCAAGTAAAAGAGCCTCATCTAGAAGGAGAGAAAGGGGACAACAGAAGCCATGACAAGAGTCATCCAGTCTGGAGCTGGACCTGCTGAGGTGCTCCTAAGCCCTGTGGGTTGGTTCTGCGGGAGAAACCTCCTTCTTCAACCCTTCTGTTACCCCTCTGACCACTGCAGAGCATCTTCCCAGCCCTGCTTCCCACGCTGCTCAGCAACAAGGAGCAGCCATCAGAGCTGTCTGGAAACACTTCTGCCTTGGAGCTGCTGCTCAGGAATAGCTGGACGGTGACATATCCCTTGTGACAACCCCTTGCAATCTCCCAGATTAAATGTACAGAGGGATTTTTTCAGACCAGAGGTCACTTGAAAAATGAAACTGTGTCATTTCCCCAGCAATGTGCTTTTCCTTTCCAATCTCTCCCCTCTTGGGTTATGACCTGTTTGCCTTGGATGATCCAGCCACTGTTTGCAGAGCTGTTGTTCTCCACAGCCATGGCTGGACTCAGAGGAGACCTTGAAGGTTTGGTCACTTGGTTCTGCTGGGAGTGCTTCTGAGAAGGAACTGGCTAGAAAAAGTGAATTGAAAATGAATTTGTTTGCTAGCAGTGCTGGAAACATTGCACAGATGGAGAAACAGTGGTAAGAGCAAATATCAGAACGGTTGACTTACACCCAAAATGCCTGATCTAGTTGAAGATGTCCCTGCTCATTATAGGGAAGTTGGACCTTTAGAGATCCCTTCCAACCCAAACTATTCTACAAGTCTGTATTATTACTCAGTTCTGTGAAATTCATTTACAGTTCCTGCATCCGCAGAATTGGCTTAATATCTCATGTTCTGCCTGGAAGTGTCCTGCTGCATCCTGCTGGTCCTCTGTCCTGCTCTGTGATCCAACCCAGGACCTGTGCCTTGTCTGGGAAGGCCATCGGTGGACCCAGCCCTTGCTGCTGCTGGGTCCAGGCTGGGCTCTGTGCCCTGGGAAACCTTCACTGTAAGGGTTGCTCTGTGCTTTTTGTGTGGCCTGATGCACCATCTGACACGTGTCAAGGTGAGACAGAGCAACAGAATATGAGGAAATCACAGAATTACAGAATGGTTTGGGTTGGAAGGCACCCTAAATATCATCCAGTTCCAACCCCCTGCCATGGGAAGGGGCACTTCCCACTAGACCAGGTTGCTCAGAGCCCCATCCAACCTGGCTTTGTACATTTCCAGGATGGCTCAACACTTCCAGGGATGGTTCTTAGTGTTGCAGGGTCCCCAGTCTCCTGGTAGTCTCTTCCCTCATGAGCCACCACTATCCTTGAGGACCCAGGGGTTCATCCCCTCTGACAATGGGCTAAATCACTTGAGAGGTCTTCTAAAATGTTATCTCCCAGAATCCTAAGGAAAATCTAATTTGCAAGTTCATAGGACCACTACAGGTTGCTGAGTCTGGTGAGCTTCATGACAAACCAGATAAAACCCAACTGATGCATCTGTCCACCCAACTTGCTGCACAGTGAGAAGTTAATTTCTTGCTGTTCTAAGACTCAGAGCTACCACAGTCTGGAGGGATAGTGATAAGACAATGTTCAGGATCCCACGGGCTCTGTGAATTGCTTCTCTCTCTAGTACAAGGTGCAGACTCTGATATTGCAACCTCTCCTAGCTAGACAGGCAGCAAACATTTGGTCTTCTTCACTACTACAAGAGATTTCTGAGTGCTTTTTGTAGTGAAGTTGATGTTGGTGGCTCGGTGCAGAAGTCAGAAAAGTGGGTGGCAGCAGAGGTTGTGACCAAAAACACTGTTGAATTAGAGCTACAAAGAGAAACAATAATTAAGACCTAAAGAAAAATTACCACGGTGGAGGGCAGCTCAAGAACGAGCACAGCCCCAAATCCAGATATTTCTAGCTGCAGCTCAAACCCCACAATTAAGCTGTGATTTTGGTCATTATGAGGAGGTATTTCCAGAGCTGGGTCTTGCCGTTCGCTGCCTTTATCCACCAAAATGACTGGCTGAGCACCATCAGAAAGACAACCCAGCATTTTGATAAATGTCATCCAAACCAGCTTGGAGAGCCTGCGTTGGATGCCTCCACCAAAGCTGGATGCCAGCCTGTGGGCAGAGCTGGAGCTGAAGAGAGGAGAAGGCTTTCTGGCTAGGAGGGGATGCGTTGGTTTAGAGGTTGGTGGTACCTAAAAATACTGATGTCCTCTCTTGGGAGTTCCACCACATGGTAGCATGGAGAAGCAAATGTCACCATGCATTTTGCTGGTTCCTGGTCCATCTCTACCCACTCATTACTCCAGGGCACTGGTCCATCAGCAACAACAGGAGAAGGAGGCTGTAGCTCTCACAGAGGTACCTGGGCAGCTCATCCACTCCTGGCTGCAAGCACGGTGTCCTCAGGGGTGTCTCTACAGGCACTGACCTACATTTCAGGTTGATGGCACAAGTGTTAATGGCTGATTTCCTTCCTGACTCTCCCACCGGTGATGCTGCAAGGACTGTGACTTACCCTGGCTGTTCCAGGGCTGCTTTTTTACGCTCTAGACAGAATTAATGTCACCTGCTCCAATGGGTGACACCACAGTACCAACCAGGCACCCTGACTCACTCACTCTTCCTTCTGCCAGCCTTGATTCACCTGTGACAAGTGGCAGACGTGCTCTCCTGCCATGCATCCACCTTGCCCCTCCTGACTGCCTCATCCCTCATATTCACTTGGCATTTGAAGTGTGGCATGTTTGCCTCTTGCTCTGCATTTTCTGTGCAATGTGGAGGCATCTCCCAAACCTGTTCTCCCTGAGCAGTACCCCAAGGCCACCTTTTATCCTCTGGCAGACTAGAGACATCCTGCTCATTCTCCTGCTCTATAATTGCTCAAACTCCACTGGCAGCTCCTTGTGCACAGTTGCTGCTCTGTGTGTAGAATCACAGAATCATGGAATGGTTTGGGTTGGAAGGGACCTTAAAGACTCTCTGGTTCCAACTCCCCTGCCATGGGCAGGGACACCTTCCCCTAGACCAAGTTGCTCAGAACTCTGTCCAGCCAGGCTTTGAACACTTCCAGGGATGGGGCATCCACAGCTTCTCTGGGAAACCAGTGTGAGTGCAAGGGTTAGATGTCAGGGTTTTTTGGATCTACCCTGGTGAGAAAGGTGAGAGAAAAGACCTGAAAGTCATGCTCAGGCCATGTTCTTGGAGGAGGAGTTTGTGCTTTCTACCATCTACAGTGTCAGAGTCATTGCCATAAAACCAAATGTCTTTCCAACCACCACACTGATTTATCTTTTTAATATTTTCCCAAGTTTTTTCTGTCATCTGTTTGGGCACATTCTCAACAACATTTTTACATTATCACAGACCCCACTGGTGGGGATGATCCCACCTTTTTGAAGCTACTTGGGGCGGGGAAGTTATTATCTGGCTATAAATTACCCAGCAAGGTATAAGGAAGGCAAAATAAAATAATAAAGCACGAATATTCACCATAATTAATTTGTGATAATGACTGGGATGCCTTTCCAGACTTGCTGAACCAGTGTACAGGTTTATAGTGACTATTTCTGAGCATGGCCATTGCTCAGTGACTATTTTAAGCCTCTTCTTTTGACACAATTTTACCTGTGATGGAGTCTGTTGCAGAGGTGAGAGAAGTCCATCTGCATTCTTGACATAGAATCAGTGGTGGGAGTCAGCAAATCCTAGAGAGAGATGGGACTGGGAAGAAAAGGAAGAAGAGTTGTAATAAAGGGTTTTCAAGACTCGTGGTTACATCTGGCTGAAAACCAAGGACCTCGGTTCACCAGAGATCTTCTTTTTTAAACACAAATAAAAATATCTTCCTGTCCAAATGGGACAGAAACTGATATTTTTCAAAATTTCCAAAGTTCTTTTTGACCTCATGAACTGACATATCATTTTCCCTGTTTTGCTGAAGATGCTTTAAAAAAAGTGTTGGCCTTTTTTGCCAAAACATTCCTTTGTTGGAAAACACCACACCGGACTCTAACTTGCACTAATGCTGGGGGAAGAAGCACCACTGATGGACAATGGGGCATGGCCCTTCATCACTCCAGAAAGATGAGATGGGATTTTCATTGCCCTTATCTTGCACAGGGCTGGACACCCACCTTGTCCACGCAGCAGGTCACCTCCAGGCTGGGAGACCCAGCAGAGAGGAGTGCTCTCAGGAAGGCAGAGGTGACTCAGCCATGGTGTCTCTGGAATCTCACCAACACCCCTTGAAATGCTCCATCAGCAGTGCCCCAGATAGGGGGAAAGCCTGGGAGGGGCAGCCTCTAGCAAAAAGCCCACCTGTCTGCCCTTGGTGGTTTTAACTCAGGTGTTAATTACCTTCCTATCTCATAAGCTCATCTGAACCTGTCTGCATCTTCCTCCTGAAGCTGCTCCTAGCAAAGCTCTGCTGTCCGTGTGCTCCGAGGGCTGGGGGCTGATTAAGGGCTTGGGAGGATGTCATCCAGCCCAGGATGGCTTTTTCCCTCGGCTGTGAAGTGAATTTGCCTGCAGAAAGGCTGACTCAGCAGGGCTGGGAGGGTTAAGCTAAGCCAGGCAATCCCACGGCTGCCACGGGATGAACCCACGCACGTGTCAGGCAGATGGGCTTTGGCTGAGGTGCTGCCATTGCAATGGCTTGGGTGTCTGTCTGAGGATTAATTGGAGTTCTACAGCTTCTCTAGGAGCCTTTTTAATTTTTTTCTCCATAAATCCACCCTGGGAATTGGGTCCCTCTGGTATTTCCTGATGGCTGTGCAATGCATTGCACAGTATTTCCCTTTCTGGTTGTTCTGGTGAGGTTTTGGGCTTGTCTGGGGAAAAAGATTTGGCTTCATGGCTTGTCTTTGGCACAGCCAGGATTTTTCTAAAGCACGATATTTGCCAAGGGCATTCAGGACCCCACACAATCAGGCACCTCATACACTGACTGTGGATGGAGTTCTCATGTCTTTGGGTCTCTCACAGGTTATGGATCAAAGTTATAGAAGAATAGAATATCTCAGGTTGGAAAGAACCCATATGGGTCATCAAGTCCAACTCCCTGCTCCTTGCAGAACTACCTAAAACTAAATCATCAGTGCAGAAAGAAACACAAGCAACAACTTATAAACACACACGTCGCAGAAAATCAGCGTTTAAGTGCAAATGAGCACAAGAAAACTGACCATCTGCTCCAAAAGGGGCCGTGTCAGCCACTGTACAAAGGTCAGGTGAAATATTAAGCAGCTGCCACCTCCCTCCATTGTTTAGCAGAGCTGATTTGAGATAAACAGCTGTGGGACCCATTGCTGGAAGTGGCCTGGGTCTTGCTTTGTAGGATGAAGTCGATGGCCAGACTGCGTGGGAGATCCACACTAACTCACCATCACATCTCATGCTTCAGTACACAAATGACAGAGGTTGAGATGCCTCTGGATGAGCCAGGGCTTAGGAATAAATGCACAGAAGGAAATGGACCTAGTAACTCTCAGAATCAGGCCTTGTCTCCTCTGGTGAATGGGGTGTATTTTAGGTAGATCCTCTTAGCTGCAACCAGGTCACTCTGAGTTATCATCACCTCTGCTGAGACACAGCACAACAATGGAGCAATCAGTTACAAAACTGGCATATTCCAGGGGGGAAATCCAGCAGCATCCTCTTCTAGGTAATTAACCAAGGGACCAAAGCAAGTATGTGCAAAGAGCAGATTAAATCATTGTGGATCAGTCAAACCTGCAGTAGATAAAACTGTCACCAAGGTCGTTTCTGATGCTGGCTGGGATTATTTATAGCCACTGCCTGCAGAAGCTCATCTGAGCAGGCAAGGAGCATAGGAGGGGCTGTGGCTGCTGGGAGAAATCATCTGTGTTTAAATAAGGGTAGGAATGCAGGCAGAGCCATGCAGGATTCTTCTGGGTGAGATTTTTCCTAGCTGGAAATATTGGTTTGTCAAAAATTGAAGCTTTCTGCATCAGCGTGCCAGTCTGTGTTCATATGGGCAAACCAACAGGGTCAGGGCAAGGGCTGTGATCATCAGTGGTGTTTTGGTGTGCCCCTGGTGTATGGCCTGGACTAACCAGGACCAGTGACTGATGGGTGCAGGGGATGCCAGGCTCAGGGATACCTCCTGGAGGCAACCACACTGGATGCACCACCCAGTCTGGGTATGTGCATCAACTGAGGGGGGGTCTCCTGTCCAAAGGGACTCTCTCAAAATAAATCAGAGTGCTCAAATTAGCTCCTTATTTGAGGTAGACTGAGAAAGGTCTTGACTAAAGATGCAGCCCGTGCACCACAGGATTATGTGGGTTACACCTACAGCATCTGTGAACAGAGCTGAGGGCAGTATCCTGCTACCAGGAGGACAGTGAGATGGATAAACTGGGTAAGACTGGGAGCAGCTGGGTGAGGAGCAGAGCAGGGGCCACATGAGCCATGCATTGCCCCAGGAAAAGTCCCAACATTCGGAGAGAAGCTCCATCCCAACAAATCTGTCCCCATTGCTTGCATGTGGAGGGGGACAGTTGTGGGGAACACCTGTTTCACAGGGTTTGGGGGAAGAGGCAGAAAATGTTTTCCCCCTAAGCTGCATTTCAGCTCTGATCACTGAACCACCAAAAGTTGCCTGTTGTGCTGGTGTCTGATCCTCTGTGTATGTATATCACCCCAAGGCAGGTCTGCTCTCGATGGACAATTATTATTATCATTGTTGTCTTTGTTACTATCACTATTATTATGTCTGGGAGTGCAATGAGCTCATCTGTGCATCTTGGGAGCCAGAAGGTCAGAGAAGGATCCAGAGAGTAGATTCATTATAGCTCTGTTGGATGCCAAACCCTGTGTTTGGTTTCTTTATCCAGGAAAGATCTGTGAGGAGAAGTGATAAATTGCCTCATTTCTCATTCTCTGTGATCCTCAGGATAATTTCACTGATTTCTGGAGGGATAAACTTCTGTTATAGCCTCTAGGAAGAGTCACCTACCTGCCTGGATCTCCAGTGCTTTGAGTGACCAGTGAAAGTTTATGGGGAAGATGACAAACCCAGGGTTCAGATGTGAAGTTCATTTTGCTTTCAGACATAGGCAGGACACCTCTAAAGAGAAAGCCAAAGTGGAAATACATCCTTCCTGCCTTCCAGAGCCAACATCCTCCTTCCTCTCACATGGTCCCCATTAAGTATTTTCTGCAATCCTGAGACCTGTCATTAAACAATCCCAAGCAAACAGAGTTCCCACAGGGCACATCACCTCACTTTGGTCGCTGCCTTCTAGTTTAGGATCTGCTGCGGCTGGGAGATTGCAGCAGAAATCATGTTGTCTAATGGGGCAGGTGATCATTGAATCACAGAATGGTTGGGGTTGGAGGTGACTGTAAAAGTCATCCAGTTCTAACCCCTGCCATGGGCAGGGACACCTTCCACTAGACCAGGTTGTTCCAAGCCCCATCCAGTCTGGCCTTGGACACTTCCAGGGATGGGGCATCCACAGCTTCTCTATGCAACCTGCGCCAGTGTCTTAGTACCCTTTGAGTAAAGAATTCCTTCATAACATCTAACCCAAATTCCTCCTCTTTTAGTTTAAAACCACTCCTCCTTATCCCATCATTATGTGCTGGTGGATCAGTGGAGTCACAAAACACAGGAGAACCTGTAACTGATACCCAACCTGGATATTTACCATCTCTTTAGCCTCTTGACATTGCATTTATTAGTGCTGATGTTTTGCTTTACAACCTGTGCCTTGCCTGGTAGGTGCTGCCACTGGCAAAACTTTGCAGCTTCTTTTGCCATCCATGACCAGGTTTTAATTATTGTATTCCTAACTCTCCAGTGGGTTGGAAAAAGTTATCAGCAACCAGCCTAAGCTGTAAAACTGTTAGACTTCAGGTGCATTTGTCCATCTCTTTCTATAGAGCCTGCAGAAGGCAGGCAGGTGTGTCTCCTCCACTGAAGGAGAAACTCTGGGGGCAGACAGGGGCTGTGAGTATAATGGGATTTCAAGCTGTGGGTAGTTAGTTTCCGCCAGCGAATGCAGCCCTCTCACATGTGGTGAGGGGAAGGAGTGACTGAGATTTGCATCTTTGCCTGGCACTGGCTTGGAGGCGAGAAACAGCTCAGCTGCTCAAAACCAGAGTCACGGCTGCGATCACACGGTGGGGGAAGAGGGGAAGCGAGGGGGAGGATGTCACCACATGTCACAGACAGCCATTTCCAGTAATTGGTGTGTGCTTAGGCAAAGCTCATGTTTAATTTACCACCAGGCAGATGTTGGAAAGCTCTCACGCTGCTTGGTCACAGGCCTTGAAGTCTCCTTTTTCTTCTCTGCTTCTCTGCCAGCAACGCTGATCTTAAGGTCCATCTCTATATGTGGTCTCCTGGTGAGAAGGTTTCTTCCAGTTAATTCACCTGAATCGTGATTGAAGTGAATCCTGGGCTGCATCTCAAGAAGCATGGGCAGCAGGTCAAGGGAGGGGATTTTGCCCCTCCACTCCACTCTTGTGCCTGCAGTGCTGCCTCCAGCTCTGGGGTCCCCAACATCAGAAGGATGTGGAGCTGCTGGAGCTAGTCCAGAGAATGCCACGGAGATGCTCTGAGGGCTGGAGCACCTTTGCCATGGAGGCAGGCTGGGACAGCTGGGGGTGTTCAGCCTGCAGAAGGAAAGGCTCCAGGGAGACCTTAAATCACCTTCCTGTACCTGAAGGCAGCTTATAAAACGAGGGTGACTTTTTACATGGACAGATAGTGAAAGGACAAGGGGGAACCACTTTAAACTAAAAGAGGAGAGATTTGAATTAGATATTATGAAGAAATTCTTTACTCAAAGGCTACTTACACACTAGAACAGATTGCCCAGAGGCTGCTGTGGTTGCCCCATCCCTGGAAGTGTTCAAGGCCAGGTTGGATGGGGTTTGAAGCAACATGGTCTAGTGGAAGGTGTTCCTACTCATGTCAGGGGGTTGGAACTAGATGGTCTTTTAGGTCCCTTCCAATCCAAAACATTTTATGACTCTATGATTTTATGAATTGCTGGTCTGAACTGCTCTCTTGGCCCAGTATGCCTGACGGGCATTGCTGGACCTGGGTTTGGCCCTGCCAGTGCCCCACATCTCAATTGCATGAGATGGGATCAGGTGCTTTGGTTTACCTGGAGCGCCAGGGGCTCCTGTCACAGCTCCTTCTGGCTTTGCTCAGGAGGTGCACGTCAGAGGTGCCAAACTCCCTGACTTCACCTTTGGAAACTCAAGTCCTCAAGTCAGGAAATTACAGGACAATGAGGTCATGAGGGCAGTACCTAGAGGCTGACCAAGATGCCACTCTCATTGCACCAGGACTTGCATGGATGTGGAGCTGTGGACAGGCCTTTGCTGTGCTGAATTAACAACCCATATGGTTTTATGCAGAGCCCAGAGGCTGTGCACTGGGAAGGCAGTGTGGGTGGGTGGGAGGGGAGGAGATGAGGATCCAAACCATACCCATTCTTTAGGTGCATAAATCCAGCGATTTCCTTGCCAGCTAGTGCTTGCTTTACAGAACATGCTGGGAACAGAGTTCACTAGTTATGCAAAACTGCTTGATTATGAAAATAAAGTCTTGGATAAGCCACACTAGCCAGTCATGAAGTCCACAACAACAACAACAACAGAAATAGAGGTTTTAGAGAGATGCAAACCCAGGCTCCTGCTGGGAGAAATGGCCTGGTTGCTAGTCCAGGACTGTGCATCAAGTCCTATCTCATCTCCCAGACAATGCACTGGCTCCTTGTCTCCTCCTTCTCTTGCCCACGGGATGTTTCAGCTCCGGCAGTGAGCAAAGAGAAAGGCATATGTGACCTAAATCAGGTTTTACTTCTGCTCACATCCCTCCAGCTTGAGTAAACAGCAGAGGATGTGACTGAGAGCACATACAACACCTCCTCTGCTTCAGGTCTTCTCCCCCCTTCGCCAGAGGTGAGCTTGACTCACTCTGTGTTTAGAGAGATGCTTCTCCTTTCCCCACACCTCTCATTAAACCTCCCTGAAGAGCCGGTCCCCAGCCCACCTCTGCAGCCTTTCTTGTTACACGGAGCGGTGCTGTCCGACAGGACCGACCTCCCAAACCCCACCGGAGCGCTGGGAAAGGACGGGAAAAACCCCGCAGACAACAAAACAAACACAAAAAAGGACTCACTCGATCAGCCTAAGTGCCAGCCCCACCCTGGGGTGTGGAATAAACACTGGCAGGTATTTATTCATGGCCACTCAGCATCCAAATATTTGTTTCTCTGTGTCACAGGGGCACACACTCACATCCATGCGGGAGGGATGCCTGCATTCCCAGCAACCCTGGGCACATTTCTGTCTGCCAAGGCAGGGGAGGAAAAGAGCCTGCAAGATTTCTCATAAATATGCTGAGATTTCTAGCAATTTGACGTCTAGATGCACAAGGACGTTTCTTTTGGGGTATCTGAACTTCTGCACCACATATTTGTCTATCCATTTATAATCTCGCACTCACGAATGTTTGCATACATATGTATGTATGCAGAAGTATTTAGCATACATGTATATCTGTCCACCCACATTCACCTACGTATGAATACACCATGCTGGAAATGATAATCTGGATGCCTTGGCATTAATAATGCATAAATCTGATGTTTGCAGGAGCGAATATATAGCAGATGATGCCATTTCAGTCTTGGCATACACACACATATACATCTTTTCTCCATCTGTCTAGTTAGGAACATATAGGTGTGCTTAACGCCAGTAAGTACTTTTATGTGAATGTTTATGGGATGAATTCAGTTACCACACAGCACTGGTTATCCCAACCAGAGTAAACCCGAGCAGAAAAAAATTAATTAAAAATGATAGAATAGTTTGGGTTGGAAGGGGCCTTAAAGATCACTTCATTCCACCCCCCCTGCCATAGGCAGGGACACCTTCCACTAGCCCAGGTTGCTCCAAGCCCTGCCCAACCTGGCCTTGGACACTTCCAGGGATGGGGCAGCCACAGCTTCTCTGGGCAAGCTGTGCCAGGGCCTGCCCACCCTCACAGGGAAGAATGTTTTCCCAATATCTAATGCCCTTGCAAACTGTTCCAGTTCACTCTCTCTCTCTCTCTCTATATATATATATACATACATATATATACATATATATATATACACATATGCCTGTTGTATTGGGCAAAATCAATACTAACCCAATGCAGACACCAATGTCCTGATCATCTCGATGTAACTACCAAGAGAAGGATGAAATGTCCTCATGTGACTAAAGAGGATAAATTCCTGGTTGACCCCATGACCACTAAAGCACTTCATCCACGGGCTGACTTAATTAGGCTGCAGGTAAAAGGTGGAGCTGTGGCAGGTGAGAGAAAAGCTTTAAATGTGAGCACACACAACCAGTGATAACAACCCTTTGATCTGTCCCGGCTTTATGGATGTTGAGGGAAATGCCTTTAGGGCAAGCAAGGTGGAAATGTTCACCGTGGCGATGAGATAAGGGTGAGAAGCTTAATTTCCTGCCTAAAATGGTCATGATGACCTTCGATGTGACGAATAAGGATGGGCTGCCAGAGGTCGGGGAACTGGCCCCAGGGGAAGGTTTTTTCCAGCGTCTTCAAGGAAGTGAAAGGGAGGGAATTTCTCAGCTACTCCGAGTACTTTATGGAGCTGGAATTATATTCAGATGCGATCCTTGGGGCATTTCTCCATTGCCCTGGGGAGACTCGTGAATTTGAACTGATAACTCAAAGAAGCATTAGGGACATGGAGATTCTTGTTCTGCCCCAAGTCTGGCTGCCAATACTCACAGGTAATTAAGGATGTGTTTTACCCTTCACAGTGACCATCTACTTGTATAGCCTTTATAACATCAATTTGCTAGGATGAGATGTTGCAGCACCTGCAATGCCCAGGTTGCAGTTTGACTTCAAGAGGAAGGTGGGTGATGCCCAGCTCCCAGTGAAAGTAAAGGGTGTGATGCCCAGTTTAGACTTAGGTGACAAAATGCCCATGTGCCACAGGGTCAGGAAGATCAGGAGACTGTGTTTTAAAGATGGATAGAAGGCACAACTCATTTTAGTTACCCCAGAAGGTGGTTCAATACGACACAGGCTGCACCTTAAGTCATCCTTCCACTGCTCACTGCTGTGAGTGCCTGTAAATGTGCATTTCTTCCACAGGTAGGTATCTACCCACACGTGGGAAAGACACAAATTTGCATTTTTCAGCTAAGAAACCTTTGTGGTCCCACACCAAAGCCACCATAGGCATGACTTCCTCCAGCCATACCATCTCATGTACATCACATGCATACCAGGTCGAAGGAGCATCTTCCTCTACTTTTTTTTCCATGAAACCATCAGAAGAATAGGCCAGGCAAGACTGGGAGGTCAAGGTACCCTTCTTCAATCAGATGTGTCAAGTTCCACTTAAGATACAGCATGTTCTATCAGATAAGAGGAACTATGTTGGCTCCTGACCCGAAATCCCACGGCACAGGCTGTCCCAAGTTCCCAGCAGCCTCATGGTAACAGTGGCAGACAGTGGCTTGGATTTGCAGTACTTCTGTAATCGGAGACACACTTCAGAGGCTATAAATGTAAATTGCATCCCCAGAGATTACTGAGATCACAGGAAGAAGGCCACCAGCTGCTTTGTGGTCATGTGGAACCCTCCAAATAGACTGGGAGTGGGGAAGGCATTATACAGGGCTGCTGTCCAGGAACAGGGATCTTCTGTGGTCCATGCCCTGCTGCCTTTTTCATGCTCCCAGTTAGACCCTCTAACCATGTTAGACCCTCTAACCATCATGCAAAGCACGTGATTCCACCTCTCAGAACTTTCAAATCCTGCTTTGCACTGAACCCAAAGTGCCCCAGGTTTCAGTGACAAGGTCTCCCTGTGGTCTGTTGTAAGAGGGTAACAGAGTGGGAGAAGGCTTTTTGGGAAGGTGGGAGTGGGTTGACCGGGGCTCCTTGATGGGCTCCAAGGTCTTCAGCGCCATCTACTGCCACACTAAATCCTGTCTTCCTTGTTTTCCTTTCAGGAATAGATTTAGAGGATACTTTCAGGATCATAAGATGTGAATAATTGGTAGCTACATCCTGTTTCTATCGTCTGAGTGCAAATGAAAAGAAACATGTCAGTGGAGACAAAAGTCTGGTGCCATTTCCCTTACAAACTCATGGAGAAGGGAGGGAAAGGCAAATGTTTGAGGACTGTTACCTGGCAATGAGCAAGATTCAGGAAAAAGAGAGTTACTGGGAGCTACAGTGCTCTTCTTTCTGATCTGTGGCTGCCTGTAGAATGTTCTCCAATGTCAGCATAAAGTTATGAAGATTGAGCAGATCACTAAGTGAAGGTCAGGGGCAAACAGACACAGGTTGCCCAGAGAAGCTGTGGCTGCCCCATCCCTGGAAGTGTTCAAGGCCAGGTTGGACGGGTCTTGGAGCAACCTGGGATAGTGGAAGGTGTCTCTGCCCATGGCTGGGGCTTGGAACAAGGTGATTTTTCAGGTCCCTTCCACCCCAAACCATCGTGTGATTCTATAACAGAGAGCTTATCACTGCAGGGTCATTGCCTCACCTGTGGTCAGGTACAAAACATCTCTCACATTAAGCAGCAACAAAAATGTTAGATGAACATGTGATAGGAGAGGTGTGGCTGAAGGAATGGATGTCTCTCTGCCATGGTCCAATCTCAACCAACTGGAAGCAAATTAGCTGAAATCAGTGAAGATATATTGAATTTCCAGGCCCTGTTTTCAGTACAGAACTCTGTTCTCTCTTTTGCCAGGAGAAAAAACCTAGAGGTTCAACAGCTCTGCCAGGCCTAGGAAAGATGTGACTGATGGAGCAGGGCAGCAAGTCATCTCTGATACGAATCAGGATTTCATCCATGTGAGAAAAACCTTGACAACCAGCCACAAAACCCATCTCTTCAGCCTTTTAGGGGCTGGTGTCATTCTAAGGTATTTTATGGGTGTGTTCCTCCCCTGCACTCTCAGCAGTGATTCGAAATACACATGCTCCTCTCTACCTGCCCAAGAATGTGATTATTAATTTTATAAAATGAACGCCCAAAATTAAGTCTGTTCAAGTCTCCTTCTTTTGTAGATGAAGCCAAAGGCCATGCAGAAGTTTTGGCATCTCCCAGTTCTTAGCAGTCCATCCTTGAGACAGGGGGGAAGACTAACCAGAAAATGTCAGGGTTTCAACTCATTTGTAAAGCCATCAGGGAGCATTAAAAGGGTTTCAGCATAATGGACATGAGCACCTCTTGGATATCTTGGGAACAAAGATTTAGTCAGGGACTCTAGAAAAAACCTCAATAATTTTTAGTGGAACTTGCCCTTGTTTAGGGAGTACAAAGCCTTCCAGATGCATAAATTACTGATCCCAGCTCAGCAACATTTTTTGCTCCTGTGTTTGCCAGTAGCCAAGGATCACAGACTCAAAGAATGGTTTGGGTTGGAAGGGACCTTAAATATCATGTAATTCCAACCCCTTCCCGTGGGACCAAACACCTTCCACTAGACCAGGTTGCCCCAAGCCCCATGAATTTGTTTGCACTTAACTCTTCTGGTTAGTGAAACCATTAGTAGGAACTGGGATCACTTTGAGCTAATGAGGGGGGCTGTGGGATGGCTCCAAGCCACAATTTCTACAAAATGTGCACATTCAACTTTAAATACTGCTCCTGTGATCCATGAATGGGGCAGGGAATCCTACAAGTGGCCTGGACTTCATCTAACATCTTGGTTGAGAGATCTGGGAGCTGCTCTCAGCATTCCCTCACACCAAATACTTTGCTTTCCCCAAGGTCTGATACACTGTCAGATTCTCTGAGTCCTGGAAAATAGAAGGAAGCAGCTTCTGAGGAACTTGTAGCCCAAAGGCAGTATAGATTCTGGAGAAGAAACTGAAAATTGGAGATTGTGCTTGTTAGAAACAATTTGCTTAGTGACACCAACAGTCACCTAGGAATGCTTGTGAACTGGGATTTAAACACAATGTCAGGACCTCTTGCATGCTCTTCTGGTGAGGAGTTGATCAGCCTGATTCATCAGGACTGCAGTAGATATTAGAAACAATTGGGAGGTTTCCATTAATGGAGGTTCAGAACATAGCCCAGCATAATTGCAACCTAAATGCTTCTGCTGAGCTCCAGCTGGTGTTGATTCATCACCAGCCTTCTGCTGCAGATGGTTGGGTAAATTAGGAGTGCTGTGTATAGCAACCTGTAGGCTTTTTCCAAGGAAAACAAACAAAAAACCTCAGTGTGGTTTCTGCAGGAATGAAGCTCCAGCTGAAACACTGGCTTTGTCCCTCTTCTGAAATGCAGTCCTGTTGACCATGTCTAAAAGGGCAAGAGTAATGCAGCCTCCTCTAGACCACAGATAACCTCCTGAAAAACTATGGTTTGCCCCAAATTCTTAGCAGCATCTCTTCTAGCAAACATTCTTGGGCTGCTGCACCTGGTGTGCTGAATGTCTGGATGAAACACACCCAAATTCCTAGTGGGCATCGCCCAGGTCTCCAGCTGGGAAATCTGACATGCAAAATGTGACCCTGATCACATGCTGAATGCTCCAGGGATGAGGTGTTGTAATCAGCCTTTCTGGGACGGCTGGTAGGCATGTGATAAGATTAACATGTGTTCTCACCTACCTTTGGTGTCCCTCTTTGGCAGCCCAGCACCTTGGTATGAGGGGAGCTGGGTTTCTGGACTTCTTGATCTCAGGCATACCTGTGACTGAAAAGGACAGACCTGGGATGGAATGATTTGACCTGCCAGTGCTTCGATTTATGTAGATGCAAATTCCTGATAAGGAGTTCTTGGAGATCTCTGCAAACTGCATCATGTCTTGCTTATGTAGGAGTTAATTATTCTAATTACTAAATCCTTTTTACTACCAGAGATTCAGCACAGAGGAATCTACCTGAGGCGATGGGACAAGGAGATTTTTACCCTGCTCAGTCAGCAGGATTTGGAGGGGAGGCATCTGAGCTCTGTTTCTGAATCTGTGACTGAGACTCCTCCCTGACCTTGGCCAGGATATTTAAACATCTCTGTGGGTCACTTTACCCCTCTGTAAAACTGGGGAAACACTGAGAGCTCTGCAGGAGTGGTGAATTCCTCACTGTCTGCAAGATGAGTAGAGAAGCCTTGAATGCCAGGGAATGCAAAGATCCTTATGATTTTCCAATTTGTGGCTTCGATTTGTGACCTCAGCATGCATGCTGTGCTCTGTGATAGCAAATTTAGTTCTGGCTTATGACAAACAAGAGGATAAAGGGATCCACACTGTTGGGAGAAAATGCTCCAAAATTAGGGGAAAAAGAAAAAGCTGGGACTGCTCTGCCCTATTCAGGGCCAGGCCGGATGGGGCTTTGAGCAACCTGCTCTAGTGAAAGGTGTCCCTGCCCATGGCAGGGGAGGTGGACTAGATGATCTTTCAAAGATCCCTTCCAACCCAAGCCATCCTGTGATTCTGCTCTAAACACACTAACAGAGATCTTTAAAGCTCTGTATATTAATAGGGTCTAATTCCTGGACAACTGACTCTTCATGAGTTAAATCAAGCAAATTCTGCTGATGTGGTCTTCTGGTCTAAGACTGCCTGTCATATTGACTCTACCCAGGGGTCGTTTCCACAGGGAATTTCTCCACCGAGAAGCTGCTTTTCTTTTACTCTCACACAGCTTGAGTTAGTCAGATGGCAGCTCTGACCACCTTCCCAGAGATGTGGCTATTTTCATGCTTATGCAGATAAGCATTTCCAAGCAAGGAGTTAAAAACAGATAAAATTTCCTCTGTGGAAGAAAAGGGACATGTTTAGTCTGTTCTAATCCACCACAGATTCATCTCTTACATCTGCCCTTCATCCTTTGCTGTCAGTAATGCTTTGGCATTTTATTTCCTTTATTTCCTTTTCATTTTTTCCTCAGGTTCTTGTCTATTCTGAGTTATCTGTGGAAGAGCTGTAAGAGTAATCAAAGACCCTGAAGGACACGGTTTGCCATGTGTCTTTCACCCTCTTCAGGGATGACTTGAGGCAGAATTGCCTTTTCAGTCCTGCTTCACACATGGATTTTATGAAATCGTGGTCATTTGCAGAGCTGAAAGGGATCACACCAAGATCACAGGGAGTAAAGATGACTCACACCGGTGGTACAAAGTCATCCAACACGGAGAGTTTCCATTTTTCTCACCACTCTTTAGAGCCTGCTAACATGGTGATGCTTGAAACAATAGAGAACAAAAACAATTCAGAGAGAGAGGTGTGATGCTGAACTTGGCCAGAGCCTGCCAGGAGTTCTAAAGCACTTGAAGATCCTTGGATGAAAGATTGGAAGGGCGAGAATATCATTATTACCAGTTCAAGTTCTGCCTCCCAGGCGTGTGAAGTAACAAGATCCCAAGGTCAGGGCAAAAGAGAGCTGCAGGCCACATGCAGCAGTGCAACTTGGTCCTTGCTGCAGGGTGAGCTGCTAATTGGATTTTGTGCCACCTCAGACAACATTTCCAGTCTTGTTTACAAGAGTTGAAAAGCGAGTTTTAAAACAAGCAGATAACTTGTCAACCTGGAATGAAAAACTTGAGGTTTAATACTGAGAGTTCCCAAAGACACGAGGTGGAATAACACTGTTCTTAGCAAATTAATCTCTTGGTCTAGGAGCTGACCTGGACTCAGCTCCTGGAATATTGGAAGGTTTTATTCTCACCTTTCAGGTATTAATAGCAAAATAATGTATTTTTGTGTGTGTGTGTGTTTTTGTTTGCTTGTTTGTTGGTTTTGCTTTCTTTTCCTTCCATATCAGACATTTGAAGAAAGAAAACCAGAAGTAAAACTGCATTTGGCAAACGAGGAGCTACATGTACTCGTTCCTGACTCGTGGAGCAAGGAAGGGTTTGATCTGGGCTGCATGTGGGAGCTTATTGCTTGGACATGAGGAATACTGGAGCACCGATTTAGGGATGTCCTTAGCTGGGAAGTGCTCAATCCCACAATTACAGCAGTTGCCTCTGGCTGTAAAATTAACTAACGACAGAGAATAAAACCTGCCTTATGTTGGTGTGGAGCATCCCAGGGTCCCTCCCAGCAGGGACAGAGGTGCTTCAGATTCACCAGCATGGCATCTCCACACATGTTTTTACCTGAGAAGGGAGGCCCAGGGCACCCAGGTGCTGGTCACTCCCCCAAACCAGTTCTACACACTGTGGAATGCACTGGGAGGACTGGTGTGAGCAGTTACTGTAAAATGCTGTGTGGTGTGGTAAAATGGTCAGTGTGACATCCCTGGGAGAAGCAGAAAGGGAAAGGAAAAGGCAGCCCTGCCAAAAAGTTGGTCTTGTTTGAACCCCTGATCACAGGACCTATCAGACCGATTGACCAGAAATGCTTTATCTTCAGTAGGAATGGTGGTGTCAAAAGGCTGTTTGGCTCTGGCTCTTCCCCTTGAGAATTGCACAAGACTCTACAGATGAAAATCAGGTTGTTTGGTCCCAAGCACCTCTGTGGAGAATGCACTGACACCTTGAGTCAAAAAGGGATGGTTTGCAAAGTCCAAAGCTCTTTTCTCCTCTGTGTTGTGCCCCACCAGAGCTCTGGAGTTGGCCCAACTCCCCAAGCTCTGTGAAACTTCCTGGGGCTGAAGTTCAAGATACCAGGAGGGGTCTGGAGTTAACCAACAGGTGGAAGGATGATACCTCTACCTGGACCTGGTGGACCTTGTGTCTGCTACTAGAAGTCTTCTGAGAGCCTCTGAGGTAAATCCCAGGTCTGACTGTACAGAAACAGCAGGATGCTCCTGCCATGGACCTGCTGCTCCTTTGGGCCCAGCAGAGCTCAGGAGGGAGGACTTTCCTTCCCAAAAGCTCCCTTCATCTTGTTGAGAACAGCCTTGGGAACAGAGCTGGTCCTGCCTTGATAAAATCTTTCATCACTCCTTCCCTGAAACCTCCTCAAGAGCCCCACCAGGTGGGGTCCACCTTGCTGGATGTAGCCCACATTCCTCCTGTCCTCTAGAGAAGTTCTTGTTCCTGTGGGAGACCTCTTCAAGGACCAGTCACGTTGGGTTATTAGGTTATTTTGCATACGAAAATGAGACACCATAAGCGAGAATCAGTCCCCCAGCCTTCCCTTTTGGGTTAGTGTCATCCAAAAAGCAAGGCTGGACTCTCCTTGGCTGACTCTGAAGGCTGGAGAGGGACTTTTTGCAAAGGAATGCAGAGACAGGACAAGGAGGAATGGCTTGAAACTGAAAGAGGCTAGATTTAGATTAGATTTTAGGAAGAAATTCTTTACTGTGAGGGTGGTGAGGCACTGGTTGCCCAGAGAAGGTGTGGATGCCCCATCCCTGGAAGTGTTCAAGGCCAGCTTGGATGGGACTTTGAGCAACCTGGTCTAGTGGAGGGTGTTCCTGCCCATGTCAAGGAGGCTTGGAAAGAGGTGATCTCTAAGGTTCCTTCCAACCCAAACCATTTCATGGTTCTGTGACTACACTTCTGTCATGTAAATTCTTTTGGGACCGTGTTGCCGCTAAAGCAGCTGACAAGGACAACATGGTGCAAGACAAGGAACAGGACCCATTTTCTCATGTAGTTGTGAGCTATTCCCGTCCAAAAGGAGAGGGACACAATAACATTACCTGCTGCACTTCCAGCCTTTGTGAATCCTGAGAGGACATGTTGATAATTAGGCTCGTGACTCACGGATTGGGTGCGAATTTCTGCTCTAATGCTCTGCTAATTAGCGCACACTTCCTGATCAATAGCGGGGTAATTATGAGATTAGGGTTAATGGGTCAGACTCATTGAAAGCTTCCTATTGTGTGTCAGATTAGCTGAGTCCGCTCTCGGTAGCTTTACCTTTCCAAGGCGCTGGCTACAGAAGAACAAAGAGCAGAAATGGGTTGAATTTCCCTCTTCTTTTGCACAAGGAGAGTCCTACACCAAGGTTTGTAGATGTGAGATGGGGGTCTAGGTTTCCATGAGCAGAGGTGTAACCACTGGAGTGGTGTCTGCAGAGACATTCCTCCTGCCCCGAAGGGGACAGCTGGGGTGGGATTCATTTGCCTGAACACAGGCTGCCCAGTGCAATGGTTACCCTGGACATCCACCCACACAGGGCTGGCTGATATTCCACAGGGAATTCCACAGGGAATTCCCCCTGGACAGAGGAGAAGAGTCCTTGAGACACCTCAACTATGTATAACAAGATGTGGACAACTTAAACATCTGGTACAGGCAACCAGGTGAGCCATGGAGGTTTCAAACCAGCTTTAAGCTCAAGACAGACAGCTCCAAGGATAGAGGGGGGAGAAAAAGCAGATTATTTTTGGTATTTACAGGCTCTTTTGATGAATCCAGACAGAGCGAAGCCCCCACTGGGAACACTGATGAGTGTCCAGAGACCAAGTCAATGACAAGACAGTTTTGCTTCCATAACTGTGCTGTGGCCCAAACTTTGGACATACTAAGGTCTTCCAAGAGATGCTTTTCTTAAGTCCATTGAATCCTTTGCTTCTCTGCTACTTGGCAGGCAAAAATGGTTCCTCTGTAGGATTATTCCAGTGAGGTGGTGTGAGGGGACCTATTTTGCTACAGCAGGCTCTGTTTGAACAGCAGCTTGGCTGAGAACCAGGTATCCATCACACAGGTGTGCAGTTTTCATATTCCCCTTGCAACAGGATCTGAACCAAACCTTGATGTTGCTGTTCAGGCAGTGCCCTGATGGTTTCTGTCATTTTAAGTGATTTTTCCTATAATTTTTAAGGTTTAAAGAAGAGTTATTTGAGCCTGTCCTATTATAGAATCATAAGATCATTAAGGCTGGAAAAGACCTCCAAGGTAATCAAGTCCAATCTTTGACTAAATATCACCATGCCCACTAAACCATATTATGAAGTGCCACGTCTACAAGTGTTTTGAAAATATACAGGGATGGTGCCTCCACCACTGCCCTGGGGAGCCTGTTCCAAAGTCCTTTTCACACTTCCTCAAGATTTTTTCCCACACCATTGAAATTCCAAAATGATTTAGTTGTCTTTAAAAGTCTCAGGCTTTTTTTTTTTTTCTTTTTCCCAAGAGGCACAGCCACGTTGTAGCCTCTTTTCTGGGCTATTTGCAGCCAAACACTAGAGCAACCAACACACCCAGCAGCAAAATCCATGTGCCTATGAGGACATAAAACACAGATGTGGCTACTTGTGGGGACACAAAGTGTTTCTTGTTCAGCACATCTTACAGCTGGATTCACTTTCTGTGGTTCATGCAGCCGGACTGTCTTTCACAGAGTTACTCCAGATAGCCCAGCTTAGGCAAAATCCTATTTATTTGATAGCAGTGCTCCCATTAGTCATTCCCAAATAACCCAAATCTAACCACAGAAAAGGGACAGTGTTAACATCCATGGCTTTCCTGTGCTGTCCTGTTTCCCTGGGACCTTCACTCCTATCCTGGTGCTGCTCTCGGAGCTGCAGCGTCTTTGCCTCAGTCTTTTTAAAGCACAGGGGATGAAAAGCAAATCTCTGTGTATCCACAGATGTTCTCCATTGCCAGGGACATATTTTCCATCACCAAACATACCATGGACAGAGTTCTGCTGCTTTCAGGGTTTTGAAAGTTATTTGTACGAATTTAGTGGGAGAGCATTCAGGAAAAATGTGACTGTGTGTTTATCTTGTCATATTTTCCCTTAAGTCACCGCTGTCAACCGAAGTACTGGGCTAGATGGCCCTCGTGTAGTCATTTTTATGTTGTTTTCTACAAATAAATACAATACTTGTGTTTGTATTCTTTGGTCCCAGCCCACAGGATGAGCACAAGAGTGGGATGAGAGAGGATCAGTCCAATGTCATCCCTGAAATTAGGGGAAACAAACATATAAGAACACGATTAGAATGAAAGCAGATGCACAGGATCAGACTGATGGTGCACATGGACCACTGCCAGCAGTGACTGAGCAGAATATGGGAATCTTCTCCTAGAAAAGCCTTCCTGTGGCTGTGAGTTTGGCATTTATGGGCAAGCATTGCCCATGACATGCACAGGGGGAGCCCATCCTGGATCCTGGTGTTTGCTAACTCATGCTGAACCCTGCTGCATCATCCTGCTTGTGTTGTCACCCAAACTGATGTACCCAGAGGCTCAAACATGTCAGTTCTTCTTTCATTGCAATGGAGATGGCTGTGGTGAAACCAAGGCATACACAGAATTACTCGTGGGAAGGGCTGAGGTTGGAGGGAAAGTCTTGGAAAGCAAGGTTGGTCAGCTCTGGTCATAGCTGTTGGATGTTTTGAATCCTATTTCTTCTACCTTGGGTCTCAGCTGTTCAGTGTAAAGCACTGGACTTAAATATCAGCAGGGAAACTGCAGAAATTCATGGGGATCTGGAGGAAGATGATCAGAGGATGTCAAAGGGGTTGTATCCACACTGAGCACTGGAGAGGATAAACTGGGAGAGCTGAGAGGACTCAGGACAGAGGACAGGGTCACCTCTGCATGCACTGAAGAGGTGTTTTAGCACCTTCAATCCCAGGCCCAGGAATGTGAGAAGCTGGGGGAGAGGTGCTTCAACCTGCATCCTTGTCAGAGGGGCAGAAGGTGCTGCTGACCCATGGCCACACCTGGTCAATAGACCACCAGCCCTGGAGGAAAAGCCAGCCCAAAATCCCGGCCCTGAAAGCTTGGTATCAGTCAAAATAAAAAATCTGATATCAGCCAAGCCACACCTGAGCATGTCTTCTCTGATCCCTGAGCACAAAATTCCCCATATATTTTACAGATATTGAAAAAGTGCCCTTTTGTATTTGCTTAGAATGTTATATTTACCTTTTGTGAACAGGGTGCTGGTTTTCACGGAGAAATAATTCCAGACACAGTTATTAAAAGATTAAAAACACACCCAAAAGAAAAAAAAAAAAATAGAAGAAGAAATCCAGGCTGAAAAAACAAATATCCCTACCAGAACTCCGGGGCGTTTCTCATAACATCTTGCTTATGTTATGAAGTCTGATTTCTTTTTCTTTCTTTTTTTTTTGAGTTAGTTTTTATTTTTTGAAGGGATGAGGGAGACTCAATTACTGAGAAACCAGAGTAAAAGAGTCACCTTGTGCAGCACTGCAAGAATCTCCCCAGCCCTGTGGTCTTGCTGGTTCCTGTACTAACAGGAGATGCCTTGCTTGCATTTTCAGCAGGCTCATGCCTTGTTCTCGTGACAGCCCATAATTCACCCTCTGTGTGAGCACGTGTCACCTGTGGCACAGCAGGTCCCTGGGGCTTGTGACTCCCTGTGGTGTTGAGTCACAGCCCCAGGTAGTGCTTGCAATGGGCAGGTGATCACCTTGTCCTGGAAAGAAAAGGTGATGTGGTGTATAAGAGGCTCCATTAAAGTCTGGCCAAAGAATTGAGATTTCAGGGAAGCGAAGCTGAAAATCACAGAAAGAAAAAATTAATATATATATATATATATATATCTCAAAATATCTTTAAAAACCCACAGGAAAGTTGTGGTTTCAAGCAAATCTCAGTGGAAACTGAGAATCTGTAAAACAGTGGAGGTTTTTAGGTGACTTGTGTTTAGACTGGTGTCAAATTTGCTGTGCTGAAACACACTATAAACAGCACTGATACTGGATGTACAGGGACTTTCCCTAGAGGAGTTCAAGGCCAGGTTGGATGGTGCCCTGAGCAAGCTGACCTAGTGGGTGGCATCTCTGCCCACAGCAGGGAGCAGGGGGTGGAATTAGGTGATCTTTAAGATTCCCTCCAACCCAATGACTCTTTGACACTAACACACTGCATCAGTGCTGGCTTCACCTTGCCTGGTAGGATGGGGTAAAATGCTTCTTTTGAAAGGAAGAAGTGAACGTACAGCATCAAGCAGGGAAAGCAGATGTGTTTATAGAGTCACTAATGTTTGTTTGAGCCAGCAGATGCTGGGCATGTCTCAAATGCCTTCACTGCTTCTTTTTTTTTTGTTTTTCTTTTCTGTTTTTTACAAGTCGCCAAGTCTCATGGAGATGAAATCACTGCCAGAGGTGACTTCAGGACACGGAAATCACCTCGAAACTCCGCTGGACTTTTGCCTTATGTCTATAGCAGGTGTTCTGCAGCACAGTTTGCTTTATACAAACTTCTGCCTCTTGAGATACCAGGAAGCAAAACAAAGCACTGTGATCCACTTTGTCTCCTTTGGTCTGTAAAATTGCCCTGATTCCTTAGAGCAGGTACACTGCAGCTCAGGTCTAAATATAGTTTTAGAGGAAACTCAACATCCTCTCTCTAAAAGAAGAGAAAAAAAAAAAAGCATTAAACAACTTCCCCCCTGCCTCCCTTGTAATTACAACTTGACATGATGAGTGGTGTTTATTAACTTCAGCTCTTGGAGTTGATGTCACAGCCGAGTCGGGGTCCGGGAAATCTCTGAGTCATGTGGAAGATGCAGAGCCAGGAAATGTCAGCAGAAGAAAAAGAAGTAAATATTGAGGTGAAACACGTTAGAAGCTGGTGGCAGCTTCCTGTAAGAGGCTGTGGGAAGCTGCTCAGTGCTCAGAGCAAATCGTGGCCTTGGATTAAATGTCAATATTCAGCTTGGTTGACATATGAAAGCAGAATGTCTCCCTGTCACATTGCCTAAGGACGTAGAGGAGAAGGGAAAGGACATGCTCTAATGTGACCCAAAGTCCTGGATTGTCAACTGTCCTTTTCCTCCACAACTTCAGATGATTGAAAAAGTGATCAGTGCCTCTGTGGGGGAATAAGGAAAGTGCAACCCATTTCCACCTCTGTTCATTATCCCACCAGACCCAGCCTTGCAATATGTGGGTTAGGTCTGGATGATGCTGAGGGCTTTGGTTTCCCAGTGACTTTAAAGGCTCAGGACTTGGGCTGAGAGGGTGGACCTGGCATGAAGAACAGCTTTGGATGGGCATAAACTCACTGTGGGTCCTGCCTGAAGTCTGCAAATGATTGCAGATGAAAAAAAACCCAAAACAATAAAATCATAATTTCCTTTAAAAGTTATGGTTCAGACATCTTTTAGTAGCCACTGGCTACTAAAATTCATGCAGTTTTTAATTTTTCTTCCTCATTTTTACCCCCTTAATTGGCGGGAGGTTTTCCATCACTAGAGAAGGAGAAGAAAGGGGAAAATTAGTGGGGAGAAGAGAAACCAAGGGCCCATGAGATGCTCTGCACTGAGTATAAAGTCAGACCAAGCTGCTCCTGTTCCAGGTGGCTTAGTGGGCTGTCTGAAGCCACACGGGGCTAAGGCAGACCTTGACTTCTGAACAAGTAGACAAAAACCCACAAAACCAAACTACGGACAAAACCCCAGGGCTGTTTTTTCAAACTTTTCCTTTAAATTCCTGTTTTGCCTTATGAGATCATCTCAGTTACAGCGGTGCAGGGTTTTGTATAGACAAGCATTGGACCAGGTAAGCAGAGAAGAAGACTTTTTTTCTCTCCTGGGTTAGAGAAAACGTCTGTCTGACGACTTCAAGTGGGGCTGGCGTGTTTCTGCCTGATCTGCTGAAGACAGTCAAGTTTCACTTCGCTGTGGGAACTTTGCTGGGGTCTGAGTTTGCCGTCACTTGGAACATCACATGTTTTTTGACACAAAGCTTTTGCTCAGCTGTGCTGAGTTTAATTTGATTTTACTTCTTCAGCTGCAGCCCTGACTGGGGAAATGGTGGGTGTGAGCACTGGGAGAGCCCCAGACTTTGGTTGCAACAGTGGATGGAGCAGAAAGAACACATTCTCACTGTCCTCTCCACTCCTTGTATGTGGCATGTTTCAGACTGCAACAAGGAGGAAGCTGCTGGTTTAGGTTTCCTTTCAGGTGCATCCTTTTACAGCATGACTCATTATGTGTCCATCATTGCCATGTGATTTTTTTTTTTGAGTTTTTTTTACATCTCTTTTGTCTGACAGAAAAAATTTTTTTAGCCTTGAAGAACATCTCTTGCCTCTGAGGGATGTGTGGGTGTAATATCGAGATGGTGCAGCAGCGTGTGAACAAATTTAAGAGGAATGTCTCAATGAGATGGGCTTGCACCAGAAATCATGAGCCTTTTCTCTAGTTTCCCAAAGTCATTGAAAGAAGCTTTTCATAATCTTCAGCCTCTTGGAAATCCCAAAGTTGATGCTGTGGTTTGGGGAAAATCTTGGCTGCATTTCTTTTCGACTGAACTTTCTAGCGGGTAGAGAAGGACTTTTATTGGGATGCTCAGTGATAGAATCTTGCCTGTTGTAATTATTTTTGTGTTACTTTTCAGAGCCCAAAGGTAAGCAGCTACTTCTAAAACCTGGAATGGTCTTTAGTCAGTTCTGGTGCCCCCACTAAAGACCTGGAGACACTGGTGGTGCTGTGGGCACGTGATCCTCCCTGCAAGGGGAAGAAGGCCAGCAAAGGGGTCATGCCAAGGAGAACAGTGAATTTAGATTTTGGTGCATCCACAGCATGAGCCAGGTAGCCAAGAAGACCAGTGGCATCCTGGCTTGTAACACCAATAGTGCCACAGGACCAGGGCAGTGATTTCCCCCCTGTGCTGGGCACTGGGGAGGCCCCACCTGAAATCCTGGGTTCAGTTTTGGGCCCTTCATGACAAGAAGGACATCGAGGTGCTGGAGCAAGTCCAGATAACAGAATGGAGATGGGGAAGAGTCTGGAGCACCAGGAAGGACTGAGGGAGCTGGGGGAGCTCAGCCTGCAGTAAAGGAGGCTCAGGGAGGACCTTCTCACTCTCTACAACTCCCTGACAGGAGGGGAGAGCTGGGGTGGGTCGGGCTTTGCTCCCAAATAACAGGTGATAACACAAGAGGAAATGGCCTCAAGTTGTGCCAGGGGAGGTTTAGATTGGGTATTAGGGAAAATTTATTCACTGAAAGAGAAGTCAAGCACTGGAACAGGCTACCCAGGGCACTGATGGAGTCACTGTCCCTGGGGGGATTTAAAAGCTGTGTAGATGTGGCACTTAGGGACATGGGTTAGTGTTGGCTTTGGCAGTGCTGGGGGAAACAGTTGGACTTGATGATCTTAGGAGGCTTTTCCAACCTAAACAATTCTACAATTCTATGCTTGTATCTACATTCTGTGCCCACTGGTAAGCACAGACACCACTGGTTGCCAACCCACTGGACAGATTAAAACCAAACCCTCACCCTGGAGCATTCGCAGTCCCGAGGGTAAGAGGCACAGATGTGCCCAGAGATGTAGAGGGACCCAGCAGCCCGGATGTAAATGGCTTTAGGTAGATGGGAACTGCAGTGCCTGCTGTCAGACCCTTGCTGCCCCCAGTTCTCCAGCTGCCCTTCCTCCTGTCACACGTGGCTCCATCCCTCTGACTCCTCCAGCTGCGAGGTCTAGACAACCTGCCCTTCCCCAAGGTTCAAAGAGAGTGGATGCAGCTGCACCTCATGTGCCTTTCTGCTCAGTCTCATGCATTTGCATTTCTGTGTCGTAGATCCTTCTTGCCTTTTGTCCTCTTTCTGCTCTTTTGAACTCTTTCTGACCCCCTCCAAGGCTTATCTCTGCCTCAAGCCAACTTGTGAAATGCTCTGGGAAGCTGTAACAGCTGACTCTGGATAAGGCAGTGAAGGGTGGCATAATCTCTTGTAAGTACATCTGGAAATAAAAACTTGGAATAAAATAAGGACAATTCAAGTGTTTGCAATTTCCTTTTTTTTCTGGCTGACTCTGAAGAAATCTCTGCCCTATTTTGAAGCACAGTGGAAACAAGGGGAGGTGCTGGTTCTCCTCAATTCATCATATTTAATAGAATGAAAGTGATTTTAAAATCACTCCCAAAGGGCTTTATTCCCCAAAAGGCTGTGATCAAAGCCTTTTGCAGAGTAATTCCTTCGACGTTCAGATTAATGCTATTTACAAGATGATTAATGATTAAAGGACAAGTTTAGCATTAAGCTCTGGTGCATTAATGCCACATGACTTCATGTTGCTCCAATATTTTGACCACCCTGCATTCCCAGCCTTATCTTTCATTCCTGTAGCCCAGCTGAAAATAAAAAGAGGCATGGGAGACAGAAACAGCATTTCTGGTTGTTCTGCCTCTAGTAGAGAGCCCAGACATGTGGCACACCGTGTATTTCTACGTGGTGGAAAGGTGGAACCAGGACCTGACTGATCACAACTGGTCATCTGCTCCTCTAAAAGGTTCAGTTACTCACAGGGGGTTCCTCAGTGCTTTTATTTAGCCTGCAGGACACACATATTTCTCACCATGTGATTTTTAAGGTAGAATCAGCATCCGTAAAATTGTGCTCTCTGCAAAAACAGAGAAAAAAAAACAAACAAAAACACTGAAGGCTGGACTCTACAGCCCCATCAGGTCTTCAGGTCTTTAAGTGCTGATACATCATGCCCTGACTCAGATTTAGTTTCTGTTGAGCTTTCCCCCCTTGTTTGTTTCAATTATGGGATGTGTCATCTGAAAACAGACAGTGCAGTGTCTGTTTTAAGGAGGTGTTTGAGTGAAGTCCTGCCTGGCAGGGAACAGGTTGTCCCGAAGGACTTTGGATGAGGATGGAGGTATGAAGTAGCTTTATTCTAGCTGGAAAGGCTGCGTGGGTGGGAAAGGGTTAGAAATGAGAGTAGATGTGTGATCCTGTCATGACTGGAGGGGAAGACTGAGGTGTGTGAATGTGGTGCTGAAGGCAAATGGAAGACTAAGAGTCAGTAAAAACTGGGTGCCATCTAATGTGTTTTGTATGGAGGAACAAAGAACCATAGGGATTCACAGTGTTTTTACTCTGTTGTCTACCACTTATGTGACTACTATAGAGCTATTTATATATTTTAGGGCAGGATCCTGAACTTTTATAGGTATTTGCTCCAAAGTGGGATGAATTGTATCCTGGAAGATACTTCCTACCTTCTTCATCTGCTCCTTGTCTACCATAGATGATGAGTCACATCTGCAAGTCCTTTGCAGATGTTTCAGATATCCAAGGGCATCTCAAATAGCACTGGGTGCTATTGAAACAGCCAACTGGATCAAGCTCCTGAACTTGGTTCCAGCCAACTCCACCAGATAGAAGGGACCATAAGCGGGATTCTTGTGTCTGCTTGGAAGAGCTGATTAGTGGGATCTGGATGTGTCAAAGCAGGGAGCCTCAAGGCAGCAAGGGCATGTAACTCTTAGTGACAGCAGAAATGAAGGGCAGGAGGGAAGTGCTTTGCCAGTAAAACAAGGTCTCTGCACTTGTCCTGTGGTTCCTTCCTCATTTGGTTTGTTTCGTGTTTCAGACACTGCTGCTGGTAGCTCTGTGGACTGTGCAGAAAGCTGTGTGGTTTGGGGGTACAGTCTGTGTTGTAATCACAAGCTTTTTTCCTGCTAAGAAAAAGTCATAGGAGGACACGGTGCAGAAAACACCATCAATGTATGGATATCTTCTCCACTTCCCAAAGAGTCATCCTTGCTATTCAGTGGCTCTGTAAAACTCTGGAGGGTTGCACTGAAGTGTAAGTTATAGCTGTGATATTTATATATGTTGTGCCATGGTTGTCATTTGAAGTCTGGGAATTAGGGACTGCTGGGCAGAAAAGTGGAAACCTCAGGCTTGGAGGGCACAAGAATGCGAAGCAGAGATGAGTCTGGGTAAATTTATAACTTGCAACACATCCTACCCTGGCTGGGAAATGGGTTTTTCCATCACTATGTGAAAATTACATAAATATCATACCTTTTGGAGAACCTGCAGGTGAAGATGGCAGCACAACTTGTGGGGCTTGCTGCTGGCAAGGCTTCCTGCCTTGCTTCTTCACTCACCTATTCCAGGTGAATTGCCCAAAGATGTTTAGGGATGGAGATGGCAATAATCTCACCCCACTTCAGGACCTTGATGAATGTGCTCAAACTTGCCCCAGGTATGAGACTTTCATGTGGAGAGGGCAGGTATGTCCCAGGATTTACAGAACCACAAAGCTGCCTTTGGGATTGGCAATTGGAGGCCAGACAGGTCATTTTGGTTGACACTGGGTGTCCCTTTCAAGGGGTTTCCATACTAAAAGGATGGAATTCTAAGGGCTGAATTCACAGACATGACAAGGTGTGGGTCCTCCATTAGTACTCAGCCACACACAGGTCTTTATAGGGGACTTTATCTGACTCATCTTCACCCAGGAAAAAGGGGCTGCTCCAGCTAAAGCTGAGAGACTCCAGCAGAAAATTCTTAGGAAGCTGTTGGGAAAGCCACAGGGATGTCTGGCACATGAGAAACAGTGTGAAAAGGCAACCTCTGCTCTGAACTGCTGTGTGTGGGGCTTGAACAGCTTTGAGGAATGGGGCTCCTGACCTTTCTCTCAACCATCCCATGAATTTATAAAAAGAAGGAAAGGCAAAGCTGTAATTTAATAAAATAGAGCTCCGTTCCCCCTCCTTTTTACTTTCCTCCCAGCTAAATTGTTTTCCTTATTCATCTAAGTTTTCCCAGACTTTTCAGTGCAGCAGCTGAGAGGAGTTTTTATATTGAACTGACAGTACCTTGCTTCCAGTAAAATCACAGCACATTCCCTTTGTTTTCAGACTCATAGACAATCACATTTATCTGCTCACTGCCCTTCAATAGCAGGCAGCTTCTAATGGATTTCTGTATGAGGACCATACCCCCACCCACTAATTGAAATTCAGTGCACAGAGTCACATCAGTGCACTGGGATGGTGGAGAATATCAATGCACACAGCCAGGAGGGAGAATGGGCAGAGGGAATTTTCAAATGTTCAGAGCCTAGCTGCAAACAGGAGGGGGAATTCCCTGTGCATCAAAGCAGTGTGATAAGGTCATGTGCTCCAAACCTTTCCCTGAAGGTCCCAAAATATTAATGAGGTGGACATCTGTCCTCCAGTCACTTCAAGAGTGAGGTCGGACTTAGATAAACTGAATGTTGGAAACTTCCCTACTTTTCTACCTATGGCTATGGGGAAAAGGCAGCCTTTAGCCAGCAGTTTGAGTCCACAAACTCCTGTGCTGGATCTGAGGATCAAAGGCTGGGATGCACAGTTTTACCTCGTGGTTAGAGGCCTGGATTTATGGCCAAGAGAACTGGGCTTTGTTCTCAGCCACGTCTTCTGGATGGCCACAGGCATCTCAGCTCACCTCTCTCTACCACGCTTTCCTCCTCTGTGAAACAGCTCATTCTCCTTTGAAAAGTCATTTGGGAAGCTGCTGAAAAACAGTCACAAGAACAGATGAGCTCATAAGGAAGATCATGAGAGATTTTTAAGACCAAACAGGGTCTTAAAGCCCCATGCACTGATTAGATGGGATTTATCTCAGAGGTTAGGGACATGATTCAGCTTCCCATCAGAAGTGGCTGCTGCAATACCTGAGGCCCTACAGTATCTCCCAGTCTCCAGCTGCCACTTCAAAATGGAATAAGTTTTCTGAAGGTCTTGTATCTTACTTATTTAAGCTGCTTAGATGTTTCAGGTAAGTCAGAACATCTCAACTGGCTCTTGGCAGCTGCACTGTTTGGTTGAGCCCTTGGTCTCCATTGACTGTGACAGGAGGTGGGATGTTCACCTCACCAGGAGACACCTGCACACAGAGAAGGATCTGTTGCTTAAACAGAGGTGTCTGTTGCCATTTGAGGTGTTCCCACATGGGAAGAAAGATATTACAGAGGTCTGAGATTCATGCCTTGGGGAGCAGCAGCTGGAAACCTGTTGTGAAAGTGTGGGGTGATAAAAATGGCAGACAATGCTTATGTTTAGTCAATTGAGTCCTGTCCCTGTGTCATTTTGGGCTGTCAGCGTCTCCCATAGACTCCACTACTCTGGTGCCCTAGAAAACAGACTCCTATTTTTTGAAAAATCTGTAAAAGCACAGACTGGGCTGTGATTGGCATGGGATCAAGTCCCTACTCTGCTATGGGGACTCCTAAGGAGACCAACCCAAGAAGATTCCCTTAGTGGCTCTCCCTGAAAGCTTGACTTTCAGAGATGGGTTCTCCTGGATCAGGTAGCCCAGGAACTGGCTTCTGTAGTCAAATCCTTCTCCCACCAAGCTCCAGTTTAGAAGGAATAGATTTCTGCTCCTCTGAACTAGGAAGGCTGAGCTTAAGGAGGTCTTCTGGTAGGTTTTGGGGCAAGTTGCTTCATCTCACTGTGCCTCAGAAGAGATGAAAATACTTCAGTCTTCCCACCTCTTGTCTACTAGGAAATAAAACTCCCTGATAAGTGGAGCTATCTCTTAGATACTCAATTTGGGCTGCATTAACAGAACTCTCTTGCTCATACTGAAGTCCATCCTCCTTCAACACACAAGGCAACCTTGCTGTTACTGAAAAGGAACATTTTTTAACAGCTTAGTTTATTTTTAACCTGGGAGAAGGGACCTTCTCATGCAATATTTGCAGACAGCCCTTGCTAAAAGGAGCTCTGATCTCAGGCATGGTCTCCAACCAGAACTTTAATGCCAGCAGTGATAATAATAATAAACATGGCAATAATCATGCCCAAATATAGCACTTGGCACTGTTTTTCCTGTTCAAATACCAGTTCCTGTGACTGTCATTCTTTGCACGCTTCCAAATGCTGGCATTTGGAAATGGCAGCCGCTTCCAACACCGCCTTTTGTCCCAAAGAGATTATTTCCAGCAGACTGCACTGCAAACTGCGATGCTGCACTTCATCCCTGCAAGGTAGGGCTGGGGACAGCGTGTGACTCATGCCTCTCACATGATCCTGAGCAGAGAACGTGTCACTGGTGCAGACTTCAGCTGTGCACACTCATTTCAACTTATACCTTCTCCTTTTAGACAAAAAGAAGTCCACAATCATGATTTTTTCCTCTTCTGGCTCTAGAAGCTCTCCAGAGATCTTCTTTCTCCATTTTTCTTGCAGTGCTTTCCTCAAACTTGCTCTGCCTCTTGCACACACCAGGACAGGAGCCAACCTCCAAAAAGGCTGGGTGAATTGTGTTTCTTGTGAAAGATGTGGATTGTTTGGATCCCAGAAGATATGGAGATGCTGGATGTGGGGTTGTGTTACACAGAGTCAAAACAAGAACTGCGGGCCCAGAAGAATGCCATTGTTTTCTTCCCAAAAAAAGTCAAAACCAGTCTGAAATATTAGCAGTTCCAGAATAGCTGTCCCTCCCCTAAAACATGTCTCTGCAAAGACCTTATTTTGATATTTCCAATCCAAAGGAAATATTTTCAAATTCCTGCATTTAATAATGTTTCTGTTTGTTTGGGTTTGGTTTGGGTTTTTCTTTTTTAATTATTATTTTTGGTTGGGGGATTTTTGGTGGAGTGTTTTTCCATAACAATTAACCTGAATCTTTCTGAGCTGTCAGAGACCATCCCTGTTTGGGTTTAATGGTATCAGGTTCCCATCTACCCCCATCCAGGCACTGCACTCCCCTTTCTCACTGGAGGAACATGGACATGATGCAAACCAAGGTCTAGGGTGTACCATGGAAAATGTTGCCCATGCTGGAATGTTGCCTCAGAGCTGAAGAAAAAGGTCTGAGGCATTGGAAAGCCCTTTGATGAAGTCCCTGTGTAATGAAAATAGGCAGAGCAAGAGGTCAGCATGACCCAAGCAAAATGCTTCATTTCTGCTTAACAAAACAAAACAAATGGGTTCAAGTGATTTTAGGCAGAAATGAAGTTGTTTGTTTTCATTTTCCCCAAGGGAAAGGAGTAAAACTGTGTGTACATGTGGGACTTCAAATTCACAGGCAAATTATATAAACCTTCAGTGATACAGGAACTGTATTTTCCATTAACCTAACGCACAGAAAGGGGTAGACAATCCTCAAGCTGATGGAATGATGGCATTGCTCAGACATGCTTGATTTCATGAGCATTCAAGAGAAATTAATGAAAATGAAGGGGGGAAAAAAAAAGTTTAAAAAACATCTTCATTCAGGAAATAGAGCAGATTTTCAGCTTCACTCTCAGCCTGGAAGGCAATGAGAAGAAATAAAACAACATCATGAACACCACCCTAGATGGATGGGAACGTGGAGGGCTGAGGACAGCAGTGAAGAGGAGAGTCTAAGAGGTTGAAAGAAGAAAGGGGAGGGGATGAACCCAAAGGCAAATCAACTCCTCTCCCCAAACTGGTTTAGGTAGGATTTACCAGACAGATGCAGAGGGGTGGACAATGCTAGGGATGTTTTCATCTCTTCTGCCCCCTGTGCTGTGACTGGTGTAGGTCACACTGACATGAGCACACAAACCGTGCTCTGGGCTGCGTGGAGGCCACTGCTCTCCTCCCAGGACTCATGGACATGAATTCCACTTGGTGTTATGACACAGGAGTGCCTTGACCTTGTTGTCAAGGCGAAAGGAATCACAGAATGGTTTGGGTCGAAAGGAGCCTCAAAGATCATTTTGTTCCAGCCCCTTGCCATGGGCAGGGACACCTCCCACTAGCCCAGGTTGCTCCAAGCCCTGTCCAACCTGGCCTTGGACACTTCCAGGGATGGGGCAGCCACAGCTTCTCTGGGCAACCTGTGCCAGGGCCTGCCCACCTTCACAGTCAAGAATTTCTTCCTAATACCCAATCTAAACCCACCCTCTGTCAGCTTATCAGCCACATCCAATACACTTGAGACTGCTGGGATTTATTGTCTCTCTCACCAATCTGAGCATTTTGAGTGCCAAAAACCATAAACCATTGGGCAAGTCCTGGGCACGATGCTGTGATCACAGTTACCTCACTTAGATCAATGAAATCAATGGTTTATTTTTTGTTTTTATAACTGATTTACTGGATGACATGTGGGATAGGTCAGGCTTGGACATGTTTTTGTATATAAGAATGAAAGACAAACCTCTCTGTGTGGGCTCTCTGACCCCTTTGTAAGCCAGAAAGGAGCATCATGATAAACTAATCTGGCCTTCATGCCTATCAGAAGCCAAGTGATTTCATCCTGCATTTTCAGTCCTGCAGCAAGGTCTTCAGATGAGCATTCCTTGACCCTGCAGTTGAACCTATGGCCTAGAAAAGGAAGGTTTTTCTCTCTTCCCTGGCATGGAGGGACCAGAGAAGGTATTTGAAGGTGTTTTCTGGCCTCTAACCTGGTATTTTCCTCTTCCTAGAAGGTGAGAAGGCATTCTGGACTATAAAAACTGCTTTGAAAAAGGAAGCAAAGGGACAGAGGTTTTCTTTTCCTTCTCTCACAATCCCACTGCATCCACATGGTTCATGTCCCATCTCAAGACAGGGGATCTCCACTGAAAAGCCAATGCTGATCACACACGTTGGTTTTACTCCCATTGGAAAGGCTATTTCCTTATCTGCTGTCCTTTCTGAGGCAGGCCAAGGGATGGTGGCTGGAGACAAGGACAAGTTGGACCTGTCTCCCAAAATCTGTGGAGCTGTGGGAATCCAACTGGGCAGTGCTTGAAACCCAGCAGTCCAGCTCCCAGCCTGTGTTTCCTTCCAGCTGCCCAGTGCTCCCAGTGAGTAGCTGACCCTCCTGTAATCCCAGGAAACCACACACTTCCAGGAAATGAGGTGAGAAACAGAGGGGACAACACTAAGTTGAGTTGACTTCCTTAGACAACAGTGTTTAGGCAGTTAAATTGCACTCAGTATTTACTCGTCAGACCTCTGAGCCAACCACTGACAGTTCCCTTCTTAATCCCTGGAAAACATCAGGCACTTGAAAGTGTGATTCATTTGCCCTGTTTAGGTTAAATAACCAACAATCTGAACACGGTTGTCTCTCTCCACTGACAATAGTAACAACTAGTTCAGATGTTGATAGAGCTGTCTGTGAGCAGTCGAGTGCCATCCCTACACCTTAAATCAAGCTGGATGTTTTCCTACAAAGTGGTCCAGCTCCATCAGGACAGCAGAGCTGAGTCACTGCCAGGCTGATGAGATGGTCACAATGACGCCCCTGAGGTTCCAACCTTTGTGTCTGTGAATAATCACTGCTGGGTGGCAAACCCACAGTTTTAATGAGATTCAGAGCAGTTTTGCTTTCCCAGATCTCAAAGGCCAGCTGTCGTCCTGCATCACGTCCACCCTGAGCTGAAGTTACACTCAGTAGTTGCAGAGCTGAGTGACACAGACCAACAGTGGCAAGATCTGTCCTCAGCTGTCCCTGTTCTGTCAGGGATTTACTGTGCATATTTATACAGGGAGAGGGGAAACCTCAGATTCTAAGATTTATACCTTTTTTTTTTGGTGTGTGTTTATATGTGCTTTTTTACTCCTGTTGTCAGTTTTCCTACGTTAGGAAATTCCTTCAAAAAGCCTCTTCTTTGCCTTATCTGTGGGCTGTGTGATGGTACTGACTGTGTCCATAATCAGCATCAATGCAGGCCCCAGCAGAGGCTGCTGGATTGGTCTTCCTCTTGCATCTTATCCAGGATCTGACAGTGCCTGATATTATATATTTTAGTGTAAGGTCAAACAAACCCCTGTCATCTCATTTCCTCACTTATCCCTTTCTTCTCCCTTTCCTTGGCCACTCCAGATGGGTTCAGGTCCATGCTTTGGCACAAGTGTGACTGTGCAAGCAGATCACCTGCCTGGCCTTTAGTTGTCCCAGTAAACCCACAACATTTTAAAGTATCCCAGCTCAAAACTTGTTTATCACCACTGCAGGCATGTTTCCAGTTACCACAAGCTACAATTCCCATATATTTAGTTGTACTTCCATTGTTTTTTCCACAACAACCTTATGAGGTGGGGATGGTTATTGGTCTGCATAGGAACCGGTGTCAGGAGTAACAAAATTTGAAAGGTGAATTGCTTGCCTGCATTTTAGTGAGAAAACCTGGAAGCTCTTCCCAGTAGCTGGAAGTGCTGGATGACTGGTTTGTGGAGACTCAGAAAAAAATCTCTGTTGGAGCAAGATGGGTAGTGGTTACAATGACAGGAGAGAAGACAATGATAGGAAAAAATGACATGAAAAGTTGCAGGAAAGAGAAACAAGATTTTTTTTTTCTCCCTGCTGCTTTTATTTTCCAGGCTGCTAAAGCTCCTCTTTAAATGAAATTTAACCTTTACTTTCAGAGACAGCTGAGGAAATATATTTTCAGTTGAAAAACAGGCGGTTGCTCTCTGAGACAGACTTCCCCTTTGGGGTTGCCAAATCTCAATGCAGCTCCCAGCACTGTCCTCACTTAACCTCTGCCAGAGCCAAAAAAATATCCAAATAACTGGCTGCTCATGCCCTGGCCATTAACATCGCTCACACCCATCAGACAAATTAATTCCAGTGAATTTAAATGAAACCCTCCTGCGGCTGTCACACAGCCAGGCCAGTCTTCCAGTTTACTGGAAAGAAAGTGGGAAAGGTAAATAATTAAAATCAAAAGTCCTCTGTGAGCATGTGAGCTGTCCTGGTAGTCCTCTGCAGTGTGGAGGTGGAGGTCCCACAAGCAGAGGACCTTGAGGAACACCCCAGAGTATGTTTCCATCACACTGACCTTGCCTGTGCCAGAATGATCTGGGACACACCTGGATTTCTGTGATATGGCTCAGGGGTTCTCTCCTAGAATCATAGAATCACTAAGGTTGAAAAAACCTTCAAGATCATTGAGTCAAACTGCTAACCCAGCACCACCATGTTCACCCCTAAACCATGACCTCAAGTGCCATATCTACATATCTTTTGAACACTTCCAAGCACTAATTCAGCCAGCACTGAATTAGCACAGCAGGAGGAGCAATAGATTTACACCTGATATAAAGGTGGCTCCTTCTGGAGAAGAGCAGGCCAAGCTTTTCCAGGACATTTTATCAGAAATCCTAAATACCTCTTGGGGTGCAGGACCTTATAAAAGCAAATATACCAGCTGCTTCATGCCAGCTGAGGGGGCAAGGGTCTGTCTTACAGTGGGGGACCCAGTGTCTGGGTGTAAAAGGCAGACAGCTTGGCATCTTGACCCCACAGTGTGACCCCAGCACAGGCAGAATCAGGTTCATCCTTAGAAAGGGATAAGAGGATGACTTTCCTTGAAAGCATTTTGCAACCTGCTGACAAACAGGGCTGGACATAACCTAAGCTGTCTTATCTTTGCAATTATCAGAGTTAATACACATGAGATCTCAATGTGAGCTCTTCAGGAAATTGCTTTTAAGGATGTGGCATCTCTTTGGTCCTTACAAGTGCTAAAAGCATTTTTTTTTGTACTGATGTTGTGCAGGGAGTGGAGAGATGATTGTAGGAACGCCCTAAAGGCTTATAGGCAAGTGTTAGGGCAAATTCCAGTTAGAATCTGCTTGATATAAATAAGTCAAATCTCCTGAAAAACACAGAGAGGTACGTGAAGACAAATAGATAGATAGATAGATAGATAGATAGATAGATAGATAGATAGATAGATAGATAGATAGGTAGATAGATAGACACCTATACACACACTTTGCATTGGTGTGTATGTATATATATGTGATAGTGGTTAAATACATGCAATAGACTTAATTTTTTGATCAATCTATAAGGTCAAAATAATATTTTGAGTCCTGATGCAGCAGATTTGGCTTCAATGCTCTGGATTCCTAACGAAACTCGTGTTTTCTACAGGTGCCTCCTGCAGACTGATACCTGCTGTGGCCCCAGAAAGCACCATCCAGCACATCTCATCTCATCTCATCTGACCAAGGGCCTTTTGAAGGAAGAAGAGGCACTGTACTGAGACTAGAAATGAGGACCTGCCCCAGAGAACTGATGCTTATCAGTCCTACACCTTTCAGCAGATGCTGCAATATTGACAACTCGCTCAGCAGGGCATAGACAGCGAGTACAGAACTCTCGGTGCACTCTTAGCGGCCCTAATAGCAAAGAGCTCTTCCAGACATAATAAAATGGGAGAGATAAGCTATGATCACCACAGATAAGGTGGGAGGACACTCCCAGGCCTTTGGCACTACTCCAGCAAAAAAATCCATGTGCAACTCGGGTTTGGGATCATTCACAAGGACTGTCATTACCACAGTGGCTGAGGAAAACAGGCACTGTTGTCACCCAGGATGTGTTGGTGGTGGTGGCCTGGCTTCTCCAACACCTCACCTCGAGCTGTGATTGCTGTGGCCAAGCCCACCACACTCCTCCCTTGGTTTTGCTGGGTTTGCTGCCTACTCAGAGGTCACCAAATGCCCCTGGGACAGAAACCCTGGAAGGGTTCAGCAGGTTGCTGCCCCAATCCAGCATCTCTTAGTGAAATGAAGCTGTGAAATGGCACAGTGCCACCTGCAACAGATGGGCACAAACATGTTATCACCCCTAATGCAGACCCATCTTGCTTCCAGGGGAGCTCTGTGGGAGTGGCAGGCTTTGTCTGGGATGTCACCTTCTGTCCACCCATCTGCTGGTCCAGCACTGACTGAGTTATCCCAGCTCAGAATAAACTGTGCTGCGTTTTGTCCTCCTGAGAGCCAATATTTGCACCCATAGCATTGTGGAAGAAGTTAAAGGTCCAAGCAAATGGTCTTCAAGGCTGATGGTAGCTCTGCCTCTTCCCTCAGCTCTGCTCTGATTTAATTTCCTAGTGTCTTCACCAATCCTTCTGAATCATTGATGTCACCACCTACAGCTGGGGCCACCCTAGTTTACAGTTTCTGGAGCAATCATAGGACTTTATTCCCCATGGTCTCCCAGGTGCTGTGTGTCCTGGGTAAGCCACAAGACCTTAGGGCCAAGGACGTGTCCTACTCACCAGGTCAGGATGTTCTCTGACAGCTTCTCAGCAAGCTCGGGAAGTGGGTGGAGTAGCCCCTGGGACACCTTTTAAAAGGATGCTGTAGAAACTTATATTGGGAATTGGATTATGAGGTGACTCTGGAATGGATGCTGGAAGTGCCTTGTAGTCCCATTTTTCTGGAGACATTGAATTTGGGGGTTTAACTGAGCTGAGGCAAAGGCTGAGTGGGTGTAAATCAGGAAATCTGGTTGCCTGGGGATGCTGAACGGGTTAAATTTGTCCAGCAGGAACTGCAGTTCCTGGATGTCTTTGATTCCCTTTCCCAGCCGCTTTCATAAAGGGTTTGTTGCTGTCTGGGTCAGCCCCAGCCCGGCTGTCTGCAGCAAAGTCAACAATCCCAAGTGCGCTCCAGGAGGAGAAGGGAGAGGCTCTGCAATACCTGCTTGGGCTACACGGGATGGATCCCAACCCTGCCTTTGCACTCCAGCTCTGCACTCTGCTGAGGGACCTGGAGTGGCTGTCACGCAGCTGTGCTGAAGTCCCCTGACCGGGTCAGGCTCCAGTGATACATTTTTTAGTGAATGAGGGTGCTGTGAATGATCTCACAGTGTTTTGTTAATTTATTCCCCATTCTTGCAGGCTGATAACACACACACACACACACAAAAAGGGATGAATTGTGCATTGTTGTCTAATTCTGAATAAAACCGCTGCGAATTTCACAAGATGTGCATAACATAGTCAGACTCAAGGGCTTCTTTCCAGCAGACGCCAGAAGCCAAAAGCAGATCAAAATTTTTTAGCAGGGTCTGATTTATGGTCTGGCTTGACAAATATTCATAAGGGTGTGAAAAAGCTTCTGAAGAAGCGCCACGGAGCATTGCATCCCCTGTCATCTCCCTCGCTGCCTGCTCCCTCTCACATTAGATTTGGTAATTCAAGTGGTTTCAGCTTCAGGCTGATTTTTGTTGCCTCAGTTAAATCTCAGGTTTCAAGCTGATGATGTTTCACACATGGCAGATTGGCACCTGTTATCTAAGGGTCCAGCAACGCCGACCGTGATTGAGTTTGGCCCGAGCTACACGCTGGAATAAATCAACATGATGGATTGGAAGGATTGTTGCTGGGCTGTTTTACACCAGGTCAGCTTTACCCTCAGCAGGATTAATAACAGGCAATTTTCTAAATGAGCCCATAAAGTTCTGCCTTGCTGTAACACAAGATCTTTGCCCTTTGGTCCATTAAAAACCTACAGCACGGTCCTGTGGCTCCAAATGCCAAGGGTGACAGGAGACAATCTCAGTTTAATTGCCTGATGTGCACGCAGAAATCATGCAGAAGGTGGATGCTGAGCGCAGAAATCTGAGGACATGGGAAGAGGAGAAGGTAAAGGAAACCTGTGGTTATGCAGCAAGAGAAAGAAAGTAATGCAAACACAAATATTTCATGCATACACAAGGCATCTTTGCTGCCTCAAGGAATACCCAAAAGGATGTCAATTATTTTTGAGTATTTTCAGGAGTGTTTTCTTTTATTTTTCCCTGAAACAATGAGCAGTGGCAACATTATTTCATTATGTTTTGAAATAATGTGGAACAAGGCAGCACTCACAGTCTCTCACGCACTGATATATTCTTGTGGAGAGGTGTTTTCCAAGCTTAATGATTTTATGATTCTCTAACAGCAGCAATAGTGGCTGAAAATGTTTCCCTGAGAGAAACACCTGAATCTTGGGTAGCAGGTGGAGAGAGAAGCAAAGCAAAACTTGCCCCACAGCTTGTTTTCCTTGTGTGACTAATGCTGAGCCTGTTTTCCTGTAGAGCTGGGAAATGACTTAAAGCCAAATGTTGTCTTTGCAAGAACAAGTTCCCTTGTTTGTGTAGGTAAATAATAATGTTTTCAGGGTTTTATTCAGTGTTTCCTGCCCATGGTCTCAAAGATCTTTACAAAGCAAGAGGAGACCATGGTGAAGAACCAGATCCTTGTTTTGCAGATGAGGAAACAGAGATAGAAGTAAAATGCCTGCTGAAGTTCACTCTGCAGGTCCCCTCCAGCTGGTGAAACCTCAGCCTTGCTCTTGCTGTGCTGTTTCTAGCAGGAGTTATTTTTTCAAAGCACCTGAAAAGAGAGAGTAACCCAAATCCCCCTGACCTGACTGAACTACTTGAATCTCACTTGCAGCCTAAATATCTGAGTTTATTTATGTGAGAAGAAATTTTATGCCTAGGCTAGGAGCACAGACCCAGTGAAAGACATAGACTCATTGGAAAGTCTCATCCTAAAGCCATTTAGTGACACACACATTTTACCAGAAATGTTTAATGAAGTCTTTGAGATGGACAATTGCCCTGAGCATGTGACAGCTCACACAGAGTTGTTTTTGGAAATGAATACAAGCAACAAGCCAAGACGGACAGTCTGCGAGAGGGAGGGCCAGCAGTGGGTCACTGGGACATCCAGTGCTGGAGCTGGAGCACAAAGTGGGTCTATGAATAACATCTTGGGACCTGCAGGAGGATGTGTGGCTACAGCCTTTCTTTTTAAACACTACTCTCCATGTCCTGCCAGGGAGGACCAAAAGAAAGCCCTCCCCAAAAGAGCCTCTGAGCACAAAAACCTTCACAGAAGCCATTGCCACCTATTTTTGGCTCTATTTGGTTGTATTACAACATGGCTCAAATTTCCTGAGCAAAACTAGCTCTGTTTGAGTTTGTCTCCAGGCACAGTTACCAATCCCCTTTGTGGTTCAGGATAGGAAGTGTTTCAAATGGACAAAGTGAAGCATCCCCAGCTTTGAAAATCTGACTTTCTCAAATGCATCTGTCCGATGCAGGAAAAAAAGGAAACAAGAAAAAAAAAAAGAGAAATAAGCAGCAGAAGTGCAGCCAACATATGCCTTGTGCATTTCCCCTCTTGGTATTTTCTCCTGTGCCTGCTGAAACAGCGTTTTTTTTCTGTCAGCATATAAACAAGAGAATAAAGAGGCTGGTGACCTTGGCCAAATAAGCCCATTCCACTCTCCTGGAACTCCTTGGATGAAGCAGAAAATCTTTGTGGATCTTAGGGCACAAAGCCCAGACAGCCCTCCTGGAGTGCCCAGCTATTGGGAAAAGGCTTTCCAAGCATGCAGAGCTAAGACCTTTGAGTCCCTCAAGAAGGGGAGTCAAGCCAAAATTTCAACAGAAGATGCCATCCTCTGCTGTCACAGCCACAGCAAAGATTGTGTCTCAATAGAAAAGAGGGGAAAATGAGAGAAAGGGAAAAGGGTGCTTCAAGGCAAGGGAAGGTCTTAAAGGAGAACTTGTTTCTAAGTTGACTCTGAAGTGAAAGATACCAACTTGCAGAACTGAGACCTCTTGGTCCTTCGCCACTGAGGGTTGAAAACAGCTTGTTTTCTCTGAATTCAAATGCTAAGTAGACCCAGACCTGTCCTCCAGTGCTAGTACATGAGGACACCACAAGCATAACTGAGGAAGTCAGGGTCAGGCGTTCAACAGAAAACTCTCAGCTGACAGAAACCAAAACACACCCCAAAACAACAAGAACAACAACATCTCAGCAGCTTTGGGCTGGCAGAGGGGAAATGAGGAGAACTTTGCCATGCTGACTCACGGGGTACAGACTGAGTGGTGTTGACTTTGCTCTCTGTTTGCAGGGATTTCCCTTCTACCAGCAAAGGAGAAGCTGGGCCTTAGTAAAAAGGAGAAACTGATATTTTGGTCACATGTCGGTGGCAAAGACAGGCTTGACAATGAGCTGTTTTCTTCTTGCACTGAACAGGGAGTTTCAGTCACAGAGAGAAAACAATATCATCAGAAAAACTCTGTTTCCTTGGCTGGCAGAGGCTATCAGAGGTCAAGTTGACTGGGAAATGTCTGGACAGAATTATTTGCAACTTCAAAACCCCAGATCAAGTGTTTCTAAACCATGGTGACCACAAGGTGTTGGAGAATGAAGAGGGATGTGGATTTATTATAACCTCTGTGTGAGATATGGTCTTGCTATATACTACAAAATTCCCAGAGGTTTTCAAAGGGAATGGCATGGATTCTCATGCCTCAGGGCAGAGGGAAAACCCTACAGATCACTATCAGTCAGCAGGGACACAAGAAATTATGAGGATCTATCTAATTTGGGAGTGAGAAAAGTTATTTCAGGAGACAGGTTGACTGTGTAAACTCCTGGAAAAATTTATATGAGCATCCTGGAGCACACAAGGAAGGAAACTGCTCTTCACTGTCTTGCCCCTCCATGGGGTCAAGAAACCAAGTGATCCCAAAGTAGTTTCACTGGGTTATTCTTCACCCAAAGGATGGGTATGAAGTGATGCCTGCTCAGGGAACCTCTCCATGGATATGTCATCAGAACTGTGCATTAGCCAAACCTTCTTCCCTCGTAAAACTGCTTAATTGATGACACGTCATTAATGGAATCTGTTTAGGCCTCTTTATGTTTCTACAAAGCTGGTCAGACAAACAGGGCTTAGTGTTCCCGGTAGGAGGCAAATTCCCCCTCCCTCCTCGGCTCTTTTTGGAGGAATGAATAAATCTGCAAGTGTATAAACCGTGGCTCATGACACATTTGCTCAGGCTCCAGGGCTGATGTGTCTGGCAGCCTCTTGAACTTGCTCCTCCACCAAGAGGGCACATCGGATGTGTCGGGATCGGGAGGAGCTTTCACATGCTCCGATGCCTCCAGGCTCCACAAAAGAAGCACTGCATTCAGTCAGAGCCAATTTGTGGGACACCTTGTCAAAAGGCAGACAGCAGACAGCACCCACAGGCTGTTTCCAGTGATGGTTTGGAAGAGCTGAGCTCTCAAGAGAAGAGGGTGGACTTTTTATAGCCTGAGATATAATCGGCTGGCTGGAAGTATTGAGTAAAGAAATCTTTTGGAGCAGGTCCCAAGAGCAAAGCTCTGTGGCTCCATAATGATCTCAGGTGGGAGTCACATGGGGTCTCCAAGTGGTGTTCATGGTCTAGCCTAAGCTGCAGTCAACTCTCATTACCCCAGCGGAGAGAGAGGCTGTGAGTGCCTTGATGTCTCAGTCATGGACGGATGGATGAATGGCTCACTCTGATAAAGGTGGTAGATCCACTTTCCTGGAGAGTCCTGGTCCATGCCAAGGGGCAGAGAAGGTCGGTGATGTGTCACCTCCTGGTGTTCATGCTCCTGGAGCCCTATGGACGTGTGTGCTTGTGCCCCCATCTAGTGGCTGTCCCCAAGGCTGCAGCACGTCCCCTCCTCTTCCTCAGGTGCCATTCAGCTCCGTGAGGAGCACTTTGACCCTGCTGTTGATGTTTTTGGGGTTCTACCCAGCTTGGGACTGTGTCCATTTGCAACTTGGCTTTGTGGCAGGTTCCCTCATGGGAAATCACTCGTGCACTAAATTCATGGGGAGCAAAGAATCAACTCGTTGTGCCATGAAAGTGCAATAGGACTGTCCCCCTTACTCCTTTCCAGGTACCCAACACATGATCTGGCACTGAGGAATGTGTGCTTGCACGGAATCCATCACTTCAGCTAAAGCTGCAAGGAGGGGAAAGAATATTCTGGTGATGACAGATCAGGTTTTCCCTCACCCTCATGCTTATGACTTGTTTTCGTGGAAGCAAAATTCATTTTGCAATGTGGTTGTCTGGGGAAAAAGGAAAAAAGAGAAAAAAAAGAAGTCATAGAATCATAGAAGGGTTTGGGTTGTAAGGGACCTTAAATATCCATCTAGTTCCAACCCTCCTGCCACAGCCAGGTTGCTCCAAACCCCATCCAACCTGGCCTTGAACACTTCCAGGAATGGGGCAGCCACAGTTTGTCTGGGCAATACGTTCCAGTGTCTGATCACCCTCACAGTAAAGAATTTCTCCCTCATATCTAATCTAAATCTCTTTTAGTTTAAAATTGTTTCCCTCTATCGTGTCTGTGCCCATGTAAAAAGACCATTTCCCTCTTTTTTACAAACTCCCTTAAAGTCCCCTAAAGCCACCAGCAGCAACAACCAGCAGTGGGTTCAGATGTGAGCTGCTTCCCCAGGCACGGGATGAGCTCTCAGTGTCTGAAGTGAAAATGGAAGCTGTGTGTAAGCAACTGGCTGCCCCATCAGAGGCTGGGAGACAAGGTGATGTGATTTTAGTGCTGCATGTAACTGGAATCTCCCAGTGAGCCTGAGACACTCCAGCAGTCACCTGCCTTTTACACAAGCTGTGTCATGTATCAGCTCCTATGGTGGCATAAAGGGCTCTCTATTTTCTGTAGGTAGCTTTACAGCTCCTGTTACAACGTTATCTCAGCTCTTTACAACCTTTATTGTATCTCCCCCACCTCTTCAGGCAGGTAGTCAGAGTTATTTCTGTTCAACAAGAAAAAATTGAAGTGCACTGAGAGATGCACTGAAGATCCCAAAGGAAATAACCAACAAAGAAAGTAGGGAACTGAACTTAGATCTCTGCTCACCACTGAGCTGCCTTAAATAAATCCTAAACAAAAGCTATAGTACTTCTATAGCAAGAGCAAGTTCCTAAAGATCTTAGAAATAGATGTCCTTTAGGTACATCCCTAGGGCTTTTTGGTTGCTTTTGCATAGCGTGCCTTGGCTGCTCTCGCAGGCATGCAATGATTTGTGACAGAAAACCCACTATCTTTTATCCATGCCTGCTTGAGTTAGCAAGTGTGATCACTTGTGAACAAAGACACATGGGTATGGAACTGACAGCTCTGTCAATCAAATAAGGTGGCACAGCCAAGGCTCAGGAGCTGGAGGTGGGGTTGATGTTGCCCCTAAATTTTGGTCTGATAGCTGAGGTAAAGCAAGGTTTGATTTGGGAATGCACAAGCCAAATTTGTGTATTCCCAAAGCACTGCTTTTAGCTTCCTGATGCATTCCTTCTGGCTGGTTTGAAGAAGTCTGTTGGGCTCTCCAGGAGTTTCTGCAACAGCTCCTCTTTTTCTCTCTGTGTAGAAATTGGTGGAATTACAAAGGTCAAGGCCAGGCTGGATGCAGTCCTGAAAAACTTGATCTAGTGGGTGGTAACCTGTCCCATGGCAGGGGATTGGAACTAGATGATCCTTGAAGTCCCTTCCAGCCCTAACCATTCCATGATTCTGTGATTTTCTGTGTTGAGATTGCCCCATGCCTAGCAAAATCATTATATTGTATAGGAGTAGTCAAGGTATGGAGGGCCAAAGGGCTGGTACCCCAACCTTCCTCCATTAATAACAGGGCTGGAGACCCAGTGATCAGTCACTCCCTAGTCACCTTTTTCAGGCCACTCAGGATCTTCTAGGCATGTCAGTCCACTTGCAGCACCCCATTTCTAGCTGAAATGCTTCATCTCTTGACATGCAGGGCACAATCCATATCTCAGCCCTCCTATTGTGCTTCCCTGTGTCTCTCCCAGTTTTGCTTGTCTTTTAAAGAGAACATAAATTGTGCTTTGTATTCCATTTGTGGGGAAATTCCTGGATGTCTGTGGTATCCTGACCTTTCTGGTTGCATGACAACTTTCACTCCCATTCTTCAAGTGTCTTTCTTCTCTATCCACCTGAGTGTCCCCAGACTGATCCCTCATCTCTCCAGGCTCTCACATGACAAAATGGAGAGGTGAGTACCTTCTGGTATAGGACCTTCTCAGGCCTTTTTCTCCCTGAAAGAACAGCAGCACTGGCTAAGGTTTTCCAGAATTAAGTCATCCATTCAGCACCTTCCTGGAGCCACAGTGGGGAGCGAGATGATCCCATGAATCCATTTCTCTGTCCTCTCAGCCAAAGGTCACCGACTGGGGAGCTATTTTGGCAAAAACTGTCCAATTCAAGGACTAATAAACAAGCCCTCTTGGACACAGTATGGTTTAGTTGGGCTGGAAGAGGGAGGAAGAAAGTTTTCTTTCCAAGTCCTGCAGCGATCCCAGATTTGGTAAACCCACTCTTTCCCTTTCCTCTTCTTCCCTCACCTCCCAAGGGTACAGCTCCAGTATTTATGAATGCAAATGCTTCTGGGGTCAAAAGCAGGTCAGAAAATGCTGTGCAAGCAGGATAACATGTCCTCTGTTCCACCCGGGCACATACTGCAACACAAACATGCTGCCTGTGCCCCTTAAGTGCTCTGTTCTCACCCTCCCTCCCACTCCAACTTGGGCCCTGCTCTGTGCAGAATTTGGCTTTCTGAATTCACGGAGGCTGAAATGGTCAATATCAGCCTGATCTGCTGAGCAGCCCTGGGTCTGTGTTTCTAAAAATGGATGGGGTTATATAATTTTTTTTTTTTTTTGAGGGGGAGGGAAGTAAAGGATGGAAAATCACCATCAAAAGCTAAAGCTGTGCTCATGGGCTGCGGGTCACTGCTAAGGCAGGGAGGTTTCTCAAGAAATACACAAACTCAGCCCTCTGTGGCAACACTTCTTTGGAAGGCAGAACCTCATCCTCAGCTTCCAAAGGCACAGTGCCTCGTGCAGAGTGTGGGCTAGGCTGAGTTCCTGCTCTGGCTCCTCATTCACCTGCCTAAAAGCCTCTTGAAGTCTCTGGGGGTCGTTTTGACCCTTATTCCCTGCCTTTGCCAGATGTGTATAGAGGAGCAAGGTCTGCTCCTTGGCAGGGAGCAGACTGAGCCTCTTCTTTCTGTCCCTCTTGGTATCCACAGCAGTCCCAGTGATTAAAAGAGTTTCCTGTGCTGTGTGAATGGTGCTGTGAACTTCAGAAGACATGTTGGTTTGGCTTTTACTGAAGCAGGAGTCCAGGGAAAGCCCTCTTGATCCATGGGAGCATCTCTGCTTTCACAGCACAGCCCAAGAACATCCCTGCACCTCTCCGTGTCTCTGCCTGCCTGGGGGACATTGGTATCTTATTAACTAATTGGTCCTCATGACAGTCCTGTGCTGCATCTGTTCCAGGTCAGGGAGAGGGGAAAACTGATTCCCATCATTGCCTGGGGAGGTGATGGGGAGCACATCTCCACCCTGCCCAGCTGGCAGGAGTCCAGCCCTCCCCTGTCTGCCCATGGTGCCTTCAGACATCCCCTGGTGCCCATAATAAGGCCATTTATGAACGCTCCTTATGCTGCAGGATTCCCTGCACAGGAAACACAAGCAGACTCTAAGCATGACCACAGTATATTTATACATCAGTTTTCCTTTTAACCTTGGTCACCAGCAGCCTCCTGATCTGTAAGTCCTGATCCTATTTATATACTGGTTGCCATGCTAAGCAGCATCGTGCTGACCCAGCTGCCCTCCTTACTGCAGATAATCTAACTTATCATCTTGCTTCCTGCTTGGAGGATAAGAAACATATTTAAAAACTGACAGCTGGAAGGGTAGGGTAGTTGTCACCCTCACTGGTGCTTTAAGAAGCAGAGTGTAGGTAACCCATGAAATCTAAATGCAGTTTGTAGGTAACCCAAGAAAACCAAATCCATCCCTCCTTCCCTGTTTGTTTTCTGCTCAGCAATAGTTGACACAGGTCACTCTGTCCTGTGAAGGGAGAAGGCCACATTCAGTGGAGAAGAGAGATGACTCCTGAGATTGTAAAGTCACCTCTGGACCAAATTCAACTCCTGATGTCAGTGGAAAAGCATTTCCAGTCTGGGCTGTACATGACAGTGCCCTGCACCAAAGCAATCCTTGTATAAATGAGCCTGGAATTGCACTGATCGCTTAGAGAAAGGTGATAGGGAAATAATATGGGAAACATTGTGGAATTGATTGAAATCATCTTCTTTAAAGGTAAAACTAGCAGGGGGAACTGTACAAAAATAGGAGCTGCTCCTGTCATGTTTCCTACATTCATCTTTCTCCTTCCTTCCCCATCAAAGCATTGCCCCATCTTGTGCATGGAGAAGAAAGACATTTTGGGGGAGAAGAAGCTGGAGACCTAGTCGTGGAGTGTGAGGAGGCCAGACTGCAGTTCCCCAAGCATCAATCATCTGTCAGCTTCCAACACTTTACCATCACAGCTTGAAAGTTCACTTATCTGATGCAAAACATCAGACCGTAATCCACAGTCGAGCAGGCACAGATTAACTTTACTGAGAGCACTCATGGCCTTTACAAAGAAAAGGACAGCCAAATGCAATTCAGTGGATGTATTTCTACTAAAACCCATGTGCCTGCAACTGTCTGGGTTAGAACACGCACAGGCTGGCTGCAATTCCCCTCCCAATGAGGTCATTTGAAACAGTACAACAAACATTGCTAATGCTGCTGCATCATGCTGGGCTGTCAGACAGATCCCAGGGCTTTCATGCAGTGCCATATATATATTTATACTTATTTAATTAGGAAATGCAAATGCTGGTCAGAGACAAAGCCGAAAATGCCGACAAAGGCAGATCATGCTTCCGTTCACATGGAGGGCCTCACTGCTGACGAGATACGGCTGCATCAGCGGTTTCTTTCGGTCCTATCTGGCTCTGCTAAGTCCCATTGATTAACAGCAAATTGTCTGCAGGGATGTCATTTTCCAGGGGAGGCGAAGGGGTACGGGTGGAGGGTTGGGGTTGCCCCTAAGCTGGCAGCTTGGTGGGGGGCTGTAATTATAGAAGCATGGAATCACACAATAATTAAGATTGGAAAAGACCTCTAAGATCATTGAGTCCAACCATTAACCCAACACTGCTGGATCCACCACTGAATCGTGTCCCCAGGTGCCATATCTACACGTCTTTTAACTCCTTCCAGGGATGGTTACTCCACCACTTCCCCAGGAAACCTATTCCAGTGCTTGACAACCCTCCTGGGGAAGAAATTTTCTGCATTATCCAATATAACCCCCCACTCACCCCTGGCACATCTTGAAGCTGTTTCCTCTTGACCTCTCACTTGTTACTTGGGAGAAAAGACCTATCCCGACCTTTCTACAACATCCTTTCAGATATTTGTACAGAGTGATAAGGTCTCTCCTGAGCCTCCTTTTCCCCAGACTAAACAACCCCTGTTCCTTCAGCTGCTCCTCCTAAGACTTGTGCTCCAGATCCTCAAGGCTTGAGACACCATTTCCTGGACTGGAAAAGCTCATGGTCTCAGAAAGAGGTTGGGAAAGGTTGGGAAGGGCTGCCTGAGGATAAGACAACATAGAGGTGACTGTCTCTCCTAGGTCTGGTTCAAAATTTTGGAGTGCTGCAACTGTGGGTAGATAGGGACACAAAGGGGATGAAGGACATGAAGGGGATGCATGTAGTGTCCTTTCCAAAGCAGAGAGTGACTGTGCAGGATGGGGCTGGAAGAAGCAGCCTGGATGAAACATCCTTCAGAGCAGCTGACCATCATCATAGAATCATAGAATCATGGAATCATAGAATTGTAGAATGGTTTGTGTTGGAAGGGTCCCTAAAGACCATTCAGTTCCAACCCCTGCCATGTGTAGGGACACCTTCCCCTAGACCAGGTTGCTCCTTGTCTTCTCTTGGCTGGATGTGTGCCTGTAGGAAACGTCCAAGATTTGGATAGGGAGGGTTTTGTGTTTTTGCTGTTTGCTGTGGAATTGTGAAAGAAAGGACTCAATAACAACAGCTTGTCAGGACATCCAGACACCACCACACATCACACCCCTGTCCACAGCAGGTTGTGTCTGTCCCAGTCTATACTGGAGGCATCACTCTCCCAGCAATGGCAATGTCCTCTGGTGTAGAGAGATCCTCCAGGTTCAGTGCCCAGATGTGCAACAGCCTCGGTGGATAAACATGGAGGCTGATATGAGACAGCCTGATGAACCTTGAGGACATTTCCATTGCTTCTGTTTGCCACAGTTTTCCCCAGAAAACTGCCCTCGTGCCATTAGGAGCAGAGTGACCAAGGGATGGGACTGATTGCAAGGCTGTACATACTTCAGACTACAGCAGGGGGCTTGGGACTAGGTGATCTTTAAGGTCTCTTCCAACTCGAAACATTCTGTGATTCTATGAATTTCACTATAAGAAAAGAAAAAAAAAGGCCAACAAAACTCCAAGAAACCAACATGGAAACAATTTGAAAGTTCAGATGAGTCTGCTTTAACCCTGAACAAAAAAAAACCCCTTTGCCTATCACCATCCTCATTTGGGTCTGAAGTAGGAACTGGAGTGAGAGTTCCAAATCAAAAATGTCATCCCTCTGTCCCTTGATCTTGAAGGTTAACTCATCTCACAGCTGTAGGATGCTCATATTCTCCTGAATGGCACAGTTCAAAGTGGAAACACTGAATACTCATGATTCTGCTTTCTCAGGGACGTGTCTTCATGGTATTTACAATAAATGTTGCTGACTATATAGGGAAGTGCTTCTTCTACCAAAGCCAGAGAGCAAAGTTTCAACCAGAAGCCCAGTGTAGACAAGCCTTTGGTGAGGAGTCTCAAATTAAGATTCAACCCTGGATGATTTTCCAGCCAGCCTGAGATTTTTTTACTCCTTTATTTTTCTTGTCACAAGTTTAAACTCTGAAGTTAATGTTTGCTTCTCCAACCTCAGTGTTATTCTCTTGAAACAGTCACATTCTGAAGTGTTCATCTGTACTAAATCCCCAGTGAGTTGTGCTTTGAAGAAATGGTGCTGGGATAATGTTTGGTACCCAACAGAAGATTAGGAGAAGAGACATTCTGCCAAATTTAAAGTTTATCAGAATTGCTACGATGCAGATTTAGAACAGAATGAAACTCGTTGGAGGATTTTCTGAGCTTTAGCTTTGGCAAACCCCGCTGTTTTGATCTGCCTCCTATTCCCCAAAGAACCCTGAAAGTAAAAGAGAAAATTGTTTCCAAATAAGAATAATTATAGCTTGCATAACACAGTCTTGCATTCAGTTACAAAGTCAAAGAAATCAATCAGGACATCTCACTTGTACAAACAGTGTCTTCACTTTCATGGAGGAATGTTTCATGATGCCCCCAATCTCAAAAATATTCAGCTACACTTTGTTCTGGGTTTTAAAGTTCAAAAGTTTCAAAAAACCTAAACAATCCTCATACTCACCCCCACTCCCTCTTTCTAAAGACCTGCCTTGAAAGTGGATTCCTAAACTTCTGGGTTGAGAAAATACAGGTTAAAATATCAGTTTTGCCCTTCAATCTATCTGTGCTTGCTCCAAGGTCTTTAATAAGTAAATAACTCTGGAATTTTATGCATTTGTTTCTTTCTTCTCTTTATTTATTTACTTTTTTTTTAGGGCAGTACATACTTTGTGGCATGGATGTCTGTGCCTCAAGCTTTCTTCTCTCTGTCTAGCATGTAGGGAGACAGGGATCTCTGACTACAATACTCCCAATAAACAAATAATGAACAGTTCAGTAGTGGTTAGTTCTTTGGGGTAGGACACTATAATAAAGCCCATCCTAAATAACTGTCTAGACATGTTTTGGGCATAAGCTCTAATATGATAATTCTGGGGAATTTTCTTTCTGAAAGCACAGGCTTGTGGAGCAATGCCCTCCTACTCTAAAGTGTCTCTGCCAGCACTCTGGGATGCTGCACGGCCATGGCAATTATTGGAAAGATGGAATAGGTTTGCAGCAGTGCCAGCAAATTCCATGCCCTTGAGGAGGAGGGGAGGCAGCCTTGGTAGGAGCTGGGTCACAGAAACAGAAAGGCTGCTCTTCAGTAGCTGCTGCCCATGGGCTGGTGCTCTTTTACTCTGCCACTTGCACATATTGAAACCCAGCTGCCTCCAAACACTTTTTTGGTCAAGAAGATTACAGAGGTCTTTGGCTGAAGTTTTGTGGAGTGTGCAGTTAGAGAAGAAGTGCATTGCAGGTCCTTTTTCTTCAGATACAGGGTGTGGTGTGATGTGACAGCAAATGTGACAGCAGTTTCTGTGGTTATCCAGAGTCTGGAGTACCTGGAGGACCTGCCTCGCCCTCATTGCCTGTTTAGAAACCAAGTGACCATTTCCAATTGACTGAATGTCCCTTGGGAAAACCATAGCTGTGCTGGTGTCATTTTTGGGGCAGGGTCAGGAGATGGACTTGATGATCTTTGTGAACCCCTTCCAACTCAGGATATTCTAGGATTCTATGTAGTTTCACCTCTGCAGACTTCACCTCAACTTATTTCCAAGTAAAAGAATATCAAGCTATTTTCTTAGGTTCTGCCATTTCAGGGAAGGAGAAACACTGGGTACTTGCATAGTCGTGTTGGAATCGTGTAACAGAACCTATCAAAAAGATAATCTCAACTAGTTTAAAAACAGCTTCTATTTTTGCAGTGGTGATGAACCCACTTGTGTCCACAGAACAAGAACTGAGGGATCTGCAAATCCCAGGGGCAGTTGCAAGGCAGGGGAGATTTCCATTTACCTTTTGTGCTTCCTTTCCATGGAGGTCAGAGACCACGTGGGTGTTCCATCCTATTCCTTCCACCTCAGAAAGCCAACAGAGGGATCGGATTCACTTTACTGATACAGATACCCAGCGTAGGTGTTTGGACTGAGGTGTCTCCATGTGATTTGGGAGCCCAAAGGAGATTTAGTTAAAATAGCTAGCAGCATCTGGGCAGGGATCCAGCTGGTCACATGTAGGTGCCTGATATAGAGTGAGTTATGTCACTGCTCAGACTATTGATCAAGCTGATGTTCAATTCAGTTTTCCCAATACAGATGTGTAGCAGATAAATTGTGTGCTGGAAGTGTTGGCTTCATTGCCTCAGAGGGAACCTAAACTCAGTGGTTTTAATGCAGAAGACATCTATGAGTGGCTGGTTTGATGAGCTCCATCACAGTGAGAAGGATGACAGGTCAGCCTCGATGGAGCAAAGAATCTCTACTGCATTACTTTGACAAATGTACAGAAAGACAGACAGGTGCTTGCCCCACTCTTCAGATTATGAGGGCAAGAAATTCATCTTCATTCTGCTACTTAGGTAATCAGGGACAAATATCTCCAGTTTTCTTCCCTGTTCTCTCTTCCTCTAAATAGAAAGAGAGAAATGGGTTTTGAACATCCCAAACCCACCAAAAATGGGTTCTGAATGGCTGAAGTCACTTGGTGTGTTCAGCCTGGAGAAGACTGAAGGGAGACCTCATTGCAGTCTAAAACTTCCTCATGAGGAGCAGTGGAGGGGCAGCACAGATTCCTGTTCTCTGGTGGCCAGTGACAGGACTCGAGGGAATGGCCTGAAGTTGTGCCAGGGGAGGTTTACGTTGGATATTAGGAAAAGGTTCTTCTCCCAGAGGGTGGTCGGGCACTGAACAGCCTCCCCAGGGCAGTGGTCACAGCACCAAGGCTGAGAGAGATCCAGGAGCATTTGGATGATCCTCTCAGGCACAGGGTGTGACTCTTGGGGATGGTCCTGTGCAGGGCCAGGAGCTGGACTAGATGATCCCTGAGGGTGCCTTCTAATTTAGGATATTCTGTGATTCTGTGATCCCTGGGGATTATTTTCAAGAGGCAAAGCAAGTCGGAGCAGGAAACTCTTCACTGCCAGTGTTGCATTTTCAATTAGCTTTATGCATTCCTGTGGTTTGTGTTTATTTCCAGACGAAGATGTTAAGGCTCTGACCTGCTCCAACACAAGCAAGATTCAGGTCCTGTAGACACATGTGACACAATGTGCAGTGCCCTTCATGGTTGGTTTGGTCACCACCAACACACCTTTGCCTCCTGCTGGACGTGTGTCCTGTGTTCAGTGTGACACCAAGAATGTAACACCATGGCGTGGGCAACTGGAAAACCAGGACTGTGGGGTATACAGCCCATCCCCACAGAACCAACACAGCCAGGGATTCTTCCCAGTCCTTCTCATCAACATCTTAAACTGCCCACAGTCCTTCCCAGGCAGAGGGAGCTTTGTGGGCACAAGCTGGATTGTTGGGGAAACCCCAAAAGGAGAACGCCTTCTTGGAAGGGAACCCCTTGCTGGCCCACCAGCCACATTTTTGGCTCTTGTGTTTAAAAGCTGTTTTAAAACTGAAAATAAAGAAGCAGTGTGAACCCTATAGAAATCCCTCGTGGCAGGGACCACCTAAGGGCTGAATAAAGCCTCTGCTACAGCCAGGAGTGCCAATAATGTGGGACAAGCCCATGTCAGTCATTGCCACCAACATTCCCCATATGGGAAGCATTTTACACCAAAGGTTTCCTTAATTGCTGTGCACTCTGTTTTCAGAGTCAAACACTGGAATTTATTTTGCTTTGGGGCCATGGCTCAGCTTGAGAATAAATTGCCTTTGGGTGGACACAGGAAGGGAGCAGGGTACATCGTGTCCTCCTGAGCTATCCCTCACCTTCCAGGCCAGGCTCAGGCAAGAACAATAAACAAGATCAAGCCCCTCCTGCCTGAATCCCCATGGCACGTGTTGCTCTCACGTGGCTCCTACCTGAGACCGAAGAGCTTTAGTGAGTGACAACAGTTTTACTCAGAGCCTCCCCTCTGCCCTGCGCCACAGGATCTTATCTGAGCACAAGAACCACAACTGAAAGATTTTTCTCGCAGAGGGGAAAACATCAGAGATGTTATGAAATGTGTTCCTGGCTCTTGCCTCGCTCCGTGGTGGGTGGAATGATTTAAAAACACAAGTGCTCTCCCTCTCCTACCTGGCTCCTCTCTTTACCAGGATCCTAAACCTCGCCGGAGGGCATTGAAAAGTTTCCCAGGTGGAAATGCCTGAGTGTTTTGCAGACTCGTGGCTCCTTCAAAATTGTCTCCATGCTTGGGCCCTGACCCTACCCATCTGTCAACAGGGCAAAGTACATGTCTGTGAGCTTTTCCCAGGAGCACAGCGAAACTCACTTCCCTCTGCCTGGTCCCAACATGTTTCAGGTCGGATTAAAAACTACAGAAGGCTGATGCTGCCTTTTTAATGCATAGATGTGGGTTGATTACCAGGGAGTGGTCACTTCTCTTCTGCTTTCTTGGCAGGGGTAAGGAAAGAGAGGGAGAAACACACTGGAGAGAAGCAATTCACCCTGTGAGAGTCTCTCTGTCCGCAAATCTGAAACATCTCAGGAATTCAAGGTGAAGCAGACACTACGGCAACAGTCACGGTTATTGTCCCAGGAAATATAACTTCTTTTTCCTGGAATTTCTGAGGCCAGTGGCACAGACACATTCATGGGAACTGCCTCAGCTTTGAAGCATGTCAAAATCCCAGATGTTTCCAACTCCATCCCCAGTTTTCAGCTGTCAGGATGATGGACAGGAGTAGGTGAGTCCTTCCATCCCAATAGTTTTGGGATGCTATAGACTGTTTAAACTGAACTTGGCCGAGAGAAAAAGGCTCCAAAAGTACTAATTCCAAGTAGTTTAGTGTAAATAGGTAGCCTGAATGAAGTCAGAGAACATAGTAATTCCCCCACTGAGGAAAGGTCTGTGCAGTGAACTCCTTCCTTACAAGGCACCAAAGAATTTAAATTAAAACCTGAGGTAGAGGGAAAGCCCCACTAGAAGCTCACAGGCATGGAAAGTCCAACCACGAGCTTCCAAACAACAAATCCAGGCAGGTTCTGTCATCCAGGAACAGCTTGTTTGGCTTGATTAGAATAAAATGGATTTAGAAACAATAAATAAACTTTCTCTCCTACCCCACCCAGCCTAGGATCTGCTGGAGGCTGAGACGGTTTTACATTTTCATGGATGCCTTTCACAATAACCTCAAGGCTCTGGGCTGAAGCTGCTCAGTCTTGTGGAAATGTTGCCGAGGCTTTTGTGATGATAAACATGGTATTAAAATGGCTTTCTGTGATTTGCCTCCCCATAAATAATAAGAAGGTGTTGTGCTTACACAATGATTCAACTTTAGACCACTTCAAGGAAATAAGATTCAAAATTATGGCTTCTGTCAGCATGAGGGGAAGAAGTTCTTCTCTTCTTCTTTGGGAGAGAATACATGAAAACCTGGGAGTACCAGGTCTGGAAGAGTATGATGAAGGAATTTATGGAGTTCTGAAGATGAAGCATGTTCCAGAGGAGGCTGTAACTCACATAAACTAAAAAGATCTGCAGGATTTCACCAGTTGCATGGGAAAGGAAAAGAAACAAAGAGCTCCAAAGTATCCATGGCAGTAGAAGGAGGGTCTTCCAGACCTGCACCCTGAAGATACAGGCTAGTAAAGTCGTATAACAAGCAGTTATACAAGGAATCCCTGGAATTTAATGAGGAGCCTGAGATCTCTCACTGAACAGGAGAGAGTAAAACAATTCTGGGAGAAGAGAGGTGGTCTCAGGGTTGGATGGAGAGGTGCAAACACTTATCTGTCCAGTGTGAGTCCCCATCTTACAGTCAGTGGTGTGAAGGGGTTCCAGGTCCCATTATAAATGTATGGGACATAAAGCCCTTGGAGAAGTGTGTAATGCTCCCAGTCCTGGAAATTTAGTCATTCTTTCTACTCCTGCTTGTTCATCTCCTTTGCCAACCCAGTTCCCTTCTGGATGAAGTTGCAGGAGAAGTGACCAGCACAACCACCAAGCCGCTTCCCTGGGCTGTCCTGTGTGGAAAAGGACATTATTGAGGATGTAGCTCCATCTACTGCCATAAAGGGAAATGTCAGTCTTCCACCGGCATCTGTCTTGGTGCATTAAACAAAGTGAACTCGGCATAGAAATGACTCACTCACCTTTTTAACTTAAAAAAAAAAGGAAAAAAGAAAGCAAAACAGAAAAACCACCCAAAACTAAACACAAAATCCCCCAAACCAATAAAGACCCACTTCTTGCTTTGTAGTTTTGGGATATTAAAAAATCCAATGAAAACAATTCTAGAAAAGTGGAAAATAATAATATAATTTTTTTTTTTTTTTTTGGTACTCAGATTTCCAATTCACCCTAGAAAAGTTGTTTTACCTGCAATAATTACCCAGGTTCTGGAAAATCTGCCCCAAAACACTGCAGCTTAACCTTACAGCAGAAACTTCAGTTGGGATGAGCTTGTTTTCAGTGGATTGGTTTTCCCCTGGGTTCTGTCTCTGAAAGGGTAAAGACTTAGTGTAAAATATTGCTTTGATTCTCCTTGTGGTCAATATGGAGAAGACAACAATTTCAGGGGGCAACTTGTCCTCCTCTTGGATGCCTGGCTCAGGATTTCATGGGTGTCCCTCTCCCTGAATAGACACAATGGACAAGAGACATCCAGAGATGGAAAAAAGACCTTTTCGTTTTAACTGTGACAGTGGAAACAACTTACACGGGACAGTGCTATTGGAAAGGAAATATGGATTGGGTCTCCTCCCCTTAAACACACAGTCCATCGGATTTGAGTGTGAGGAGAGAGCCAAGTAGAGCTGTGAGTGTCTGGAGAAGGGCAAAATCCATAGCCATGAGCACTGCTGGTGGGCAGAGCATGCTGGCAATATTGTCACAGCATGAGACTTGCCAAGAAAGCCAGCTGCAACTCTAAAGACCCCAAATTGCCAGTGACATGTCCCTGGTGGCATGATGTCACCCTGCATCTTGGTGCAAGTTCTCCATGGCTGGAAGTCCTCCAGGAAAGGATCAGCAGACATGGACCAGTTGCAGGACCTGGAGGGTGAAGTTCTTTCACCTTGTTTGTTTTTTTCCCTTTATTACTACTTTTTATAGATCTGAGAATCATTCTAATCTTTATCAAGGACTAATTAATATCAGCAACATTATTAATGGCACAAAGACAGTGAGAGCAGAGGAGTCTCTAACAGCCCAGGAGAAAAGTCTTGCTCAAGGATTTAATCCAGGGGATTTTGCTTCTGATGTTAAAACAGGTTCTTGGCTGGTTTAAAACACCTAGGTGATATTTATTCACCTGATCCCTCATTTTCCAGCTCTCTTTTCACTAGGAAAGGTGTTGCTACACCCCAGTAGTGGTTTCACATCACACCAGGAGCAACTCCCAAGAGATGTAAGGCTTTCAGAAAGGGTTAGCTGGGAGCAGGACAAAGGAGGATGTGATCCAAGTGGGGACTCCTTCCGAGAGTAAAAAGCACCTAAAAATATTAAAAACCTGCTGAAAATCGAAGCTTTATCCTGAATTCTCTGAAATAGTCAGAAAGAGGTGACTATGGATTTCAGCATCACTGGGACTCCTGAGGGACACGCGCTGTGGTCCCGCTCGGATTCAGCAGCAGGCACTGGTAATACTTGTATTGATGTCAACAAAAGCAGGAGCCAGTCTCAGCTTGCAGAATCCAGGGGACAGTGCATTGGTCACCAGAGACAATGGCAGCCTTTCTATTGACTTCACTGGGCTCAGGCTACGTCTGTGAAAGCTGGCCTTGTGTTGCACAGAAAGGGAATGGCTTTGGGACTGCATAGCTCCAGGGATTAGTGATAAACAAAGAGCCTTTAACTTCTAGGTCAGTGCTCTGAACCTCTGCCAAGCTTCTGGCCACTGAATGCTGTTGCCATTTGTACAGAGGCAGCTGATGAATGAGTTTAGCAGATCCTGGCATGGTCCTGGACAGAAAATGTCCATATCATTGTAAAGCCAGTCTTCTGTTTTTTCCTTTAAGAATCAAGGGGACTTGTGAGATAGATAATTTTGCTGCTGACAATGTTCCCAGATGTGTGATACCTGCTGACAGGGAGAAGTTTTCCTTTGAGGAAAGATGTCCTCACTCATTTGGTTGGCCATAGCTGTGGTTGGGACAACATATTCCTGCTTAGCACCTGGCCCAAAGGTTTCAGCTGGTGGTAAAACAGATTAAATGAGCAGCTGTAAGGATCTGAATTTCAGACCAACCCATTCTGTCAGCTGTGTCTCCTCCTGGGCAGTCCCCACTGCTGTCTGTCCCTACTCAAACAGGTTTAACCTGAGCTGTATTTGTGCCCTTGCGTGTTCAGGTGAGTCCTGGATCCCTGAGCTGATGCTCCTAGAGCTGATATTCATTTTTGCCTGGTCAGACATACTGTGAACTTCCATGATTTAGCTCTATTTCATAGGATCATCAGATATTTCTTCTGGGCTTGTAGCTCATCCTCTTCTCTGGGAAGGGTTGGACACGGGGTAGGACATGATGTACAGTTGTAGCAAGAGGCATTATAACCAGGATGTTTGCCTGCTAGGGAATTGCTTTTTTGGAAATGCAAGTTCAAATATCTACTGTCCCCACTTTTTTCCCCACTGTTTTCAATCCCATTCAGTATTTCTCCTTGCTGGTATCATTGACCTGTGGTACTACTAGGTCAATAATGTGCATAGGAAGAGGTACAGCCTGGGACTCAGTGCCTTGGCTGCAACACTGCAATGCCAGCACCTGACCCAAAATGACATGCTAGGGGAGACTTCCAAGCATGTTGTGATCCCCCCCATCTGTCCCTGACAAGCTACAGTGGTACCAGTAGGTAACCCAGAAAAGCAGATGCTCTCTCAACCACCAGAACTTCTCAGACTTCGTGTGATTTGTACCCCAGCAGCTTTTTGGGTTTGTTTTGTTTACTTTTGCTTTTCCAAAAGCTGCTTAGCAATTTTTAAGAACTATCCAGAGTTTAGGAATAGTGAGCTGTGTGGGTCTGCCTGTGAAAGACTTCCCTCATCACGTTCCCACTCATACTGTATTTATTTTAAAAGTATGTAAGATGTCACAGAAATAGGGACAGAAAGGAGGATGCTTGTGTGACTGGAAAAGCTTTTCCAGGAGGGGCAGCTCTTTCCAAACAAGTGATTGGGGAAGACAAATTGGCACAAAGAGTAGGCTGGTTATTACAAAGAGTCAAGGTAATTGCAGGAAAGGGTTACTAAGTAGAGATCTAAAGAAAGATGAGGATTTGACCCCAGGATTCAAGGCCCACCCACTGGATTGGTGCACATGTGAGCCATACTGCAATTTTCTACTGCTTGGTTTATTCACCTCCAAACACTCAGCTATCAAATTGCTGCCAAATTGCAGGCGACTCTCAGAGCCTAAAAAATGACAGGCTAAAAATTCACAGGCATTTTCAGGGGAGGATTGACTTTTAGTAATTTGTGTCTATGCCTTGTAGGAGGGAACCTGGAGTGGAGACTTCTAGATATGGCATCAGACCAGTTTGTGTGGGCTGAGGGGAGAAGACTGAGTTGTTTCAGGTGTGGAAATAGCACTATCAGCTTGTTGGTTTTCCCTGTGTCACTGACACCTCCATGGACTGCAGTTTGGATGCCACCAGGATAGCAACTCGAGACACCTCCCCTGGATGTGGTTGGACCTTGATGGCCCTTGTGGGTCCCTTCCAACTCAGAATATGCTATGATCCAGTGGCATGGCTCTGTGAGGGGGAAACCATTTCAGTTTTGATGGAAAAAAACCACCTGAGAAAAGGTTACACCCCAGTCCTGCCACAGCAGGGTCCCCATGAAGATGGGAAAGGCACACATCTGAATGATCTACTCTGGACTGGAAAGCTGAGAAATTAGAGGTGGGGAAGAGATAACTCAGTGCTAGTCACTCAGAGTCCAAAAACACAAAGCAGAATTCTCTCTCTTCATGAAAAGTGCATCTGCATTATGTTTTTTAATGTGTTGGAATGTCTCTACAGGAAGGAAAGAGATCTCCCTTTAGCCTCATTTCCTTTGGAAAGACACTTATGCCCCACTGAGATCCCTGAAACCAGCTGGCTGGTTCTAATCCCAGTCAGCAGAGAGGGAGATGTCCCCCAGGAATTGGCATGGCCGTGGATTTTGCAAGCAAGTGGCTGGCTGGAAAAAAGAGTCTCTAAGGACTCATATGAGCCTTTAATGAGGGGAAGACAAAGTCACTGGGCACAAAGAAGCCCCGTGAAAGAACAATGGACATAATACGTGGTTCATAAATGTCTCAGTCATGTGCCGACAGAATTTAGACACAGAAGGCAGGCAAGGAAGGATTTTGACTTTGTGAGGAACCGGTTTCCTCATTTTCATTAAAATTTGTTAGTCTGGCACATCTTTTTCCGAGCGAGTCTCACATAATCACACGACTCTGGGAGCAGAGAGTTGCCATCTGCTCCATCTCCCTGGTAGCTGATGCCTCTTTTCCCCATGTTCTTTTTGATGTTGGCTCAGTGTTGTCCGGTGCCTCAAGTCTCATATCCATGTGAGTGATCAGCTTTTCCTTAGAGAGGGGCAAGGAATCTGCATTGCACCCACAGTGAGTGAGAAGCCTTTCCCAAACGCTGACTGGGGTGGGAACGCTGCAGACACAGCAGATCTGAATTTGGTTACAGTTTAATCCTGGAGAGAGCGTTTTTTTGTCGCTAGTTTTTGCTCAGCCTGCATTGCATTTGCCATCTGGCACTTTCTGTCTGCACTAATGAGGGTTCTCATAGAATCGTAGAAACATTTAGGTTGGAAAAGATCTCTGAAGTCATTGAATCCAACCATTAACCCAGCACTGCCAAGGCAGACACTAAACCATGTCCCCAAGTGCCACACCTACGTGTCTTTTAAATCCTTCCAGGGACCATCCCACCACGTCTTCCAGCTCCTCCTGTTTGCTGCCAATGCTGCAGGCACTGGTGTAGATGCACTTCAGCTGGGTTATTGATCGACCACCATTTTTTGGGGAGAAGCCCTAATTTCTACCTGTCCATTTTCAGGTGCTTCCATGGTTTCTAACACATCAATAACTCTTGTGTAAAATACCCTCAGAATTAGAAACACGCAAGGCTGTCTGTTGGTGGGTGGCAGCACCATCTTGTGTTCACTCCTGGAGAAGGGACAGAAGCTTTTTTCTTCACTGAACAGGCTACAGATTCTCAATCTCTTTGGCAGCTCTCCTGAAAAAAATGATAATTATTGGCAAACCCTGAATTAACTTATGACAGAGGCATAAAGTCTAGGCCAGGCTCCATCCTCCATCCCACTCAGGGTCTCCAGGCAGCACTTTTATTTTGTTTGCATATCACAATTGCTTAAAGGTGTGTGCCACTTGTATCCTAGGAGGTCCTCATTCCCATCATATGTGCTCTGGGAAGTTACTAAAACCACCCTTTAAAATCAGACATCTGATGGTTTTTCCCACCCTGTAAAGTTTCTATGCACAGAAACTTTGCATTATCTAGTTTGATGGGCTATATCTGGACTTGATTATCATGTTATTAAATCCAAGTAGAAATTCCCTCCCAGAAAAGCCTCTTGAAACTATTAAAGGCAGTTTCTGCCTGTTTTCAAAGAGGATTTGTACAAAAAAATCACTCCAGGACATTGATATAGTGCAATGAGGTTAATGAATTACTCCTATTATTTCACATTTGAGTATGTAAATAAATCTCTCTTCCTGCAAGTTTGTAACTTCTCCATATCTCCAGCCTCCAGATTTCCCATAGGCAGGATCAAATCTCATTCATTTGCAGAGCAGCAACAAGAGACATCAATACTGATGTACCAAATCACATTGGTGGCATCTCTGTATGATGATGGAGGGGTCACAGAGAAGGGGCAGGACTGAGATTTATGCAGGAAAACAGGATTGTATCTCCTCAGGGTGTGAGATTTCACCTGTCTGGTTAAAGAAGTTCTCAGTATCACTCAAGTGTTTTGGTCAGCAGGCTGTCAGAGAAAAGGCCTGGGGAAGAGAAGGTAATGGTAGCTAAGAAATTCACCTTAATCACAGAGAAAGAGTGAAGAATTGTCTGTGTGCTTGGAAAATGTCTGCAGGAGAGGAGATGTGCATCCACCTAACACACCATGTGCTGATGTAAAGCAATGAGACCATGGCACAGCTTTACACCAGCTGGTGGGTCCTGACCCTTTAAAAGCCTCTGCTCAAAGGCACCTTCCCAGACTCAGCTTACTGCTGGGATGCTGTTTCCCCATCCCTGGTCCCACAGACCAGTGTCTTCTGCACTGGAAAAGTCAAGTATGTACCCCCTGGCTGGAAAAGTTGGGCACTGCCAGGTTAAATCTTGCTCATTCAAACTATACATACAAAAAAGGTGCTCCTAGCAGTATTTGTACTTGCCCTTCTATGCAATTTCTACTATGCTGCTCAGCTTTTCATCTAGATCTGCACTAGATCTTGGTGAGAGAAACCAAGCGACATTTGGCCAGATTTGAAGCAGTGACAGGTTTGCTGCTGGTTGCAAAATATTTGTGTCATAACAGCTGTTGGTGAAAACTGAGAGACTAGAGACCAGGGTTTTGAAACAGGGATGAGGTTGGCCATAGTTTATTCCTTGGTGTCATCTGTTTTGAGGTATAAGTAGGAATTCCCACAGTGGGTCAGGTTTCCTTGGACATACCTACACCAGTATAGACACACACTCCATGTATAACTATGTAGATAAAAGTGGTCAAGCGTGCTGGGAACATTATTGGCCACTGCCAACGTTTGTGAAATGTTAGAACATTCCCTGGCACAAATTTGGCTTATTTTTACTGAGTTACACCCAAACCATTCCCACATTTGGCACTTAGGCCAATCCAGGGACCATTCCCAGCTGGCAGTTTGGTCACAGCCAGGCTTTGGCAGCTGTCAGGTCCATGCCACAGAGTCAAGCTATGACATAGAGGGTGGCCCCAGTACAAGGGAGCATCCCCTGGCATACTTATTTCATTAGTGTGAATGGTTTTAACTCCAGTGCACTGGAAAGATGGGAAGTTTTACAATCCAGATGGAAAACAGGAGACAAGAGGTTGATACAGGAACAGGGAAAATTCAAAAAATATCATGAGTAAGGAGGAGGTTTTGCACTGACATTACCTGCCCACCAAGCCATGACAGTGTGGGAAATGATAACACAGCTGGAGTACATTTGGAAAAGCCTCCCCTTGCAATCCCAGCCACATGGTTTGGGCACTGGGTTGTGGATTTCTTACCTAGGGACAGGGCAAGTTGTGATTACACATCTTTTTTTTAAAAAAAAAAAATAAATAATTCTCTGATGGTTTTGTTTCAGCTGAGATTTTTTCCAACCAGCTTTGCCGAAGAGCTGCCACCAAATTCCCAGGACAGAGTTAACAACAGCTCAACAGCTCTCAGGCAACATGAACAGCACAGATGGCCCAATCCAGTTCTTATTCTTGAACTGATCGGAATTTTAATCTGCTACTGAAAATATTACAAATGTGTGTATGAATGTATGTGTGTACCTCTTGAGACACCTCTCCAACAGCTTGTCCAAGATCCCCTTTCCTCACTGGATCCACAGTCCAACTCCAGCTACTGACTCTCAGATTTCTGCTTCTTGGCTGGTTCAGCCTGGGGTTTGCCATGTCCCAGTCTGCTGATTCCAAGACCACAGGAGAACAGGGAAAGAAGCCATTTGAGAAGGTCATTGGTCACATGTTCTCTCTTACTTGATGGGTTTGGACTTAATGAGGGAATTCAGGGGTGGAGGCTGGAGCTGAAGAGACATATCCATGAGGACAATCTACCAATCTGTGGCAAGGAGACAATTTCCATTGAATAAGGTGTTTAGTGACACAAGGATGTCAAGGAGAGTGATAAAGGAGTTTAGAAAGATGCTGAGGGCAAGGCTGTGTGAACTGGGGAGGGTGAGCAGAAAGGGGACTGGCTGCTGAAAGACAAGGGTGCATCTGACCAGGCAATGCTTGTAGGGACTGGGACAAGTCTTGGAGTATTATAGCAAAACTTGGAGGTTTAGCATCCAACTTGCCCAGAGTCCCTCATTTATGATGAGTCTTACCACTGGCTTCTGCTGAAACCAGGCTTTCCGAGTTATTTTAAGTCTGCAGCACAGAGGTGACAACCTTATTCCATGTTGTGACCCCTGGTGTCACACTCACCTGTGATGGCAGCTGCAGAAAAGGAGGAAGGGAGAGTGATTTATCATCTAGGAGTCAGTGGTGTTATTAGTTAGGATTGTAATGTGAATAAATTGTATTATTCCCCAGCCATGCAGCTCTTGCACAGGCAGCACAGAGGAGGCCCAGGGGTGGAAAAAGTCCCTCCTGTAGGAGAGTGCATCATCACAGGATTGTTTATTTGGAAAAGACCTCTAAGATCATTGAGTCCAACCATTTAATCACAGAGCAGTTCAGAGGGCTGTGAGTAGCCTGTTCTCCTGCCCTGAGCAGGGGTGGCAACTTTTGCTCCCTCTGAGCTCAGAAGGGACCTGGAATAATTCATGATTCCCACCCAGTGGATCTGAGACCAAGATGGCCCATCCAGCTTCAGGCTTCTGTGTAGGGACTGATGTGAGGGTTGGGAATTATTGGTGCAGCCTCTCAGCAGCAGGAAATCAGCTATGACTGCCAGCTCATTTCATTGCTACCAACAAATGGCTGTCAGATAAAAATTACTTTCTTTCATGCCCAACCTCAGCTGGATTCAGCAGCTGTACAAGTGAAGTGGATGTATGTAACAGACTCAGACAACTCCAGTACTCAGGAATTATGGTTCCAGGCATAAAAATGCCCCAGATTTACTACATCACATCAATTACTGTCAAACAACTGCAGTGGATAGTCACTCTAATTTCAAGACACGCTCACAACTGTTATTCTGCTGCATTTACCTTCCATGCATATTTTAATGAGTTATAAATGAGTTTGCTGGCAGAAAACTCCACTCAAATAGCTGATTAAAGCAACTCATTAGGAGAGCAGATTTTAAATTTGCAAGAGTCAAATAGGCACACTGGAAATAAGCTCAAAGTGTAACACTCACCCAGGTGGGCACAATAAAAATGCTACCTCGACTGGGCTGGGATGGGCAGCCAAAAAGCACAAATGAGCAGGCTTGGTCACCCAGAGCAACAAAATATCTTCTTTAATTCCTTGTTTTCTCAGGAAAAAAACTTTGCTAAAAAGCTCTAGCTCATGAATTCAGAGCTATTTCCAACTCAAGGGCATCAATTCACGGGATCAACACTTAAAATCAGACTGAGTTTTTGATAGAAAAGTGCTGCTTGTGGAAGAATTACAAGTAATTGAAGGAAATTAGGCAATAATTGACCAACAGCTGGGATTCAAGTCTGAAGAAAAATCCCTATTTGCTGATTCCAAGAACACAGCAAAAGAGGGAAATAAGCTGTTTGGGAAGATTAGTGGTCATGTGTTGCCTGTGTAGCTTGTGCTGTCCTCCACATTAGGGCAATTTGGTAGGACCAGCTTCTTTCAGGAAAGCTCTTCTCTTCCCCCTTCAGTATTCTGTGAACCCTTGAGGTTCTTGTGGGTCAAAAGTAGAGAGCCAGAGTAATCTGGCAGTACAAATATGTTTATTGACTTGCCATGAGCAGGAACAATTCATCATGTCTGTGTGGCTGTCTCCATACCAAGAAATTAAACAGCAAAGGACCTGGATTGTAAGGATTCAGTTACTAGAAAGATTTAAAAAAAAAAAAAAAAGAAAATAATTGAATTCTTTCTAGCTGAAAAACTTCCAGACAATTTCTACCATCCAAAACTTAGCATGGGTCACAGGGCAATTCAAAAGTCAGTTTTGATGGGACCTGTCTTGGAGGTGAAAGAGTTGCACTTGATGGAGGTGAACAGGTTGTCACATGGGACCTGAGGACCACAGGAGGAGACCTGACCATGATGAGTTTCTTAGTAGGTAATCTCTCTTTTCTGTTTATTAATTTTCATTTCAATAGATCCAGAAGTTGAATGGGGCACAAAGAAAGAGATAAGGAGAGAAAAAATCAGAGAACAGGATTGTTAAGTCTTACTTAGCTGGAAAAGGAGGAGAAAAAGAACACTGAAATCCTTCCTTTCCTTATATTGGTTCCAACAAAGTGTGTGGGGTGTTAATTTTATGGGTACAGTGCACAACATGAAGACTGGACTATGTCCTAAATTCAGCTCAGATGCCTGAACTTTAATTGCTTCTTCCTCTTGACTGTACAGGATGGCAGAGTCTGTTAGACTTGTGTTTTAGGTGACCGTAATCACTGACCAGTGATTTCACACTGGAAGGAAAACAACCATGTAGATGGAGCCAGTGTTGGACTTTAGGAGCAAGGTAATTATCCAAGTGATCAAAGTCAGACTCAGGATCAGGGGGCTGTCCTGGACTGGATTCATAGTGCTGGCAACTCCTCATGGGTTTAAGTGACATGCCTAGCTGGGATTCTCACCTTTTACTCTGCCTTCCGTGGGAGCTGCTGTGGGTGGTGCTTGGAGGAGTGACAGCAATAATTCATCAAAGCTTTCTCTTGCAGGTTTATCTGGTAAAGAAGAAAAGTAGTTAGAATCAGAGATTGCTTAGGGTTGGAAGGGACCTTAAAGGTCATCTGTCCCAATGTCCTTACCATGGGAATGGATGCCACCCATCAGGTTGCTCATGGTCTATCCACCCTGGCCTTGGACACTTCCAGGGGTGGGGCAGACACATCTTCTCTGAGCAACCTGTGCAGTGTCTCATCACCCTTGTAATACAGAATTTCTTCCTAATATCTCATCTAAACCTACTCAAGTTCTTGATTTAAACAGAAAATGGAAAAAAATTAAAAATATTCCATCTCCTTTGTGGGCCAGAGACCAACAGCCTTGAGGGAAAGGACACGATTTGTTTCCCTGGGGAGGTGTGACAGGAGAGCAAAGTAAAAGGTGAACGATTGAGGCAACAAATGCTCTTTTTATGTGGGCTCATCCCTTGAACCCCCAGGACCTGCTGGACTTGGCCTGTCTCCTCACATCATTTTAAGCACAAAAAATGAGATTTGAGATGCCTTTGAGATTTGAGATTTGAGATGAGATTGCCTTCTCATCAAAGGACACGGGCTGGACATCCCATCTTTATGTACTGGTCGTAACCACACCAGTGACCAAAGAGCTCCTTCTTCCCCAAACAGATGGCTTTGTCAAACACTCTGGGATTGGAGAGGTGTGATCACAACGGTGTTGCACTGGGCAAAAATCACTCACCACTCCTGTCCTGTTGGTCAATTCTTTTTTCAGGAAGGCACTGACACAACAGTGTCTTGAAGAGAAGAAGGCAGCTCAGATGGGTATTGCTGGATCTGTCCTTTTCTATGCAAAGGGTTTCAGCCAGCACAGTAGCACCAAATATGGTTGAGATTAGTCCCCTTGAAGTCTTTCTCTGAAATTTTACTGGAAATTGGTTGATTATGAGCCAACTCTGTCTTGGAGAGCCTTCTTTCATGCCATTGTTTGGGTTTGAACTTGCCTGTTCCTGATTTTTGAATCTGACTCAACCATACACGAGGGTGATGTACTTGCAATGTGTTTTTCTGTTTCAGAGAAAAAAAAATTCTGTGAACCATGAGAAAAAAGAGGCTGGTGCCATTGCCGTGGGAGTAAGTGGTTGTAGTTACAAGGAAGAGGGATTCTGAGAAAATAAGACATTTCTCTGGCACACAAGAACTAAAAAGTTTGTAAGAAGTTTTCTGCAAGTCCAGACTCCAGAGCTGCAGGGACCTTCCCCTGTTAATGAGCTCAGACTGATGATGAGCAAATCTCCCCAATTTTAGCTTTTATAGTTTTATGCTTTTTAAAAAAATTTAGTTCATTCTGTTTGCGGTGTGAGGAGAACAATTTCAAGAGAGACAAAATCCACTCATGAAAGTGCACCTGTACCAAGCTTCAAATCACTGTCCACCAGGAGTAGCTTGCAGGGGACATGAGGCTTGGATTTAGGTTTACCTCTGTGCTCAGGCAGGGCTGCAAGGAAAACCAAGGGGTTTTAGTAACTAAACACTGGGAATTCATCATATGAAAATGAAACATATAATTATTCCTGGAAATAGAGTGTTCCCTTTAACCAGAAGGGATGTAAGTTTCAGTTTTTGGCTAAGTAGGGCTGCCTAGAAGTGAAGAGTGTTATGGACCCAGAGCCAGTGAGGGAAGGGGAGATTTCCAGTGAGAACATCACCCAACCAGGCTAATAAAGTACAAATCAAGACAGATGTTGCAAAAGAATGAGCTACAAAGATCAGTGATGAGATGGCTGCTCAAAGCACCCCTCAAATAGCTGTGACTGACAAATGAGTTGGTGAAAATTAAGTCTGTGTGCAGACAATTCCTGAATAGAAGATGCTGTGATTTTTTTTCTTCCCACTATTTTGATTTTTTTATCTGGCCCTGAAGCTCCAGTATCCAGATGCTGGATGCACAGCTCTGGAGCTTGTGTCCTTGCATGTATTAGTTACTATGCATGGAAAAGTGAAAAACATTATTTTTTAAGTTGCAGTTATGTCTAGAGAGTCCATTCAAGCCTCTTCTTAGTTTTTTATAAATGTACAGACATGGAGAGACCAGATCTGTGCCAGAGACCTCAGGGGAATGGCATTCTGCCATTCTGTCATCTAAGGTGACTTCAGGCTTCCAGTTTCCACTTAAAGGAAGTTAAGCATCTCAATATTCTGAAAATATAAAGCAATGAGTTACAGTCTGATGTGGAAATTCTACCTGATTGCATAAAGCCAGTCTTCCTATGCAGGTGGTATCTCTGAAGGCTTTGGAACACCACTGGGAAACACTGGACACGAGGGCTTAGCAGAACTTGGGCTGTCTAATCCTGCCTGGAGTGACTTTGATCCTGTTTCTATCTGGGGGCCTGGATATCTCAAGGGCTCAGGGTTGGGTATTGTGGGTCACAGGTTCTTCCACTGTCTAAGCAGTGCTGGAAATACATCTGCAACAAGCCATGTGTGGGGAAGGCAAGACCCATATGAGAAGGGTTGTGGCTCACAGAAGTCAGATGGCATTTTGAGCTCTCCTGCATGTCTCCTTCACTGAGCTGAGGTCTGGCTGTGTTCCTTGTGCACCCCTAAGTTGTCAGTTCTGTTGCTTTTCCACCACTGCACATGCTTTTCTGCTAGCCTTTGATTTCCTCTGCATCTTCAGAAGCTGTTTACAGACCTCCACATTCAACGAGATTGAAAGGAAATTCTGAATAATTCATTTGAACGAGGAATTGAACTGCAGTGACCTTTATGTTAATAAAAGTGCCCCTCTCCTCTGTGCAAACACTTTAGCCCTTGCAAAGCAGGGAATTCACTGCATCTGTTGAATTCACAAGTGGCTTTTTTTTTTCTTTCCTTTTTTTTTTTTTTTTGTTTCTGTTTGTTTTGTTTTAAATAACTGCCTAATAGCTGGAACCGGCATTGTGTTCCTCCTGCTGACTCACTGGTTTCCAAAAGCTCTGCAATGAGTGTGACATCTTTAAACACCACAGAATATACTGTTTCCTTTCAACCAGGCATAATCTGCAGTGATTCAACTCATGTAAAAGAGCCATGTGGGTAGAAGTATCCCAGCTGAACACGTCACCCTCCATACCTCCAGCCTCTGTGCCTTGCACCCGGCGTGCTGTTGCCATTCAAGTGCTACTTACTATGGCAATCCGTGAAAAGGTTTTGCCTTTGTTTCAAAAATCATGTAATGAATGTGGAATTTGGCTGAGACGAAAGAGTTCATGCTCATTAAAGTGGATAATTCCAATTCTTGCCTCTCCTAGGATGTGGAGTGTACTGTCAGTGACTACAGGGTGGTCATATAAGGGATGTCATCCAGCGGCACCGAGACCAATCCAGCGGGTTGAGAGGTGGGTCTGTGCAAACCTCATGAAGTTCCAAAAGCCCAAGTGTGAGGTCCTGAACCTGGACCCAGGCAATGCCAAGCACAAATACAGCCTGGGTGGAGAGTGGATCCAGAGCAGCCCTGAGGAGAAGGGTTTGGAGTCGTCGGTGGGTGAGAAGCTTGACATGATCACAGCCCAAGAAAGCTCTGGCACCCACAACATAGGGAGGACGTGGAGCTGCTGGAGTAAGGCCAGAGGAGGACACAGGGATGCTCTGAGGGCTGGACCACCTTTGCCATGGAGCCAGGCTAGGAGAGCTGGGGATGTTCACCTGGAGAAGGGAAGGCTCCAGGGAGACCTTAGAGCCCTTTCTAGTGCCTAAAGGAGCTCCAAGAAAGCTGGAGAGGGACTTGGATAAGGGCATGGAGTGATAGAACAATGGGGAAAGGTTTTAAACTGAAAGAGGGTGGAATTAGATTAGATATTAGGAAGAAGTTCTTTCCTGTGAGGGTGGTGAGGCACAGGCACAGGTTGCCCAGAGAAGCTGTGGCTGCCCCTGGATCCCTGGAAATGTTCAAGGTCAGGCTGGACTGGGCTTGGAGCAACCTGGGACAGTGGAAGGTGTCCCTGCCCATGGCAGGGGGCAGAATGAAATGATATTTTAGGTGCCTTCCAACACAAACTCTAGGATTCTATACAGGGTACCCCTTATAGGGTAGCACGTTGTTTGGAGTTATAAAAGAGTGAAAGAGTGAAAAATCCATGCACTAAAAAGTCCCTAAAATCATTGCCTGGCAAAAAGTATCTGGAGCTGAGCATTGAACCAGGATGGGTATTCAGGGAGAGAAGAGGCTAATTTTGTGATTCTTCTGTTTGCTCTCTAATTTAGGGGAAGTCTCTCCATTGTGGTCAACATCAGTTCCTTGTCTGGAAAAAGAGGACAGTATCTTGTCATTTTTTTGGGCACTCGGACCAAACTCTTCAAGATTTCTCCTCTGTGCATCTCCAGGATTGAACACAAGAGGGCTTTTCTTCTGGGTGAGGTTTCAAGATAGCGCCGCAAAATGATCTGTGAGTTCTCTTGTGTTTATGTGCAAAGTCTTTTTATTTGCTTTTTGGAGACTGTTTGAATGTTTGCTTGTAAGAATGTCTGCAGAAAGTTAAGTTGTCAGGAGAATTGGGGAAAATAAATATTCATGAGAATACTCTCGCTGCAAATGCTTTTGTGGCCATCTGTAAAAGCTTTTTTATTATTCAAACAATGCTGAGCTTTTTGCAGATAATGTGCCAACACCACAAAAAAAAAAAAAAAAGGAAAGGGCTTTTTTTCTTTTTTTTTCCTTTTCTTTTGTTGTTTTTTTTTGTTTGTTTGTTTGTTTGGGTTTTTTTTAAGAGGCAGCTGATGCTGTACTGGCAAAGTCACCATCTCTGATATGTGATTTAATATCCAACATGTGACATAAACAGCCAGGAAGCAGGAATGAGAACACTACTGTCATGCTATCAGAAAGACAAAAATATGTTTAAACCAACTATTTTGAATGGAGAGCAAATTAGTGCAACTACCACCTGTTTGTGAATAATTAAGGCAAACAAACAAAATAATCTCAATACATCAAATAACATGTTTATAGCAGCAATTCCCTTTACTGTTGGTGTGGTGCCTTAGTGTTGTTACACAGCAACCTTCTGCTCATGAGGAAAGCTCTTCATTGTGGGAATTGTCTTCTTTATTGACAGGAATCAGGAGTAACACAAACAACTTTTCCTTTATTGGTCTTTTCATGTAATGTCTGTGGTTTTCGTTATCATGTCAGCAGAAGATCTCCAAAGTGCTGTGGCTCTATATTTGCCACACCTGCTTTTTCAGGAACACTGGTAATCTCTTTTTCCTAGGAAAGGATGCGTGTAGAGATAATATTTACCCTTTGCTAAGATCACCCTGTGGCAATTCTGGAAAGTGGGATTTTACCCAATTCCTTTCTGTATTGCCACTGTCACAAAACCATATTCTCTGTAGATTATTCCATTCCTTCTTTTCTTTAAGTTTGGAGATGAAAGGGAGGAAAAATTGGGAGGATCTCTGTGTTCTGAGACTTCTCACCGTGGTTGGAGAGATGTTTGTACACCACGAGGGTCATTGATCTCACCCAGATTTGTCATTATATTGTTTTTCCTATTCCACAAGTGTTTTCACCAAAAATGACTGAAACATTTGGTGTGGTCTTAAACTCCACACTCTCCTTCAGAACTGATTTCCACAAGTTGCATGCAAAGTTATTTCAATTTTTTAAAATTGTTTTGCTTATGAGAGTGTGTAAGAATTGTTGGTTCCCTGCACTCCTGTGTATTCCAGCCTGCCAATATTCCTAGGCTGTGGCTTCTGCTGAAAGTCCTGGGGTCAGATATTTAATTTACCTCTGCACTGGAAGGGTGAATCTGCTTCAAAAGTCAAGTCTTTGGGATCTCTCACTTTTCCTTCAAATGGAGATTTTCCCAGAGCACCTTGAATCTGCAAGAAATTTCTGCTGAAAACATCCCGACAGAATCTGCTCAAGGTGTTTCAATTTTTCTGAAGCCACTCCTTGAAAACTTTGACAAAGCCCCAGGAGCAAAGGGGAGAGTTTCCTCCTGGCTCATTGCAGCAGGGTGGGCAGAAAGCAGGGAGCTGCTCCACGGTGCCCAGCCACACATCATGGATGAAAATCACAGCTCAGGACATGAAGGCAGTGTGATTGCAGCGTGTTTCCTTGTGCAGCAGCAGTGATGAACACTTGAGGGAAGCAATGTCCTTCCAGAGGAGGCACCTCCAGTGTTTTAGGGGACAGGAACAGACAGGAACATGGGTGTGGGTGCAGAGCTGCAGCATGTCCTGCCTGAGTGTGTGTGAACGTGGCTGTGATGCTGAACCACCTCTTGGTCCTTGGCTGAGCTGGAGCTGAAAGAGGTTAATGTGAAAATAACAGGGAATCTGCCCACAGGAAAATTCTCTTCTCTCCCAAACAAATATTTGCAAGACCTTTTTGTTTGGTTGGTTGGGGTTTTTTTTTTGGGGGGAGGTGGAAAAACATCCCATTCCCCACTTTGATCTATTATTATCACTTCTCGTGGAGAGACTCAGTTTCTGCTGCAGAGTTTGTGCTGATTCTCACTGATGGGCATAGACATGGACCAGGACAATATGGCATTTACACGAGAGATAATAGCAGCCCAAGCTCAAAATCATTTTTATTTCTTCAAATCTCCTCTTTGATGCCTAACCTTCGAATTTTAGTCTATTTTTTATACCTAACATAATCTTTTGGAGTCACCACCACTCAGAGTAGCTGGGTACTGTGTGGTTCATGGATGGAGGAACAGATGGATTTTGAGCATGGACTTCACAACCCTCTCAGTTCTGAAGGACTTTATACATATCAAACCTGAACCAAAATCAATCAGGATACACTTCATCCATAGTTTTAAACCTTGCCCTGCCCTAGACCCCAATTTGAAAGTCACACACAACAGTGAGTTTGGGCCCAGACTCTGAATTTATGATGAAAAATAAATTTCCCTCCCCTCTCTGAACAAAACTGGCTTGCACTTTGCAGCTCTTGTCCTCCTGCTCTCTCTCCCTCATCAATTCTCTTCTCCCTTTCACACATCAGCTGCAAACATCTCATTTGGCTGGGATGCTGAAGGCAGGCTCATCTCTAGCAGTTCCAGGCTGTTAATTCAATCAGCTCTTACATCAGCACTAACATAAGTAAGTGAAAAAGGCTCTTGAATTTCATCACCTTGTTAAAAAACGCGGATGGATTTCTGGAAGAATTATTCGATCCGCTTCACTAGGTTTTATAAAGGTTTGCACACAGCATTTAAACTATTATTATTTACTTTTAACAAGCTATTTATGCCCTACTCTCAACTGGCTAATCAATACTGGTCTCCCATCTGTTCTGAGATCCTGACATCAGCACATTTCAATTCTCCGCTGAGTGAGTAAAAAAGGAAGGAATAATTTAAACACAGTGAGTGAATGAGAGAGAAAGAGCCTGAGAGACACTGATAGGAACTAAATCTCCATGTCCACAGATGGCCAGGCATGCAGGAATTGTGGATATGAGTCCTAAACTTGCTGAGGACATTGCTGGGAACGTTGAAGGAAGATGCTGTGACTTGGAGTAGATTAATTTCTTTCCCTGACAAGAAAAATATTTTTATACTCATTAAAGCTACTGGCATGAGTTGTTATTTTGAAATAACTTATTGAGACTTCTGGAGTTTTTTGATTTTGTCCTGGAGCAGACCAAGGGGCTTCACCTGGGCAGTTCCAGGTGCACAACTGGCACAAAGTAACTTCTGAAATAGCTGTGGATAGATGAAATCCCCCCTCTGTATGCTGCAAGGTGAGGGGGGATAAACATCTGCACGTGCAGAAGGGGTGCAGGAGCACAGATGGGTGATGCAAAGGGAAGAGGTCCCAATCCATTGCTGCCCTGCCATTGCCATGGACTCAGGAGATACCTGAAATATTTTACAGTGGTGAAAACCTGGAATAATAACACTGATTTGTTCAGATGAGGTCACTTCAGGATGGGCTGATTATTCAGAGGTCTAGGAAGTGAGGGATTGGGGCAGTATCTTCAACCTATTGGTGTTACCACCAGGAACATAGACAGAGATAGCACAGAGATCACAACTGGGCTCACTTCATAGCATTTTTAGTTCTTGCTGTTGAGGTAAGAAATACTTAGCACTCCAGGGGCAGGCTAGAGTCTTATAAGTTTCTCTGGCAGTAATAATTAATCCTTAGTGACTGCAGAGGGAGCTGAGGTTGTGCTTATTCAGGTACAAACATTTACACTATATACTCTAGTATGCATGTAGATCATAGATCTGGTTTCTGTGGCACTTCCTTTCATGTTACCTGGGCTGCAGGTGTGTCACTAATACCATAGTTCTGGTATTAGTCTAACAGGCATCTGGAGAGTGTATTTTATTTGACTTGTTTGTTGCTCCCCATTTGGGATGGGATGGGATGGGATCAACCTCTCTCCAAGCGTGTGAGGAATCTGCTTGTCTTGTTGAGCTGGACCCTTGGTGGACCAGGCAGTGCTGGGTTAATGGCTGGACTCCATGAAATTAGAGGCCTTTTGCAATCTGAATGATCCTCTGATTCTGTGATCCCTGTAGCTAAAGTCAGATGAGAGAAATAGGGCTTGTGCTATCATGGAAAATAGGTTCCAAGGCCTTAACATTAAACTCAGGTCTACAGACCCTGAAGAAAGGGGATCTTCACCACGTTAAGCAAGGTTTGTGTTGCCTGCAGGGACACACCAAATAACACCTTCCAGAGTTCTCCTCTGACCAAGGTCACTCTGTAGCAGCAGAAGAAGCCCAAGGTTAATCCAGAGACTCTGATCAAATGAACAGGTAGATGTTCAGGTCTGATTCCCTGGAGTACACTGGGCATGTCCCAGTATGGGACCCTGAGTTATATCTGTGGTAAGACCTGATGGGAAGCTGCCTCCATCTGAGTGCTTGGTTATTTCTTCTGAAAGTGAAGAGTTTGGTCACAGTCTCACCACTATTCAGTGTCAGTGCATTTCAGAGAGTGACACTACAGCAATCAGACTTTTTTATTTCTTTATACCAAGAACAAATGCACCTTGTCTTTCACAGTGGCCTTTTGGAGCTCCAGCCTGTATCTTCAGTTTTCCTAATCACCTTCTCAGCTCTGTCTAGACATAAAATTTTGGGCAGTCTTTGGGCACAGGAGACCTTATTCTCCCATATGCTCCTGTGCTGACAAAGAACCCCACCACAGCTCCCCAGAGCTCCATTGGAGACCCTCCATTTGGAATATGGGAAGTGTTTCAGGGTGGTTGTTGCCGCTAAAAACAGTGGCTTGAGCTGATCCAGCTGTCTCCTTTTAGTGGTTAGTCCACACAAGTCTGTGAAAGTGTTTCTGCTTTTCAGATATGGCATTTAATTGAAATATTAAGGCATTTGGTCCTCATTTCAGAAGGTTCAAGACCTGATTTTGAGTGTTTTTCAGCCAAAGGTGCTGTGGTCTTTTGTGGAGATTCTAGTTATTCCTTTCTTTTTAGTACACCCAAAGAAAAAGCAGCAAGTCCATGATTTGGTGTGGAGAAAGCCCAGCACAAAGAAACAACTACTCTTCTCATGTTCCTCTTCTCATGGGGATTCCAGTGTCACTGGATCTCCTGAAGAACTAAACCACGATATTGAATTTTAACATCTTTCCCAAAAAAGGGTCATTCGGTGTCACTGCTGACTCCTACCTCACTATCTCAAAAATGCCACTGTGGTCTGGGATTTATTACCCTTATGATAACTGTGTGCTCTATTCCCCCCATTTTCCCAGGTTTTTTTCACTCTTTTCATTCTGCCTGAAATGACCAGAACTGGGTTGATTTGCTGGGAGGATTATTGTTCCTTTTGAATGAGGGTTGTTATTTTGTCCCTTTTCTGCACTGCTTTGGCCCTGTGACATTTTTGGGGTGAGAAGGAGGGAGGCAATGAGAGGTTATATCTTGAACAATTTCACCCTGGTACAAAATACCAATAACTTAAAATAAATATACTCTCCGAGCTATCACAATATCCTGCTGAGCTCATGTACAGCAGAGATAAAATGGCTTTTTTAGAACTGATTTTTCTTTCTCCACCAGCTGAATGGAATATCAAAATACACAATTTAAAGTAACTGTTAGAAAAAAGGTTATACACAATGCTATCAACAGAAGGGAGCTGAAAATTAAATGGAAATTATTACCAGAGAACTCATTTCCTTTGCTACTGGGAGGCTAACAGCAATAATAAAATAGAATTTAGAAGTGTAAGCTGAGATTTTCCCTTTGATGTCTGAATATTTTCTGCTTATGTTCCTCTAAAATAAAAGGCCATGCCATAAATTAAACGTGATACTTAACTTTTATTTTGTCTCCACTCAAACAGCATGTTTTCCTCTAGGTGATTATTAAAATAATGATTCACCTCCCCACCTGCTGTAGACTGGCAGGTTTTTGTTTAGGCAGCAGAGCAGCATGGGTTGAGTGATCACTGGGTCCCACACAGGCAGAATCCTCTTGCCTCTTGGGACAGAAATTAAGAGGGTTTTTTTTCAATTTAACATGTGGAAATGTAGAATGAGAAAGAGCTGGTGCCCTTAAGCTTCATCTTAACTGAGCATCTCCTATGATGTATCTCCTGTGACTGAATCATAGAATCACAGAATGCTTTGGGTTGGAAAGGACCTTAAAAATTATCTAATTCCAACCCCATCAGATTGCTCCAAGCCCCATCCAACCTGGCCATGAACAATTCCAGGGATGGGGCAGCCACAGCTTCTCTGGCCAGCCTGTGCCAGGGGCTCACCACCTTCTGATTAAAAGAAATTCTTCCTAACATCTGACCTAAACCTACCTTCTTTTAGTTTAAAAGTGTTCCCAATTCAAAGCAGAGACAACTCTCAAAACCTGTATCCTTCTTTTCTTCCTTACTTTCTTTTTCTGTGCTTGTTTCATCTGCCATGACTCAATGATGTTCTTCCTTTGTTTCACTTTTATTTTTCAATTATCTCTTTGTGCCTATAAACATTGAGGTGATGTAGAGGATAAAGGACTCCTTGGTTTCTGTCACCCAACAGGAGAATAGACCCCATCAGGTCAGGTACAGTCACTGGGCTGTACAGGACTCCTGCCTTGCCACCAGTGCCAGCTAGAGAAGAGCCAAAAATAAATTATTTCCTGTACTCCACCAGCTCTGCATGTGCTGTCTGGGGTGCTGTGATGAACCAAAGATAAAACTGCTCTTTAAGCAAGGAAGGCAGAAAAGTTCCTGAGGTTTACACTGAGACCTCACAGCATCACAGGACACTCTTTGGGCCACATGCTGATGATGATCTTGGCTGCTGCAGGTGACACACTTGCTGAGCTGGCACCCCATGAGTGAGAGGGCAGTTTAGGTCCCTGCTGTGATCTCCTACTTGGATTTCAAATGTCTAAAGTACAAACACAATTACAAAGAGAGGAGCATATTGACTGGCAGTGCCCCCTATTTGGAGTTGTGCTCTCACAGAAGGACTTGGTGATATCTCTCCACTGCAAGACATGTCATAACAACTGGGCAAAGCTGTCTTTCCTTTTGGCATGGGCTGCAAAGAGCACAGTGGGATGCAGGATGGAGCTTGGTCCTCCCTGTGGGAGAGGCAGCCATACCCCTGGGCTGCACACTGAGGAGCTGTGAGACCAACCAACCTCCTCTGGAAGGCAACTCTGAGGTCTTTGCAGGAGGGCTGAGATCAGGGCTGTCACTCACAGGGGAATCCCACTCGTCCTGATTTTGTGGATGCCAACAAGTAGGGATTTGTGCATGTGCCAAGTGAGGCAGCAAGACTGAGGAAGGGGCAGTTGGGTGGTGGGGACTCCCAAAACTCAAGCAGGTGGTGCTGGAGGTCAGACCCTGATGTTTGCTTGTGCCACGGTCCTACAGCAGTGCTGTGATCCCAAGGGGCTCCAGAACAGAATTGAGCCTTCAGCAAAGGAATAACCAATCCTGGCAAGCCCATTTACTATGCCGTACGAGGAATGTTTCAAGAAGGAGGAGAGAGGAAAAAAAGATAAAAAAAGGAGGAAGAAAAGACAAGATGGGCATGGAGGCACCACGTTCACCCGAGGCAAAGGAGCGTCTCTGTGGGTACCTGGGCTCCTGCTCGTTTCCGTGCGGGTGTTTGGCTTTCAGCCCTCCTTGCCTGTTATCTCTCAATCACTGTCACCACAGGAAGGCGTTTCCTGCTTCCCATGTCACTCTCAAGCACCACAGGCACAGCTGGGAGGGTGCTCAGGCTGCGGCACCGCTGAGACGCACCTCGTGGTGCACGTTCGTGGTGGTTGTACCCACCTCTCCCACCTCCCTCCCCCATCCTCGGTGGGTTTGCTTGGTTTTGAAGCTGAAGACACCTTGTAGAGAGAGGCAGGCTCTTCTTCTTGTGGTTTGCACCAAAAACCCCACAGAAAGCCTAATGCTGTGCCTGCTCTTGCAGTTACTCAACGTGCTCCCGTACAAGTCACTCATGTTTGGCTGCTTTAGCTATACAGGGCCCCAGCTGGAGTGCAGAGAGCCTTGCCTTTGGACAGAGAGGTGTTAAAGCCTGTTGCTCTTCAGTTACTCAACCACAAGAGGTGATTCAGCACCCTCCTTCCTTAGCCTGTGCTTTTAGGGTGTCCCTGCACTGGTGCCAAGACCAAGACACTGTGCCATTGCATCCCTATCAGTCATTCAGCGTGGGATGCTGCCAGTCTTCAAATGCCTGGAAATGCAATCTCTTGTCTGGGTCAGGCCACGCAGACTCTTTCAGAATGGAGTTGAGTCCTGGACACACTCATGTGGGCAGAGTCAGGCCCTCCCAGGTCTTGGCTGATCCAGCCTCATTTAGGTATCCAAGGAAGATGTCCCAAATCACCCCCTAAAAATAGTGACCTCTGCACATCCCCTCTGCCACCCCAGTGAGATACCAGACCCCACTGACAGCCCTGTTACCCTCTGGGAGTGTAAAGGAACATCTTACTCTCTTCTTGGATACCTTTGCACAGTGCCAAACGTGTGTTTTAGATACTGCTCTGTGGAATACTTCGTTGTTGAAATGCTTGCTGCTCCTGCGTATTTATGGGTTGGAATTCCCCATGGAAACATTCCCCAGGCAGTGCAGAGCCATTTTAATGGCTTTTCTAAAGCACCTCTGTACTTTGTCGCCATTTAACCACTTCAACGCCCGTTTTTCCAATTGTACACAACATTTTATTAAACTGTACAAACAACACTGGCATTTAAAAAATTCGTGTTAACCATTGTAATCGGACACGATGACCAGCTGCCCAAACTTTGGGCACAGATGCCCCCTGTGTTTCACACAGCACAAACATGGGTTTCATCAGAGTCACTGGACTGAAACATTTTCAGGGCACTCTGCTCTTCTGGTCAACTTCAGGCACTTCAGTTCTTCTTCCTGCAGGATTTGGTGCCTGCAGTCGCTCTCAGCCATATCTCATCCTGCTGGGAGGTCCAAGTTGACAGCCTGGTCCAGCAGAGCCAGAAAGGCACCTCTGAAGGGAACTTGGTTTTGGGATAACTCATGTTCTAGAGCTTCTCTTCTCCATGGACTCGAGGAGGGGTTGATGTAATAAAGCTCCAAATGTATGCTCTGCAGTTAGAGCCTAACACCAATCTGGGTGACTGCTAAGTCTCAGCTAGTACAAAACACTCTGTTTAGGGTTTGACTTAATTTTGACCCATTATTTAAGTGGTATCTCAGTGACAAGCAGTGACTGGGCAGTTCTACAATGTTCCAACCCCAGAAAACAGTGCATTTTTATTTAAAAGGATCCTGTGGTGAAAGGACCACAGAAAAGACTTCTTTTTTTTTAACCCAACTACATTTCCACAGACTGTAAAGGGATAGAACACACAGCAAAATGTCACAAGGTGAAGGTGAGGACCACCCTCACCTGATGTGTCGCCCTGCCCTGTGTCTGTTGACCTGTCCCCGTGTTGCCAAAGAGTTGGGGCATCATTTAGACCACCAAAAAGTAAATCAGCCTTTGCAGGGACTGGTTAGCACCTTTCAAGTGAAATACCCCAATTCTGTGACTGGAAGGCTGATTTTATGATGCTTAAACAATGATTTGATGAAACATCTTCCACTTTTCTCACGCAGTTTTAGGATAAAAGTCCAGAAAGTCCAGTCCAGATTTTGCCCTGAGTTTGGCATGGACAATTAAAGTTCAGAACAGGGTTCCTGAGGTGTTCTGCAACTTCCCATCCTTCCTGCTCTAGTGCTACGTGCAAACCACTGGTTTTCCATATTGATCCTGGCACTTCCCATGGCACTGATCCTCCTTTGGGGTTGATTCTTTAGCTCCAGTGCCTCCAATTAAGATGCACAGATGTTGGAATGGGCACCTGCAGAATCTTTGTCTCAGGAGAGCAAAATTGAATCCTAACACCTGTGAACATTATCTTTAAAGTGTGTAGGGAGGAAAATTGCTTCTTCAAAACTGTGGACAAGTAGGAGTGGAGGTTACCAAAGCATCCAACCTGAAGTCTTCCCAGATACCCTCAGGCCTTGAGCAAACCACTTGTCCTTTAGAAGAAGGTGGGTCTAGGTGAGAGTTGCAGAAATGGGCACTGACATCACCAGAAGCTCAAATACACTCGGTTTTTGTTACATAGAAGACTGTTGGCTGCATGTACAAGTGGTGGGGAACGGGTTTTGGCACCTCATTTTCAGATGCTCTCAATTTCGATAACATCGGGAAGACAGAGAAGAGAGACCAAAAAATACCACAAAGAAACTTTTTCCTTAATGAAGAGTGGCTGGCATCTGCTATGGCCTGGACTGAGCTGGAAGCCTCCAGGAATGGTACAAACTTTCACTGAGGTGTGTTTCTCTGGAGGGTTCGTGTTAAAAATAAGGACGCAGAGTCTTCAGTTGACAAAGTGCTACTCAAACCATTACAGAGAATTCCTTCAGTAAGGCAGATCTCAGGAAAATATTTTCTCCATTTTAGGGTTCACAAAGGAGAAGTTGCTGAACATATTTTGGTCCATGCTGTTAATCAGTGCTCTGTCAGCACAGGACAGTCTTGGTTTTTCATTTAGAAATTCCTTGTCGAAGTTGCTACAGTCACTTGGAGATTTCTTCAAGAAAAGAAAAAAAAAATTGATGTTAAACCACTAATATTGAGGGTTTCATTACAATGGTACTGGCCCTATCAGGCTGCTCTTATGGGCTCAGCTCATGTAGTCAGGAGCTAGTAAATATAAATATTATATAGGAGGCCTGTGAGCCATGAATTCTGCCAGGCAGGGATGTTACAGCTTTGCAACACATCAGACTGGATCCATCAATTAAATAACACTTGTGAAAGACTGTAAAATGAAAGTAGGATGTGCCTGTCAAATTAAATTATATTATTGTTATTAATAGGACCTTAATAGTTTGATAGGAGAGTTATTAATAGTCAGAATTACTCCGACTTAGCCAACCACCTGGTTACCTGAACTGCTTGACCTCCTGCAGTGCAGTGGAAGATAATCCCTGCAGAATGGGCTGTAGTTATGTGGTAAAGGGAAGGTGTTTTAAAACATCCAGACCCCTGCTATGGTAACTGAGAAAGAGATGAGTAATTTCTGGTTTCTCAGGTGTGGGTGTGCCAGACCTGGGCTTACAGCCCTCTCAAAGTAGAGTCATGATCACCAGGTCAGGCAGCCCAACCACTAGAAGTACACAGTCTAGAAGGACATGGGATGGGTGGAATTGGCAGGAGATGCATCCTCACCACTCTTGGTTTGAAAGGAGGCTCCATCCTTCTTTCTTCTAAAGCTTCCCAGTTGATCTCCCGGAAAAAGGCGTGCTGGCGGATGTTCCCCCGTGCTCCCAGTCTCCTCTCAGGTTCTCTTACAAAGAGCTGGAATGTTGATTCCATAGGTTAAATTCTGGGCTGATAATGCAGCATTAAGCAGGGTGGAATATGTTATCTCTGGTCAGTGCAATGAGAATAATGGAAAATAATGTGGGGTGTTTTTTCACTAAGCAAGGCAGTTTAGTGATTGGTATAAAGATGATGACTCTCTCTAATCCTGACAGAAGTACAGGTTGACTGTGCAGAAAGATGGCAGTGTGTGTCCCAGAGACAGATGTTCAACATCTCAGTCTGCTGTAACCCTTACTCTGCAGTCTTAGGGAGTGCTCTGCAAAGAAACTGATCTCTGCTGGTATCTGGTACCCTGTGAGGAGCCACATCACAGCTCAGGAGAAAGAGGACACACAGATGGCCTTATGACTTAGGCCAGGTGTGGTTTGAGGTCCACAGAAAGGACACTGAGTCTCTCCGGTCCTGTCACGCTAAATTTGTTTCTCTGTACAACAGCTGAAGATGCACAAATCAAAGAGGACAATTCTGGCAAAAAAAGACTTTCAGTCACTGTGTGGTTATTCTTACCTTCACCAAAATGTCCTTTGCATCCTTGTCAAGCCAGCGAGGGTAGAACGGGTTATCCATTCGGATAGACTGGAAAAGCTCCTCTTCATCTTGGCCGTGGAAAGGGGATTGGCCAATAAGCATCTCATACAGGAGGACACCAAAGGACCACCAGTCAACGGAGGTGTTGTACTTCTGCCCCAGCAGGATCTGCCCAAAAAAAGGAGTGACAAAGGCTGAAGCAAAATGTCTGACATGAGTATTTCAGCTTCAGAAGGGTGGCCAGACCACGACCCTCCAGCAGCTGCTTTGCGCTGAGTGCGATGGCAGAGGTGCTTCCCTCTGCCTCCATGAGCCAGAACATCTGCCAGATGTGCAGGGGCTGTGGTTTGAGGAACTCCAAGTCCCAGCCACACCTGGGTGCCAAAGCAGTCCTTTGCACTACAGATAAGCTTGCATGCAACTCTTAAGTTCCTTGAACAAATCTCTGGCTGCCAGAGAGCTCTTAAACATAAGAAGTGAGGCAAGTCATTTTTTGTCTGTTCTCCAAGTCATCCCAGGGGTTCAAATCAGGCTTGTGTTGTCCAAGAAGACAAATGGTTAGGGACTGACTCAATTCACATAAAACTGAATTTTGAATTACAAACTTTGCAGTGTAAGGGTACTTTAGGACCCCTTGAAATGGTGTGAATATATCCCAGCAAAAACTTCACCAGGAAAAAACCATGAAATTGGTTGCTGGTCTGTCCTCCTGAGACAAACTGAATTACAGGTAAAGGAATGGGAATTTATCCTCAGTCAGTCCATCTGTTTGTGCCTTTCTGTGTCAGCTATAAAGTGAAGACTACATCCAGGGTATGGGGCCAGGAGGGTCAGCTGGAGTGACAACCTGCCCCGGGTCTCAAGGACCACTATCAAGTTCTCAAACTCTATGGAGAAACAAAATTATGCCTTTAGGTATCTGTTAGGGAGATACCTAGAGCTGAACTATTCACTCATTTTACAGCCATGGAAGGGAGTTAGTCCAATTTCAGACACACAGATAAATATCTACCTGCTGTAAAATACAACCCTATTTGTCTCCTTTGGTTATGAAGAAGCCTAGAAAACATGCTCATATATAGATATTTACAGTGCAGATATCTAAAGGTTCATGTGATGACTGTGATGTGTAGGATTAGCAGGATTTTAGAGGGGAAAAGTTCATTTTAACACACAATCTTTACTCTTGGGCTTGGTTGCAACGGGATGCCCAATATTACAGCTATGGGATAGTCATCAATGACAAGTCCTGGTGATGTCTTAATAGCAGTGAAAACAACTCTCCAGGTCAGGACATGTGAAACTGCTGAGAGCTGAAAAATGATCATCTTATTGCTTAAAAGTTATGTGGCTTATTAATTGAGTTATTCAGAGTCTCTCTGTAGTTATGGAGCAAAAACTGTGATTTAATTGACTTCCACATTTGAGCTAAGAAGGGATGACTTGTCTCCTGGGATGCTTGTCCTTCTACAACACTATAAAGTGCCACCTAATGCTTCATTTTAAGATGAATTTTCTCACATTAGGTGAGAATTATCCCCCTCTGATGTACCTGTGCCATCTTACAAAGCAGGACTTTAGTGCCAGAACTAAACCCAATCTGATGTAGAATGCTTTGACTAACACATCTGTCTCCAAAGGAGGAGATGGAAAAAGGACAAAAATGAGATTTGAATATTCAATGTGATATATACCATGAGTTTCACTCAGAGCCAAAAAAAAAAGGAGACAGCAAGACTCCCTAACATATTTCTTCTGAATCACTTACAAACAAAATCGACCCAACCTTTCCTTCTGAAAAGACACCTTATTTTTATAAGGCTTTACCTTTAAAAGGATAAAGCATCTGGAAATTGAAATTAAATGTTTTATGGCAATCAAAGAAAAGATTTATTAGCTTGGAAATTATCAGGGGAAAAAACCTCAAACTCATCAATTTTATTTTAGGTTGAGTCTTTTTTTTTGTCAGATACTTTCTGAAATAAAAAAAAATTGTTTGTCTACTGACCCAAAGCCCCCTTATTCACATGGCTGTGGCCAAGGTGCTGGGGCTGTAACAAATGACAGTGGTGGCAGCTGCAGTGAAACACTGACAAAGAGTCCAGCACTCTGGCAGGAGAGATGATCCATAAACTCTAGAAGGGCTTTCAATTTAGTGGTAAAATGTTTTATATGCACTCATTGAATCTCTAAAATAAACGATGGGGCAGAAATGAAACACTGAGCTATTTTAGTTTTTCTCTTTTCTATAACGAAACCCCACAGATAATGGACAATCAACACTTGGCTCTCTATTTCTTTTTCTTTTAGGATGGAAAAATAGCTTTGTTTCTTAAATAAAAGCATATTGAAATGGAATAAAATCCAATTGCAGCTTAATTGCAGAGCACACTTACACCTGCTCTTAGGCAACAGAAATCCAATTGATTTGAAGAGACCCTTGAGTGGTGTAACCTAGGCCAGAATCGAGCCCTTAGTGCACAGTAAAGGATCAATGAATTATAGTAAAAAAAATTAGAGTTAAAACAAAAACCCAACCACCAAAGGTTTTGAAAGCTGTTTGGAAAGCACCAATATCCATCATGAAAACACAAAAATTATGAAATGGGATCTTGAAAGGCAAACAAATGGATTTCAGACCGATGTCAGACATGACACATAGAGGACTTGTAGGTTTTCCTCTGAATTGAAAAATGTTTTCTTTAGCCCCAATTTTGCCACCTAATTAGTTGAAGACTCTCCATATTAAGGTCTATTATTGTGTGAAATCACCAGGTTAAGGGTAATTTCTCTTTTCTGGAGGGATCTAGTTAAAATGTCTACATTAAAAAAAACAACAGCAACAAAACCAACAAAACCAAAACAAACAAAAAAAACCCCAACAAGTGTTTCTCTGGTTAAAAATGGAAAGAAATAAGGGAAAGGGCACAATCAGCATTCCTCATGCTGTTTCTGTCCCTGAATTGCAGGACCTACATCCTGGGGCTTCTTCTGCCATGGCCCAAACTGAATTTCCATCAAGCATTCTGTTTCTCGGTTTAAACTTCTTTCCCAACCCCACCTGCACAAAAAAAAATGAATTAATCACAAAAAATATGCAATTCCAGACAGGATTCTTGACTCTGGGTCAAAGTGAAATCCAGTTTCTAGCCTGGAACTGCTTAAACCCAAGTTATCTCTCTTGGCAGCCTCCACCACTGCCCAGCAGTTGTCTTAAGACACGTCCTCTGTCCCACAGCAGCTTGATGAGCTCCCTGCACCCCACACCTACCTCAGGAGCGATATAGTCAGGAGTCCCACAGAAAGTACTTGTCTTTGCATCTCCAAACATGTTCTCCTTGCACATCCCAAAGTCAGCAATTTTGATGTGCCCCTCGTTGTCCAGGAGGACATTGTCCAGCTTCAAGTCCCTGCACAGAAAGATAAGGAAGACCCTCCTTGAAAGTGTTCCAGAGACACACAAGTCATTGTAGCTATTTTAGCCCACAAAGGAAGGCTGAGGGATGAATGAAGAGCTGCTCTTTTGGACTTCAGTGTCCCTCTTACTAATTTCTCTTGTCACAGCACTGATTTGTTTGCTGGAGAAGACAGAGAATCATGGAATCATAGACTGGTTTGACTTGGAAGGGACCTTAAAGATCATCTTGTTGCATCCCACTGCCATGGGCAGGAACACTTGGCACTAGAGCAGGTTGCTCCAAGCCTCATCCAACCTGGCCAGGGATCACATCACCCAGGACATCTTCTAAAATCTGCCTCCTTCCAGGATGCAGAATGGTGAAGATAAGAAGGGCTTTGTGCCAGCTGGTGCGCCTGCCCTACCACACCCTGGAAAAGGTGAGCAAGGAGTGACCAAATAATTCTCCTTTTCTCCTTCCCTGGGAGCTTCAATATTCTCTCCAAAGCTGCTGCCAGATCTCCCTCCTAGTGCAGGATCCGGATATGCTGGAAGAGGCAATGACACACGAGCCCTGCAGAGGGTCAGAATAATCCCAGACATCAGCAGACCACCCGCCACCTTTCCACTGCTGGGCTGCACCACCTGAACCCCAGGGATTTACAAAGCCCTTCACACACAGCTGCCAGGCTGTTGTCAGAGGTTTCAGGCTCTCAGCTACCCTGGGAAGCAGAGTCCAGGGAGAGGAAGAAGACAGAAACGCACAGAGAAGGAAATGAAAGCAAGTGGGCTGATGAATCATGACCATTGAGGGAGAACAATGAGGTCCTCCCATGGGAACAAACTCTGAAAGGAGAGAAAAGCTTGTAAAGAAGAAAGAAAAAGACAGAAAGAAAGGAAGGCTGGCATGGCTTCTACATTAATTTTTTATATTTAACCTAAAAGTTTTGCTGTCCATTGAGGTAATGACCCAGGGAGATGTTTGGATCACTGATGCTGCACTTAACCAGGGGTGTAGGCAGAGTTTGGGTCACTTAGTCTATGAGCAGACACATTCCTGCACAGCCTGTCCTGTGCTATCCATCACTGCTGCTCCTCAGGGCTCCCAAAGCACCCAGACACATTTGCTTGTACTCATAACTGAGGACATAATTGTTCTTTCTCGACCTCTGCTAATTCACAGCCTACACACATTTGGGCCAGCAGGGGCCTGATCTAGCAGGTGGGACCCCTGCCCGTGGCGAGGGGATTGGAACTGGGTGATCTTTAATGTCCCTTCTGACCCAACCC